>CM055833.1:31104013-31394382 GCA_029582265.1 Zoroaster sp. YZ-2022 | reverse complement strand
CATTCCTGATGTTGAAGAAGAATGTGGGTACCGATGACGATCAACCATACAAAGGCTACTGCATAGATGTTCTCAAGGAAATTACCAAGGTTTACAGAGGCTCCACGAAGTTCAGGTAATTTATCAATCATCAATAAATATATTATCCTATTGCAGTAACGTGTTTAAAGTCAATAAACATTTTTGTTAATCTCGAAAAATATCAAATCTCCCAGTTTTACATAAAACTTACTTGGTGTAAAGTTTATGGTGATATCAAAACTCCCTTGATTGTTTTCTCAGATGCTTAAATGTAGTTAAATTAGTGAAATGGTTTCAAAGATGATTTTCTGTCACCCGAATACAGACATTCCACGTTGGAGTGGATACAAACAATCTGGAGGCATTTTCACTATTTTCTGAAAATAAATAAGCTGAAACTTTCACGTGTTAGTTTTTACCAAAAGTGTATACTGGATTTAAGTTGACCTGTACCGGTAGTGTGTGCTGGACAATAATGGTACCTGGCTCATACTGGCATAAGTGGCTCATGATGTTATCTGGCCAATAATGTAATACCATTTGTATCTGTTCCTTGTTTTGTAACTTTTGTTTATATTTACTTTGTGTGTAAAACAAAATATGTTTTCTTCATACATGAGTTTGAGGGTCTCCTCTCGACAAATTTGCTTTCTGGAGACCACCACCACTACGTTACAATTCGTCCATAATTTGCCATAGTGACCAATCCCGAATTAAGGTGGCATAGTGACCAATGCGGTATTGGTCACTTTGCCAAATTACAAAAATAGCCAGTTAGAGCTTTCGTCATTTGAATGCATGCTCTATCTCCAAAACTATAAGGAATACATGCATGTGGATTAGATACAATGGTAGGTCTCTTCCTGAATGTACTAATGGGCGGGAAAACTTAAAATTGAAAAATGGCAAATTAGGGACGAATTGTCATATTATATGAATATCATTGTTTTTGTATATTGATTAAGTGGAAATGATAATACCAAAGGTGGATCAAAATTAACCGGTACAAGTGAAAGGTTTGAATGTTACATTATTATATGCCTATCCCAGGTCGCATACTTCAAGATCAGCAAGACTGCTGTTCTGACGAACATATGAGCCTATATTTATCCTAAATTTACGTATATATAATCTTACTTCTTGTATGCCTGTTAAAAAAAATATATTTGCTTGTTTTTTTGTATTGCTTCATAACAGTTATAAAATCAGTCTGGTAGCTGATAATGAGTTTGGCTCCCAGATGTCCAACGGCAAGTGGAATGGCATGATAGGCGAGTTAATGTATGGGGTAAGCATTAAGGATTATGTCGTCTAATACTTCATTGTGTTTGAAAATATGCAGTGTTTATACAGCAAAGTAAGTGAGTGCTCATGTTCATTCAAACCAAACTACATGATTTAATATAAGCGCCATCCACATAAAAGAAGGGTAAAAATAAACACTTTAAACTGTTCCTCTATTAGAATTTTCTGAAAGCTAAAATCTAAAAACAAAATCAAATGTAAAAACTAAGCGTTTTTCATATAAAGAATCTTAGAAAGAAAATAAGTTTGGGGTCTCAATTCAACAAACTTGCTTTTTGGTAACCTCCAAAACGTAATCACCCATTTCATATTATTCCTGCGATCATCATTGTTTTTTGTATATTGATTAAGTGAAAAATAAACTGAACTGAACTGAGCTGAACTGAACTCAGTGGCGGAACCGGGGGTCAAAGAGTGGCGGGCGTATGCCCCCTTTTTTAGAATCAACCATTTCCAAAAACTCAACATTAATTTGACCGTCAATTTTCAATGTTGGGTTCTTAGCCCCCCTTCCTTTTTGTATGTGTGCTCCTCTGTGTCATCGTGTGACCCCTTTTCTGCGATCCCTGGATCCGCCCTGACTAAACTGAGCTGAACTGAACTAAACAAGGAAATATTTTCCTCAGGTTTACTGTCTACCATTCATCATCTCGAAATGTTTTCCTCCGACAGAAGGCCGACATAGCCGTAGCCCCACTGACCATCAACGTACAACGTGAGCGGGTGGTCGGATTCACCAAGCCGTTCATGAGCGTAGGGGTTAGCATAATGATCAAGAAGCCCGCAGACAACAAACCCAGTGTCTTCACCTTCATGCAACCCTTGGCTCCAGAGATCTGGATGTGTGTGGTGTTCGTCTGTGCCATTGTCAGTGTCGTACTGTTCCAGGTAAGGCACTGCCTTACAAAAAGTCCCTACAGTACTGTGCAATCTGGGGTGTTAAAAACTACACCAATGTTGTTCAACCATTGGTCAACTCGACCAAATAAGAATCCCATGGAGAAATACAATTTACACCAGCACTTGTGTCATTTCAACACCTCAGGTTTTACAGGGTATATAATTTGTATTCTCGTTTTTTACAAGAAACTTACCTGTTGAAATATTTCTGTCTGAAGTTATATCAATTTAGTATAATTAACCAATTTATTGAAGACGTAAATTCCACATTGGAATGAATGAGAAAAATCTGAATGCATCCTCGCTGTTTTCTTGTCAACGACAAAACAAAAAAAAATGAAACGTTCACATGTTAGTTTCTATGTGTATCCCTTCATTCCCTTCATAGTATAAACACTGTATGCATGTACAGACATTTTATCAAAAGTGAAGACGGGCTTTAACAAAACTCTATTCCAATATAAAACAGTTGTTCTCGTTACTGTACAGTGTGAGTGTGACGACGTCGTCTATTTTCAACTGTATCAATGAAGATTCAACGTTCTTTCTTCTCTGTTTTGTGTAAAATAATATTCATAAACATCAGGAATGTTGTTGCTGCTTGTATGATTTCTGTCACTTTGAAGGAAAGGTACAACATTAGTAATTTGGCAAAACATCTTTTACGAGTATGCATACCGTCTTTGAGTCAAGAAAAACATTTATCAACCATAAAGGAGTAATGGTAAAAAAAAAACATTCGGGTTTCTGTACTTTTAAACGCGGCATTTAGGAATAAGTAGCATATAGGCTACTCTTTCTTAAATTCGAAGTGGAAATTATTTCACTTTTGTAAATTGACAGCACTTCAGACAAAATTATTTTAGGGAATATTGACACCATCACAAGATTTTGAATGACCAATTCCAAACCTCACCTCAAAAGTAATAATTAAACCTACACACAGTGATATGCCAATTCGTATAATAATATGTAACTTGAAGCATGTGTTATTAAAATAAATGTTTTGAATAACAGGTGAGCCGATTTAGTCCGAAGGAATGGCACCGCGTTGAACATCCACCTCCAACCCCGTCTGGTACCAGCGATTACTCCTCCACGAAACCCGGTGAGAGGTTCGTCACTGAGGACCAAGAGAAGACGGAGAATGACTTTGGGATCTTCAACAGTTTATGGTTCACGGTGGGTGCTCTTATGCAGCAGGGATGTGAGCTGTGTCCACGGTATGTATACATGGAGGGGCAGTTCCATAGTTCAATGAGGGGAACCTCCAAAGAAGTCTAAAATCGCACACGTTTTTTTTCTTCTTATTTTCGAAGTCAGCCTCACCCGTGTGGTAATTTGTGTTGCCCCACCCCAATCTCTCTGGATACAACTCTCTTTTGTACTTTTGGTTTGTATTTTTCCTTTTTGAACCACCCCCCTCTCCCTTCCTCTGTATCAGTCACTGCTTAGTGCAGCCATGCATCCTGAACAATCTGTGTCACCTTGATTCTGGCATGGTGTTTGCTCTAAATGACCACCATTTGTCGTCCTCTTTGCAGTGTATTAGACGGATGCATATACTCTTTTCCTTAATTTGTTGGTTTGATTGTATGGAAGGTTTTCTGAAATAGAAAAAGTCATATGGTAAATTGACATATTGGGTGTTGAAACAACCTACTTTGAGTTTATCATTTTGGGCACTTTGAGTTTATCATTTTGGGAACTTTGAGTTTATCATTTTGGTCTGCAAAAGCCAGCAAACCTCGGTACGTAGGCCTAACAGTTTGGTGGAGTGGAGTCAGTGAAAATAATTAATGGGCAGTTACTGCTGTTGAAAAACAGCGGCCAAGCTCAGATGAACATTGTAGCACCAAGTTTGCCTACCACTTTTAACAAACTTTTGAGACCTGGGCCACATGATCAATATGCAAATTATACTAAGGAAGACTACCGAGTGCTGTAATGGTCTTGTTCTTAAACAGCTCGATGTCTGGTCGGTTGACTGGTGGTGTGTGGTGGTTCTTTACTCTCATCATTGTATCATCCTACACTGCCAATCTAGCGGCTTTCCTCACTGCAAAGCGAATGGTTATGCCTATCTCGTCCGCAAGCGATTTAGTCGATCAGACGGCTATCACTTATGGGATTTTAGCGTCAGGGTCCAGTCAGACATTTTTCAAGGTAGGAATATTTTTAATCCACCGTGAAAGTTATTTACAGACCTTATCGGCACTACTGTATCATACAAAATTACCAAAAAATACTAATAACATTATGCATCATAAATAAATATACATTTTAAATACGTTTTTATATGCATGTTACGAAATCGTAAGACGGTCGGCCAAACCTTTTTTAGGTGTTTGGGTTGGTGCCCAAACACCTCTTGATATTGTTCGGGTTTTTTTTTTCTTCTTCTTCTTCTTCTTCTCAATAAGAATTATCCAGAGACAAAAACATAGTTGCAGAGTTCACAGAACCTTAAAACTTCACACATAGTTAGACCTTAACATGTAGTTTTATGTCAAATTGTGACGTCATAGTGAGATCATCAGATATCGAATTACACTAAATCAAAGTTTAATATTTTCAAAAAATCATATCTCATGAACCACAAACGATATTTTCACAGTCTTTGCATCATATTATAGATCTTTAATTATGTGATTTTTCGTACACAGACGTGACCCCAATCCGACCTCTCCTTCCGGTCGAAACCGGAAGTTGAAAATTTCTAAAGATTTCAAAAAATCATATCTCATGAACCAAAGAAAATATTTTCACAATCTTTGCATCATCTTAAAGACCTTGAACTATGTCATATTTCTTACACAGACATGACCCCAATTTGACCTCTCCTTCCGGTCGAAAACAGAAGTTTAAACGAACAACTATTCAGAAGCACAGCCATACTGACGTTCTCTTACACACAGACATATCGGCCTATAGTGTGTGTATATGCATTATCTAATTAGAATAGAATAGTTCGAGTTTACGAAGACCGCGCAGGTCATGACCTGCCATGCATGCACGCGCACAGTACTATGCAGCAGCAAAAACAATGGCTTCCCTGAGTGTCGGGCCCGTCTGCAGAAAATGCGTCGCAGAAAATGTACTATTAATAATAATTTGTCTAGCATGGAATCCAAATTTATATCATTTTTGGAAATGAGTTGGACAAAGTTTCTTTCATGTGCAAGTGGATGGAAGCAATAGACGGTATGGTTGAGTGTGATATTGCCAATGTCCATGTCTAACCATCGAGCAAGGAATGGTCTAACGTTAGGGCTGTTGGAGCTAACGTACATAACATACGTCGCTGGTAATGAACGATCACAGAATCTCTGTTACAGCTAACGTTACAGGTAATGTAGGAATTAATTTTAAAAGAATTTGAAAAATATCTGGACCTAATCAGACTACATATTTTTTGTAAAATAGTTGGACTTAGGCCTATATGAAAAATATCCTTGACAATTTAACTTATGTCGTCAGACTTTTAATATCTCATTGTGGTCTGTCCCTCAGTATCGTGTCTGTTGTTGTTGACATTATTATCATACTTTTTTAGTGACAATTTCAAAAAAGATCATTCCTGGTGATTATTTTCAATAGTTACCATGTTAATACCTTGACCAACAAAATAACCTTGACCAACAAAATAAACTATAACCCTAACCACCCCAAATCCATCAAAATCCTGAAAGGGGCACTTTTTTGGGAAAACATCAGCACTGTTGAAAAATGGGATCTTTATAATGGAGTTTTATCAGATACTTAAAAGTAATACTAGTTGCACAAACATAACTTTGTACATGAGCTAAGAATATCCAACTCTTGGCGGTGTGAATATTTATGGAAATGAATTTTAAGCTGAATTAAAGTTTTGGGTTATTTTTTCATAGTGTATATAATGAAGTTGGATGCTGACTTAATTATTTATTATCTGACATGTATGGATGAATAGCCGACATTCCTAAAATTAATTACCATTTGATTAACAGATTTATGGGTACCACTCTGAATGGTACAAATACTTCCATGCCATTTGCAGGGCTGAGAGGAAGAAATAAGAAGAAACAGAAACATCATGGTAGGCAATTATTGAAAAATTCGGGTAGAATGTCGTATCCGACCGCCACTTTTTCTCATTCAATATAACCAATAAAGTAATCTTACCTACCTCGTAAGGTGGAGAACATATGGATGATGATGGACATATACTTCAAATTATTCCAGAATATTTATTTCATGAAAAATCAGCCATTTTGGTATACGATGAATTCCTCAGTCATGTCAGTCTGATGTCGTAAACTCCACAATTAGTGACCAACACAGTCATTGTACATGTGTAGTGGCAACTATAATAGGATCCTTCTATTTTCTGAAGGGGAGGATTTTTTAGAAGGGAAATAAAGTCCGAAAACCATCATAAAAGTGGATTTTAAAGATAGTTTTTGCTTTCTGTACCACCAAAAATCGATAGAATATTTTTAACTGGTTAGTGGTTGCAAACAAAATCCCCAAAAACCCTTAAAAAGTGGCGGTCGGATACGACATTCTTTCTAAAAATTCAGTCAAGTTTCAAGTATGCAGTAAGCTTGGGCGATAACGATTTTTTTATCCACGATATATCGGCAAACATATATTGCAGTTTTCAATAATATCGCAGTTCGTTTTTGCATTCATTCATGATTGCTTTAGAACCAATAACCACAGGTATGTACCCTCTACAATTGCAAATTTATTTGCAGAGTGTGTATGTACTTCTGATGTAGTTTGTATTTGTTTCTGATTTCTAAAAGCTCAAAAGACTAATGATTTTATTTCCATGGAATATCTTACTTGACTCACAATGTCGATTTATATTTTATCATGATATATTTGTATTCGTAATTCGCCAATATGCCGATAACTTAAATAGGTTCTCGATATTGTAATCGAATAAAAAAAGTTATCGCAATATTCGATATCGTGTTTATCGCCCAAGCTTAGTATACAGTAAAATTGTTTCTAGTTATATGTTGCTTTTTCGTTTCTTTCTATCTGTTTACCTTGTCTTGTGTGTTTACTTTTGTTAATTTTCACTCTCTTTTTTTGTCTACAATGCCCATTCCCCTTACTCACGTATTCCTCTATTTCTATTAAATATTTATCATTCTTTCTTCATACATATTCAGGTCAATATGAGCTCGAGCGGTAAGAATGCAGCACTGAACCCCAGAGAAGAAAATCGTGGTCTTCATCAGACTTACTCCCTGACAAACCGAGAAAAATTGAGGGGAAAAAATTATAAATATTCACAGTGCCAAACCTTGATTGCATGCCAACTGTTTGAAGCAGCCCAACGGAAAGATGAGAGGTTACTTTTGCAAATCGAAGATAAAGATCTTGTGGGTTTAGAAGTTTGCTATCATTGTCTTTGCTATAATGAGTATGTACCCAATTCTTGACAAGGCCAGATCCATCAGATGAAATACCTATTTGGTACAATGATGCATAAATAAAATTATGTGAAGTCATCCAGAAGAAAATAATAAAAACAATGAAATTCTTTTCACAAAGTCATTACATCCTAAGTTCATCAAGTGCGTACAAGAAGTGGAGGGAGTTGACTTCAGTAAGTACAGGTCCCACAATCTGAAAACACGTCTGAAAAGTACATTTCCTACGCTGGTAATTCATAGATCCTTACTAAGAATACAATTAACTTGGTGTACAGCCAATCTCTAGCTGCAAAAGAACTGGTAAAGACTGCAGTTGGCTCAGATACGTTATGTACTGATACTGATATACACCCACTGGCCAAAAGTATTGCAACACACACCAAAGTTCAGTTTGGAGAACTGTGTTACAATAATTTATTTTATTTTATTTACACTACTTAAGACTTCTTGAAAGTGCCTGTGTTTTGAAGTCAATGTTCTTTTTTACTGTTCTTGCTCGGAAATTGTGTAATACACAATCGATGACATCAGATTAAATGATCATCTCACCTGTTACTGTAAAGTGCTATTTTGAGCATGTTGCAATATTTTTGGCCAGTGAGTGTAGACAGCTGCAGTAAAGGTACTGGAGAAGCAGAGAGATTTTCACATGAAAGTGCCTATCTTCACACACTTTTCAATGCATCAGCTGTACTATATAATACACTTATAATGAAGAAATCACATGGCATTACAGCTACCCTGGCCATCAACTTCAGATGACTTATCCTTGCAGACTGCTTAACAAATGAGCCAGTAATTTTCAATCACCCGCTTTGTTCATCTTACACTAGGACACTGATTCCATGACCCGTTGAAAGTCTACTCTGATTGAGATAATGTTGCTCCTTTAACCATTAACTTTAATTAAAACATTCTGTTGACTTTCTTTTCATGCACCAGTAAAAGTTTTTTTTAAGTGCCAAAGATTTAACAATACTAGCCAAATCCAATTAATGTTAGGGACTACAGGTTCACTTATTTTGTATTTTGTACTTCAGAAAAAAAAAATTCTTTTCATTGCAAATTAGACCTAGAAGTTTGGATAACCTTTATCCTGTATGAAATGGATTATTATTGATGGGTGCAAAAATGGATGGAAAAGGAGTATCATGACCATGACAAAATAAAGCAGAAGTGTCATTCAAAAGATAATGTTGTTTCGCATTTCCTTTATTTAAATATCTTATTAATCAATTTAAATATTTACACAAAACGTTGACAATTAATAACCAATAATTTACTTTTTAAAGATGAGAAAAGATTCACAAATTGGTCTTTGATGTAGGTAGGGTTAGATCCAGGGTTGCCTAAAGAGGGTGGAGATGGGGGATGGGAAATGAAACCCCAAAATATTAAAATGTATGGACAATTTAGAAGTTTTTCACATGATCAATTAAATTGGAATACTACACCGCGACACCATAGATCCTACCCTGGGAGTAATGTGTAGAGGACGGGGGGGGGGGGGGGGGCAGACGTTCAGGGAGCAGTCGGGTTCAGACCTTTTATTCAAGGCAAGATTTTTTTAAACTGGTTCATTTCTTTACAATGACATCAAATATTTCCCAAATATGGAATCCCCTTTCCAAACTCTTCCCTACCTCACTGGACCGATTTGACAGATTAGGGTAGGGGAAACATAAAAAACATAGCCCATGTGAACTATTCAATTATACAAAAATCCCCATTAAAATGTACAGTTTTTTAAGAATGACCGAAGGAGGGCGCTATTTTCACGTCATAGTTCAAATGCAAATATCTGCCAAACTGGCAAGTTTTGTGAGTGTGGATTTATATAATTAGAATTTACATGTAATTATCTATTAAACTGTTTCTACGCTCATGCTTGATATGCGTCACGAAACTCAATTTCTGAATGCATTTTCATTGCACGCTCCATGGTCTAGTAGTCTGAAGTCAAGTCACATGCTGAACTTAACTCCATAGCCGTAGTCTCTTGTCAAGTCGCACTTGGCACCACGGATGCAAGTTTTATCATGAAACTTTTCTGAAGAGGAAACCATATTTACCAAGTTCAGACTTAATTAATGTACTTTTAAACAACTTTAGGTGATGACGTCATAACATGATGAACAACCAAACACCTTGAGAACGAGCATTCTACTCACTAGACTAACATGCTCGTGCAAGTTGTTGGTGAATTAACTATTGAAGAACCTTTCAACCTTTGTAACATTAGATTTTTATGGGAATTTGTAAGTGAATGAGGAATTGTACTGCAGAAAAAATAGCTGCCTGGCTTGGCTCGTACATGCAATGTCTCCCCATTTTAGCTGTAATAATGGGCGTTCTATTAAGGATTAGATTTCTTAAATATTGTTTATCATAACTGGGAGAAAGACAATATAATCTGATAATAAAAAGCTTAAAATATGCTCTTTATTTCTGTTAAATACAAACTTATACAATGTTAACATTTTGGATTTATTTTGCATTTTTAAACAACTTTAGGTGATGACACCATAACATGAACCCCCAAACACCTTGAGTTTGTTTTTTACAAACTCTATACCTCTAGTTTAAATTAAAAATGTTAAGCGAGTATTTAACAAATGATATCCAGCGATGATTTAGCAAGGAATTGTACATTATCGATCTTTATTTTGTCATGTTTTGTGTTCTCTCTGTAGACATCCACAGTGCCACTTTATCGTCACATGTGGGAGTTCATGTTCAACTCCGAAGATGTACCTTTCGCGAACACGACACAAGAGGGTGTTGAGAGGGTACGGAAATCCAACGGCAAGTATGCCTTCTTGATGGAATCTGTCATGAACGATTATTACAATTCGCAGCCCCCTTGTGACACGATGCGAGTTGGTAGCCTGTTGGATTCTAAGAGCTACGGCATTGGGGTCTCCAAGCATCTGGTCGAAATCAGGTACGCAGAAAAAGAAGAGTTTTGCAATCTATCAGACAACCTGGAGCGATGATTTTGTTTCAGAAGATTTGCTTATTATCCCGAAATATGCTGAAAGTTTCTTAGATTGGTTTCTGTACATATCTCTTGGTTCTTATAGAATATGGACGCATTCATAGAACTTTTACCAATAGTGTACTAAAAATAATTTAAACGGTGGTTAATCAAGGTTAACGTTAAGTGTGGCACGGACTTGAGTAAGGTACATGTAATTTGGCCGGTAGATAGGGTAGCTTTATCTTGGTAAGTTCTATACCCTACATCCAATCACCGTCTTATAGCGATTACAGGGACAAATTAATATTTGTGTGCGTGTGTATGCCTGTCACGCAGCGGTGGCACCCTTGCAAAGAAGTGTCTTCGAAACATGTAAACATTGCATTTAAATTAATGTTACCCGCTAACTGTTTTTGTTTGTACAAAGAGAGCATTTGACGCTTGCAATCTTGGAGCTAAGAGAGCAAGCCATATTGGATAAACTTCAGAAGAAATGGTGGAAAGGAAATGGATCGAGCGCCTGCGAAATTCCTACTGTTCCAGATCACCTGGTGAGCTATTTATTTTTTATTTTTTTTTAAATAAAAAAAAAAAACTTCTGTTTTGTAATCATTTGACATGACCATTAGAAGTTTACTTTGTGAATTGAATTTAAGCGTGCGCTGTTGACTCTATTAATCAACTGTTAACGTCTGCTATAGGTAAATGTTTTCGCTGAATATACTTCTAGCGTACACAGGCTATGGGGTTTTGTACACATGACTGCATACAATGCCATGACTCAGATACAGGTTGTGTTTTCACCATTATGGTAATAATATCGATCATGATAACATTACATGTATATTGAACCATTTTATATTTTCTTTTTACACATGTGACATTAGAAAAAGACGAGTGCGCTGAATCTTGAAACCCTAGCCGGTGTATTTTACATCCTCCTCGGCGGCTTGGCTTTGGCTCTCCTGGTTGCAGGTGGCAATCTCTTCTGGAGATCAAGACACGTAATTATCGCAGCTAAAGTAAGCGTCTTCTTGTTGCTCCGTCCGTTTGTCTGTCCTTCCTGTCTATCTTTCTGTCTGCCAGCTGCCCAGCATGTACATGTTTAGTATGTTGGCTGTAAGAGATTAGGTCAATGGACCACATGTAAAACATCGTTAGGGGTTGCGCAATCATGGTGGGTCTGTTTGTATGACCTTCACTCTTGTTTTGTTTGTTTGTCTGTTTGTTTTTTGTTAATTGACATTGTTAAAATCTACCAGTATTGTTGAAGGCATTGTATTTTTATATTTGTATATCACACAGGATCGATACATTCAGAAACGTAGAGACCGTTTGTCGGAATCGAAAAAGGTAATTAGAATGACTAGCTTCCATTAGGAAAGCTTTAAAGAGCTTCTAAAGGTTTGGAAAGCAAATCCGAAATGGCTCCAAGATATTTAAATTTGATCATAAAAAGGGCAATAAAGGGCGTCCTCCAATTTGTGACTGATTTCAATTCCCGCCTTTTTCATTGATCGTTTGCCTGTCTGTTTGTTTGCAGCAGACTTTTTCCATGAACCCCGAGACGCAAAGCAAAAGTAGCGGCAGTCACACTTCAGTGTGATAGCGCCCCCAACGGTCACAATGTCTTCTTACAATTATAGCTCTCTGTATTTTGAGAGAAAAGAGTGTTCGGGAAGATAAAAGACAGTCAAAGAGCATTTCTGAAATGAATTTTTTCAGCGATACAATTCAAATTGAAACTTGTTTCCATCTCCATCTCAAAGGGGCCCCTTTTGTTGACTACTCTTGTATAAATCTTTGAACTGAGTGACCTTATTGACCTTAATTTTGAACTTTTGTATTGGTTAAATTAAGAGGTGTATTTCACGGGTAGACGGTCAGGTATGTATATTGAGGTCATCAGGCTGCCATGTTGCTACTCAAAACACCCATTATAATGCCAACAGTGAGAATTGGCCTGACCAGTGTAATTGTATGCGGTCTTTATGTAATCCTGTTGTACCAGTACTAGTAAAATGGCCGCGTGGTGTCCTCACTAATTTGTTAGGTGATCAAATCTGACCATCTCTGAGCTCAGTATAAATTGAGGTCAGTGGTATGTTCACACTAATGCCATCAACTAACATGGTCGACGGCGGGAAAATGTTGATTTGTTTGAACTTTGAAAGTGTACGAAATACATCTTATTGTGAATTTGTTAAGACAGAATTCTAGAAAATAGACCTCTTGTCGGAGTGTCGTGGCCGAGCGGTCTAGCTTACCGGACTCAAGTTCTGGTGTTAGCAGCAGAATGTGGGTTCGAATCCCGGCCGTGACACTTGTGTCCTTGAGCAAGACACTTAACCATAATTGCTTCTCTCCACCCAGGGGTTAAATGGGTACCTGTGAGGGCAGAGTTGGTTGATTAGCCCTATATGCGCTGTAATGACAGCAATTGAGCTGTATATTCCCCAGGGAGCTGAGATGGTTTCAGGAATGATTTATGAGCCTTATGAGCCTTATGAGCAGGGGTAATAATATGCGCCTTGAGCACCACTCAGTTGGTGGATACGTGCGCTATATAAGTCCACACATTATTATTATTATTGGCATGCTGACATGTACATGCACTTGGAACATAAGGCTCAAAGCTTTATCCCTACCCTAGAACGCACTGATCATACAAATTAACCTTATGTCTTCGCCTTTTGTCATGCTTTGTATAGCTGCTTGTACATTGGCGTAAATATTGGGGGAGGAGCACGTTCCTCGACCCAGGAATCCCCCCCGCCCCCCCCCCCCGTTACCCCAATTCAAATTCGCATCTCTAAGAAAATTGTAAGGGCCTGTAAAAGTGCTTCAAGTGTCCCTGAAAAACCCGGTTCCCAGAAGTTCCCCTGCTGAACCAATCCCAGTATTATACGCTGTTATTGCGGTAAGCACAACAACTGAAACCTGCATTGAAATTGAAGCTAAGTATATTGCGAGAACAATTTAGATGGAATGTGGTGTGCCATGGTCGAGCGGTTTAGTGCATCGGATTTGTGTTCTGATGGCTGAGTCGTCAGAATGTGGGTTCGAAACCCAACCGCGACCGTGGTGCTTGTGTCCTTGAGCATGACACTTTACCATAATTGCTTCTCTCCACCCAGGGGTAAACGGGTACCTGTGAGGGCAGAGTTGGTTGTTGTGTTTGATTAGCCCTATGCGTCTAAATGGCAGCAATTGAGCTGTATACTCCTCAGGGAGCTGAGATGGTTTCAGGAATGATTTATTAGCCTGATGCGCCATGAGCACCAGTTTGGTGGATACGTGCGCTATATAAGTCCACATTATTATTATTATTATTATTATTATTATTATTATTATTATTATTATTATTATTATTATTATTATTATTATTATTATTATTATTATTATTATTATTATTATTATTATTATTATTATTATTATTATTATCATTATTATTATTATTATCATTATTATTGTACACACCTTTTGTTATCTACACATTGTTGTGACAGTTCTTGTAAGTAATAGTTAACTGAAAGGTGAAAGTATTTCTTTGTTACCGCTGTTATTATTGTTATTCATTGTAAGACTTGTAATTGCGAATGACAGAAGAATAGCAAAGTATGCCAGTGTATCGAGAAAGATCAACCGAGGGCGTAATCAGGAATTCTATAATAATTATAGAGTACCAAAGTGTGACGTCACAGTTTTTGTTTTCGTCAGTGTTCTATGATGCAACACTTACAAAATGGTAAGTTGATTTTATTGTCATGACGTCATTACTTTCTATTATGTTTGAGAAAGGGTGTTACCTCTGTATCGGGATCAAGTATTCTTTATGGGGCAAAACAAAAACGATTACAGGGAGTGGGTCAATTTGTACAAATTATAGTGAATGGGTCAAGTTAATTACAGTGAGTGGGTCAAGTTAAATACAGTGAGTTGGTCAACTTGTGTAAATCTACAGAAAGCAAAAGGGTTTTCAGGATCACGAACCCACTATACGTAACAATAAAAGAGAGAAAATTCCATATAGGATCCTAAGACCGTACATTGTCTCTTCCCATCTGACTACGCAACCGTGATTGATGTTGTCTGCAAAATGTAAGCGTGATTTTATCTATATTTTTGTCTCTTTTTTGTGAAGAACATAGTTAAGAAACCCCGTGGTTTGAATTGTATTTCATGGAAGTTTTGTGTTATTAAGCTTCACAACTGCACGTAGTTCCAATCCCCCAGGTTTGGGACTTATCTTTGATTGTGTTATGTGGACACAATGTTACTGTGTTTCATTTTCCTAGGGCGTACTGTACATACGATTTCTTAAACAGTTAACCTTGTATTTAAATGATTGATTTGTGAACCTTAAATGGACAGAAAACCGTTACGTTTATATCAAACCTTATAGGCCTATTAAAAAAGAATGTTTGAAATGCTTTAAAAAATCAGCTCAGTTAATCTAATATAGAGTACCAAAGTGTGAAAAAAAATCAGCTCAGTTAATCTAATAATTATAGAGTACCAAAGTGTACTCAAACCTTATAGGCCTATCAAAAAAGAATGTTTGAAATGCAAAAAAAAAATCAGCTCAGTTAATCTAATCAAAGCAATCCCCGCCAGTCAATCAAAAAGCATGGATTAAGATTAAGGCACTGTTACTATGTCGGTCAGGTGCTTGGCTTATAATGAGTTTTCAGCAGCAGCAGCAGATTGCTAATGGAGTAGACCATGTAAATACATGGATAGTTGCATTGTCGTCTATGAAAAATGTAATGATCAAATACGATCGGTTAAGCAATGTTTGTATGAAGATAAATAAATATATAAACTGTTATTAGGGTAGAAATATTTAATAGTTGTCGGTTAAATAAGGTTTGCCTGATGATTTGTTATTTTGTTAAAACATCAGAAACCTTTAACCCGAGGTATTGGGGTCGGGCAGACTTGTAGCAGAGTACAATTTCGTGAGTAAATAAAAACGTACTCGAGGATGAGTATACAACTTCAGACTTGAGATACAGTATTTTCCATGATTACTGTAGTGCTAGTACAATATTCCAAAAACCCGTTATCCAAAATCCCTCCCCCACAACAACAACAAAATCAATCAAAGGGGCACTGGGTAATTACTTTTTAATTGTTACTGGTTTTGTTATTCGGGCAAAGGTTCAGGTCAAAGGTTCAGGTAAATTAAAAACATCTGTCAAGTTATCCATGTTTGGGTGGTCTAAAATAATTATAATGTGTTTGTAACTGAATGATATGTAAAGCTTACAACATTCATATCTAACAAAAGCACATAATCTAAAGATAAAGTATAGAATTTGTAATATCAAAAAGCTGATGATGGTATCGATCTTCCCTTAAATCATGTTATTGTCTGAGGGGCTGTGATATTTTAGGAAAAATAATTATTCCCAATAAGTTTTACTGGGAAGATTTCTTTCCCCTAAATTCGCCAATAAGATTAATATAATAAATCTTAATTGTTATCAATAAACATAATTGACTTTTATCACTATGCAGCTATATTGTTTCTTCAATACAAGTCCACGTTACCAAACCAAGGCTGGATGGGAAAATAGTCTGGTACCTTTTCATGCAGTGAGAGTTAGGCCTATCTTACTTGCGTATACAGGTAACCTGACAAAGATGGCCGCAGCGTGATACAGGTTTATAAGCTGAAACTTCTTGGGTTGGTTTCTGTATGTATACCTAATCTTATTTCAAACAGAGTAACCACATATATACATGTAGAAGCAGTTTTGTCAATATTACCAATGGTGAAACTTTCAGTCATTAAAGGTATTTGATAATGTTATAGGCATAGTTTTATTGCTGGTGATAAGGAGCCTTTTGTAAAATCCTGATGTTCTTACAAAATAATTTAATGTACTTTAAATTTCAAATAAAACGAGTATCTGTCTTGAGTATATTTGTCACGCTACAATTTGTTTAACGCTTTGACGTAAAATGTTACAAATTAAAAAATAATATAAATAATATTTATTATGTTACATGATGCTTCGCTGAGTAGCACATTCTGTGTTTTTCACATATCCGTACGATTTTCCTTCACTCAAGTAAAAAAGGAAAGTGCTGATTCAAACTTTTAACCATTAGGCTTTGCGGAATTCCCAGAGTTTATCAAGGTAAAACGGTGGGTTCTCACTATAAACAAAAATATGCTTAATTTATGTGGGAACAACCACAGATTTTGAGAAAAATTAATGTCGGACCCAATTTGGGAAAATTCTGCACTAGCCGGCAAAAATTCTGATTCAATATACAAGTGGAGTGGGGTCTCCCGGTGAATTTTTTTGTTATTTTTTAAAATTACTGTGGGTCCACACGTAGACAATCCAATGGCTACATTTTGTATTAGTCCACAAAGGCCATAAATTTTTCTGCTGTGTCTCGGATAAAAAATCTCGCGATCTGTTCTGAATACGTTCCAACCATTATAGCTGATACTAAATATTCTGTCGATCTCTTTCCACCCCTCAAAAACCACAAAGGAAAAACTTCAGAATATTTATTGACACAAAAGATATGTATTCCTATAAACATGCCCTTCCAAAAAAAAATTAAAATGTTTTACCAACCCCACCCAATCATAACAACGCACGGTGAGAACGACATTTTTTTTTTTTAAATAGCGCGCCCTCTTGGGGCCAAAAAATAAATCTCTAAACTTCATTCTGACTCGAAACTGAAATTTAAACAAAATTTAAACAACCCAAAATAATTAATAATCTAAAAGGTTGTCCTACAAATTAAAAATCTTACAAGTCGAATGTAAAACAGTTCTGGGTTACTTCCAGATACTGTTGGTGTTGGGGTTTATTTAAATTACAAAATTTATTCAGAAGCAAAGCCTTTGCATACATTGCGGCTATTTTTTGTTTTAAGAATAAGTTTAAAATGATGGTATTAATATTCCGTGGAGATATTTTTAACAAATATAACAAATATATAAAGGACAAAAAAATTAATATGAAAAGAAGCAAGCACCCCTAAGTATACTTCAAAGTTTTAAATACTTGAATATTTTTTCCTTAAACCTTCGCTCTGAGTCTGACTCGAAGCTAAACATTTAAATATTCATTTATGAAGCAGAACAATTAATTAAGTAATATTAACTAAGTTATTTTAAATATATATATATATATATATATATATATACCAGGCACTTGTGGCAAAGAATCTTTCTAATAGGCTTTAAATGGTCTCTGAAATGATATTTTTGTATGTAGATACATAATTATTATTATTATTATTTGCTACGAACCACCAGTGTTCAGTCCAAGTTTTGTGTATTGAGGGCGCTGTACAACTTTGGAGGTACATACACAAACATTTGCATGCAGCAGTGTGTACGGTATTTTGTAAGTTGCATTGTCGAGCAGATAGCTAGCCCTCTACGTGCGTCTAGTTGATCTATACGTCTCGCGCGCTCGTCTGTGACTTCATGCACTGGTCTGGAGTTAGTTCCCGTCGTCGAGACAGGTCAATTTTTCTAGCCTTTTCCTTTTCTGGTAAGTAAAACTAAACTTTCATAAACAAGCAACTTTTTTGAGAACTTTAACACACTTGATTATGCAGAGCTAATGTTGTGGTCGTTGTGGTCAACTGAGCGAAATAGGGCGGTGTTTAATTTTACCTTCGTCGGGCAATAGAAATCACGAGAGAATTTCACGCTCAGTGGCCATACTGGCGCCGCCCGAGGCTGGGTGCTTTTTCACGGCCAAGCAGCTGGGCGAGAGCTGCTGCCACGACCTCAACTGACGCGACCTCAACTGACGCCTGGTATATGACTGGCACTTAATGCACATATTTACTGCCTGCATCACTGCACGTTTAAACATGAATAAAAGTGTTTTCCCTATAGTTTGTAGTTGAAAAATTAATGTATTGAACAAAAAAAAACTCAAAATGTTATGAGGTTTGTTCTGATTTGTTTTATGCACTAGGGCCTAATTGATTTTTGATTAGGGCCTACCCCAAGTGGTTTTCCCATAGTTTGTAGTTTAAAATTAAAAAACCTCTTTTCTGATGCATTTTTTTCTTAATTTTTTTTTTGTAATAGATTTTGTCTTTTTTGTATACTGATCGATTGTTGTTCAGCAAGATACCATGCTCACTCACATTACCTGAATTACAACCGTCTTTTCTGTACAATGCATTTCATTTGTCTTTTTTACATTGTGTTAAGTTTTTTTAGTGGGGGGGGGGGCCTTTTATATAAAGGAAATGTACAACATTGTTATTTGGTAACATATGTTCATTTCAATGCTCTAGTTTATATTGCTTATAAATGCTTTTGGCTATTTTAATAAATGGCAGTTTCCAGAATTTTATCAGAACATTGCTATTTTACTTAGAAAAGGGAAAACATACTTTAACTCTTTGATGCACAGATTAATTCTATTAATTCTATTGTTTTAACGTGTTTTTGGCGGTCGCTAGCGACCGTCGTGTGCGTCAAAGGGTTAAAAGGACATCTTTTGATTTTGTCAACAGATTAGTCAACTGAGACCAATCTCAAGAATGGATAGTCTACGTCTCTGCCTCTTGATCTTCTCCTGTTTCCTGCTCATTTCTGCTGGTAAGATATTAATTATTGCTCTTTTTGGGCAGATATTTTCATTTTATTTGTTCAAACATTTCCATTTTTCCTTAAAAATCAATCTAAGTTGTTTGTGCCGTATGATGAGGTGATCCCAGGAAAAATCACTACCTTATTAGTAATGTTCTGCCAACATGCCAAAAATAGTCATTTGAAACATTTTCCCTTAACACCTCAGATTGTGGCTGCAGAGACCTGTTACCTAAACCTTTGACTGGGAGACCCCCATGCCATTTGTATATTGAATTTGAAGCCATTCAGATAAAAAAAAAGTGCAAAAGACATTTTGCAAGAGAAGACAAATTATAAAACAAGTTTTGTGCAGATTCGCAAAATTATGAAATTACCAGATTGTCAAATTGATGAATAATTATGTGAAAACTTACTTGGTGTAAAGTTGGTATATGCATCAATCATCCTGAAAATCTGTTTTGTCTGAAGTGTTTTCATCTTAAAGAAAACAGGAATTGTTAGGTCGAATTTACAAAAAAGGTTGCTTGTTTTCTCAAAAATCTGAGCACCTATTTTGTGATGAAAATTTTACAGGTTAGTTCTGTGATATATTTCTTGAAAATTAAAGGGTTGAAATGAACATCAGGTACTTCCCTTTAAATCAATTATTAGCTGTTGAAAACTCCTCCTCAATTTCAAAAGGACCTGCAGTACAAATGCAAAAATATAGACGCTATCAGAATCTTTATCAAAGGCTGAATTGTAAGTGGCCTTCCGTTTCAGACTTCAGGATCTTTATTTAAGGTAAACATCTTTATTTAGAGAAATATTATTGTATGAAATTAAAGTCAACATCAGAAATATGCAACACATGTTACGCAGATGACATGTAAGCTATATGTACATCCCACGTGTAGTTCAGCTTGTGAATTTGATACGGTCTGTGTAACACAAATGGAATGCTTGCCTATACATGATGTTTGCTATTTAGGGCTTGTAGGTCACTTTGAAATGTAACACAGCCTTACTCAAGGGCTTGACCTTGACCTTTTGTCCTTTAATAATGTACTGGCTGAATGCCATCCTGTTGATATTGAAAGTGTGATAAACCACAGTGCAAGGACCCAAACCCAGGGGTCTAGCCTTGTGTAATAGTACACCGACTTGCTGTTGACCTTAAATGCATGATTCAATTTGATTCAATTCAATTCAACATTGATTTGTCAAGCAATTTTGAAAAATATACATGACATTTTTTTTCCTGGTGATTGTATACATTTACTACAAAATTGTAAAAATAAAAATTAAACACAAATGGATTAAAGAACTGAAAACTTTCAAATATACACTTTCACCAAGTATATAGTGTTCATAGTGTTAACACGAACAATACCCATCCAGTCAAACTCCAACACCAGGTTTTGTTGGAATCTGTTAGGATGGGTACTGGACCCCTAAACTGATTGTCTTTTACACTGGGTTAGGCATACCTCCACTCCCTCCAGAATCAGAGTCCAACAGTTTGTGTGTAGAGTTTGCCATATGGTGTTGGAATTTGCAAGGATGGGTATGGTTCTTAGTAAATTACACTAGGGAGTTAGGGTTAATGTAACTTGGCCACTATACACATATTGTTTTAAAAATACATAAATGATCACAGATTCACATGAAAATTATAGATTGATGAAATTATTGTCGGGTGATTAAAGAATTGATTAGATTTTTGCTCTTACATCGATGTAATGTATGAAGTATTGTATACTCGGTGCTTTCCGAGTGTCTGTGAGCCCCATTACGGTGTTACGGAGATCAAGAAACTCATCATGAAATCGCCATCAAAATCATGTGAACTTGATCCAGTGCCAACTTCGCTAATAAAACAAAATATTGATGTGTTTGCTAAGTATATCACAATTATTGTAAACAGATCTCTTTCTTCCGGTTGTTTCCCTAATAGCCAGAAGGTTGCTCATGTTAAACCACTCCTAAAGAAACCCAATTTGGACAAGGAAGTTTTCAAAAATTACCGACCAGTAGCGAATTTAAAGTACCTTGGAAAAACAATCGAGCGAGTTGTTTCATCACGGATCTCTGACCATGTTCGTGATAATAACCTGTCGGACACATTTCAGTCAGCCTACAAACCATTTCATGGAACGGAAACTGCTCTTCTTCGCGTCAACAATGACATTTTATCTGCCATGGATGAGTGGAAAATCACTGCATTAGTTTTGTTAGACTTAAGCCGCTTTTGACACTGTCGATCATAAAATCCTTCTCTCCCGCCTTCAATATCATCTTGGAATACATGACACAGCCCTGGATTGGTGTAAGTCCTACCTTTTAAATAGGCCTCAGCATGTTTGTATTGGTAACGCTATCTCCGAGCCTGTTACTCTTGACTATTCTGTACCCCAAGGCTCTGTGCTCAGCCCACAGTGGTTTACTGTTTATACCTTTCCAGTTCGTGATATCATTTTGAAGTATAATTTAAATTACCATGTTTACGCTGATGACACGCAGCTTTACATTACTTTTAAGTCTTCTCAAGAACCTGCCGATTCCTGCATTAAAACACTGGAAAATGTATTCAAGAGATTCGAAGTTGGATGAGACAAAACTTTCTGAAATTGAACGATGAAAAAACAGAATTTGTTCTATTTGGATCACGTCAGCAATTGTCTAAAGTTTCTCTTCCATTTATTACAATTGGTGACTCGCAGAGATAACCCCTCATTACAAGCACGTAATTTGGGTGTTATATTTGACTCGACAATGACTTTAAAACCACATATCTCCAACATTGTTCGCATATCATCATTTCATATCAGAAATATAAGCCGAATTAGGAAATACTTGAATAAAAGTGCTGCTGAACAAATTATACATGCGTTTGTCACATCACGGCTCGATAACGGGAATGCTCTCCTTTACGGTCTCCCGCAGAATCAAATATCTCGTGTTCAGCACATACAAAACACGGCAGCTCGTGTTGTGACTTTGTCCAGAAAGTCATGCCATACGCCAATCTTGAAAGAACTGCACTGGCTTCCTGTTTCACAGAGAATTGTTTTTAAACTTATGCTAATTGTTCACAAATCTTTTAATAACATTGCTCCAATTTATATTTCTGAACTACTTAAAGTCTACACTCCATCACGCAATTTGCGCTCCAGCAACATGTCACTCCTCAAGGAAGCAACTTCAAAACGGAACTGGGGTGATAGGTCGTTTTCTGTCGCAGCTCCGAGACTCTGGAATCGTCTTCCAACTAAACTCAAATCTTGTCATAGTATAACCAGATTCAAGTCGATGCTTAAAACTCATCTTATGTCACAACTCTTCAAAGATGATGTATATTTGTAATTGCATTGTAGGTACATGTATCTCGGTACATAATTTGTTTTCCCTATGCTATCATTGTATATTGTTTGTATTAATGTTTTTCTTTGTTTCCGCGCCTTGAGCGCCCAGCAGGGTGGATATGTGCACGCTAAAAATCTTTATTATTATTATTATTATTATTATTACAATTAAGCTAATCAACTAATTGTTTACTTTCTTGGCAGTTGTCGGTGACATAGACTGTGAAGAGAAACAAGAATGGACTGGTTGTAACCCTGATGGCAATCAGTGCATCTGCGGAACCAAGATGGCATGTCATAATCCATTTGCCTTCAGAGATCTCAAACGTTGTCAACGTGCCCTCTATCGTAAGTTTCTTTTTTATATTTACCGTTTTGGTTCAATAATAAAGCCCTTTTGTCTTTTTCTCCTACATGACATTGCTTATGGCTTCATTGTGCATTTTCATCCCTTTTTTGATGATCATGACACAAGAAATATTATGTGCAAACTTGTAGCAGATCCAGGAAGGAGGTGGGGCGAGCAAAGAAGGACATGTGTACCCCCATTTTTATCATCATGTATGCATGCACATTTTGTTGTGCTTCCTCCAGTTTTTGGTGCTCTTTTTCCATGTCCCCCTCCGCCACTTGCAAAAATCAAGTCATGCGTTTTTAAAAAGAGGAAACAGTACACAACACAAAAATCAGGAATATATTTTACTTCAGTAAATATTTTAAGTGTACTAATGAAATGGTGTTTTTTTAACACCTGTCTTTTGATTGTTTTGGGGGTTAACTAATTTGAGATTTAACTGTTTTGGGATTTAAATGTTTTGGTTGAACCCTTTAATTTTTTTATTAACCCTAACCCCTTGGGTGTTTTTACTAGAAAGTATCCTGAATCCACCAAAATCCACCATTTTTGTCACACACAAAATGCTGGTGTCCTGAATCCATCAGAATCCACCAGTGTAGATATTGGACATATCCTGAATCCACCAAAATCCACCACTAAATTTCTGGCGGATTTTGGCGGATTCAGGATACCATGCTCACATGAAAATTTGTATAGTATGTTGCTGCATAGAATAGAATCCATCAAAATCTAACACATACAAGTGTTGGCTGTACATGTACAGTACATGTTTATAATCCATCAAAATACATCAACCAACATGACCAAGCAGTTAAAAACTATTGAAATCCTGAATCCATCAAAGTCCGCCATATGCTCAATGTGGAGATATCCTGAATCCGCCGAAATCCTCCAAAACAGGGGGATGGATTTTGATGGATTCAGGTTGGTTAGGGTTAAATGGTTGAGAATTTATTGAGATTTGTTGCCAAAATATGGCAGATGTTTGTAACAAGTGGGACAAATATTGAATGGGGGCAGGAGATTGCATGGGTCATCCCTCCACTCAAATGATTTGATGGTATGTTATACCCCATCCCGGTGTCAGTTACCTGATGTACACTAAAGAATATCAGTGAACTATACATTTAAGTTTGTTGCAGAAATACACAATTTGCAGAATGATTGCTCATATCTGTCTGCATACTACATGTACACGCAGGTGTACACATTGTGTTAACCCTCACCCATGTACATGTACTTTTAAATAACCAATCAAAACAACTATTTGGACCTGTGGTGACTAAAGACAGAACGACAGGCAGGAAATAGCATTTTCAGCTTGGCTAGTTCTATTGTCAGAGAACCAGGGGTCTTGCCTAGAATTCTCCCTCCTACTACTACAAGGGTCAAAATCAGTCAAAATGTTGATATACTTGCCAAGGTATATCTATTGCACTTAAAAGTCCAACACTGTCAAACCTTGCGTGTAGTAAGTACATGTACAGGTCAAAATGAGTCACCCATTTTTGACTGGTAAAAGCATTGTCTGGTATTGTTCAGGGTGGTCAAAATGACAGTAAAAACCAGTCAAAAATGCCCCTGTGTGCACATTTGGGTCAACAGTCAAAACGGGCAGTTGACTGGTTTTGACCTTTATAGCTACTTGCCACTAAAGTGCAGCTATAGTAGGAGGCAAGTGCAAAGGGTTGAGAGGGTTTTTCCTTATTCTTGGGATGTAGCCTTGGGTCTATAAGGTCTCTGAGAATAAAAACGAAGAGGGCTCAGAGGGTCACTGTCCACAAAATAACAGCATTGATGCCTGCAGCTAGTCATGTACAGCATCTTGGACGACTGTGGTAAAGTCTTGTTTGATTTATTGAACAGACTGGACCACTGTAGCAAATTGTGATTTATAAACAGACATTACAAGAATCGGGCAGCAGTTCCTGTCTGATTTATAGTCTGAAGTACAGCTAAGGAAACTAATTTATGTACATATTTGTGCTAGCTGAAATAAATATTGCTGTTGTTTGCTGTAGAGAGACTTACTTATTATAGCTTGCTGCCAAGTGGTCATATTGTCTCCTGCGTAAAGGGATGCATGAACAGCATTGGCAAATTTTTAGATAATCAAATAAACAAATTAATTATCTAAAACTTACTTTGTAAAGTTAGTACCAGAGTCAATCATTCTGAGAAATTATACCATTTACCGACGGTGGCCCGTGATCCATTTCAAAATTTTATTCAATTTTTCTTGAAAATGAAAACATGTCATATGGAATATCTTTTCAGGTACCATTACCATTATACCAAGTAAGCTCAGTTTCTTTTTAAGTAATTGCCAGTGGTGTACACAGCCGTTTAAAGGTTCAAGGTTTATCTGTAATTATTTTAATGTTACATTGCCTCTATCACCTTAGTCTTGATTCAAGACTGAGATTAATAAACATTCCTAGCATTGCGATATCACAACATTTCTACCCAGGAATTCTCTTGTGTTCAGCATGGTTAGGGTTAAGTTATATAATTTGTATAAAGACCAGTTCAGATTTGAATGAGAAAGGGCTATTGTTCTACTTTTGATGCCATTGTCATTCTCTTTGATTCATCTATAGCTGACCCATGCCGTAAGAACCACTGTCACAACAAGGGATACTGTCTTCAGACCAAGTCTGGTGTGTTTGCTTGTGAGTGTGCTGGTACAGGCTTCTATGGAACACGCTGTGAGACCAGTAAGTATAACCTAGTAATTCTTGCCCTTCGTTCTTCTTTTCTTAGTTCATGATATCAAAATTGCATCAAAGTTTAAGGGAAGGTATAACATTGGTAATGTTGGCAATACTGCTTTGCAGAGAAAGGTTTGAAAAAGCATATGTAAACGATTCATGCAATTTTGAAAATGCGAGTTCGAGAGCCCTTCAGAGTTCATACATAAATGTTTTTTAAAGAAAACAGGCACCTTTACCAACTTCACATTAATAATAAAAAATGAATATTTGTAATGCACCAGTATCCGTAAAAAAGAAAGAAAAATGCTCATGGCGCAGCGATGCAACATGTAAAAAAAATAAAATTACAAAAACAATACGAATTATGCAATCGTCGTTAAATGTGTCTTGAGGGCTGATTTCAATGTCAGAGATGGAGGTTTGTTCCGGTTAAGTTCCACAATGAAGACACAGCTGAAGCAAATGATCTTTCGCCCCAGAATTTATTGGTCTTGGTCTTGATTCATTAAGTTAGCTTTCAGATAATAAAAAAAATGGATAATAATTACCAATGTTGTAACCTTCCCTTTATGCAATAAAACTAGTTCATGTGAACACGAACATGAATATGAAGCAAGTAATGTCAAAACCTGAGATTTGTGGCAAATATTCACAGAAGTTGAACACATTTCAACACGTATCATTTACCACAATTTCATGACGTGGAGTTTTGCTACGCTTCCAAATTCCTATGAACTATCCCAGCAGTACAAGTCAAAGCTATCCATATTGGTCATTATGAACATGTACATGTATAAATAAAGTGTATATTTGTATAACTTCATCTTGGAGTCCATAAGACCGTCGTCTTCCATCATTGAACACATCATTTTGCCTGGTTGTTGAATTCTACCAGTTCAAGCATGGTAGTGTGGCGTATAACAGCGGGGCATTGCTGCAGAAATGATTCCATTGTTTGGTCTGGGCAGGGGCGGAACACACAACAATGTATGGTAAATTTACATGCACAGTGATAAACTGGATCCGCCAATGACTCTAAGGCACTGTAGCTGCACACAAAATTACTGAATAATCGCTGAAGATTTATAATCCAATTATTATTGCCTGTAATACATTAAAGTTTCTGTGCATCCGATGAATTTGGTGGTAATTATTTCATTCTTGTTTCTTCCAGAATGCCCCAGGAATCTGTCAACTATCCCCATGGAGGATAGAGACATAGCCAGGGCCTGCATCTACTAACAAGAAACCAACACTGTATTCAGTCAAGATTAGGAATAGTTCACTGCCGTATTAAAAAATAAAGTAATGGTTTTACTCATGTTATTTTGTTCAGTAGCATACTGCTTAAACAAAATCATAGTTTGGAATGTCTTGAAACTCTCCCCCCCCCCCCCCCCCCACATACAATAAATCCCTCTTACAAATTCAGTTTGTACCTTTTTAAAACCCGTTTGCTGAAGTGTTTTGAAAGGTTGTAGTTGCTTCACTCTGCGCTACACTGACAGGTTTTTAAAGGTGGTGTAGTTATAAGCTATGCACTACACTGACAGGTTTTGAAAGGTGTATGCATTGGGCCCGACACTTATATTTTTGTTTGGTCCCTCAATTGTTTTCTCCCCCGAATTATTTTTAATTATTTGTATTTATAGTTGTGTGTTACAATTTTAAATGGGTAGTTGAATGCATAAAGTACTGCATTTTTACAGGCATATTTATTAATAGGTTTAAGCCTTTTTATTACTATATTATTTATGTAATGAACAATTGACTAATATTGGTGCTTGTAAATGAAACCATTTTGGTTTACTAATTTTGCTACACTTTTTACTATAAAAAGGCTGTTAGTGGTATTTTTCAGCCAGTCTCTTGTATTTTTATAAACCAAAATTTCATTACTTTTATACAAATCAACTATTTTTCAGGGAATTGTATGGTTTTAGGGAGCCACTCCCCTTGTCAATTTATATAACAGGATTTTCCTGATTTCAGGATTTTTTTTTTACAAATCTACCTTTGCCTTAAAATTTTCTTGAAAGAAGAGAAGTAGCCTGTATTGTGTCCAAACCTCTAGTTTCTTGGGTCTGTAAATCCTCCTAAATTAAACATGGGGCTTTGTCCTCCAGACTAAAGGGAGACCCAGGCCAGCTCCCCATTTTTCAGGAATTTTTACTGTTGTCACAATCAAACCTTTAATATGAAACGGTCATTTTGCACTGTACCGTCACATGGGAAAAGTAAAGTTTATACAAGTAAAGGCACTCCAATAGTGAGAACAAGCTACCTGAGATCAATTTTTGCACTAACCATGTAAATAAGGAATCCTTAGTTATACAAATTAAGCAATGCACACAACTAGAAATTTCTTGTAAACACATACTTATCTTTGTTATAGTAAGTGAACATATTTTGCTTACAGTAAGCTGGGCCCTGGTCGTGAGTGAAGTGTTTAAACAAAGAATCTTTAGACTAGTCATTTTAAAGAACATTTTACGTGTTTTCTCTGTATGCAAAACATGTGGCTGTCCTTTTGTAGGCCACACAATTTATCATGCAAATATTTTCATTGATACAGAAATAAATGCATTTTCAATTGCTATTACAAAGTATTCTCAATTTGTGGTAAGATTCAGTGTTCTATGTATAAATGAACATAGATTACCTTTTTTCCCTAATATTCTGATTTTTATATAGGATAATTTTTGTTTACTTTTCAAGATTCTTTTAATGTCATAACTCAATACAGTCTCTTATCCCATCTAAAGGACCAAAAAACAAGTAACATTTTTTCTTTATGATTTATTGACAATCGTAAATGGCAAAATGTATCTATAAACTAATACACCAGCAATAAACTTACATAATAGGAAAAAGGGTTAGGGTGAAACAGAGAAGCATTTCTCCACTAAACAAAGAATACATGAGCACTTAAATCACACTGGACTGACCTGTACAATTTGTTTAATTCAACACTGAAAATATTGTTCATGGATTAATTAAGAGAAAAATACACCTCCATTTCAAGTCAATTAATTTTTGACCGTGATTAGTTTGTTTACAGAAGTCATGCGTAACAGTTGCAGACTGATTTTGAAATCTTGGCCAGGACTGTCCGTGTTCATTAGATACACATTTTCCAAAAACAAAATTATATCCCTTTCTCATTTTACAACAAATATAAATGCTACACTATTGATATATAACCCTGTGCACTTTTTCATCTTGTTACATCTTAATGCTAAAAATTTAACAAACATTTGAGCTTATCAAGAATACATTTGTGATTTGCTGTGCGATTACCCATGAATTTGAATTCCAGCAAATGGTCATTAGTTGTCTCTCTGACACAAAGTTACAGGGACACATTCACTCTCAGAAAAATCTGTGGAATTTTAATTTTGTTTCCATTATGCAGCTACACTGTCTAAAAATTACCGTCAAATATTTACGAAAATAAACATATTTAGTCAGAAGTACTTTAAAAGGTAAATCAATTAAACCCTATGTTGCACAAAATTTGAAGAGCCTTCACTAGTGAGACACGTAGACATTGCGGGATGCACTAATTTAGGCACTATTCTAGATAGGTTTTAATCCATCTTTGCGGGCATTCTTCATTTAGCTTAAAGTTACGTCAAATGTCCTTATTTTTGCTAAGCAGTTTAAGTGTATACTGCCCACAGGAGTACATAATGCATTTCTTCCAGTTCATATGATCATTGTTAATGGTTGCTGTTGTATTGTGCGACATCAATCAAAACCATCTACATGCATGTACATGATATTAGTGAACAGAAACCTCAAAGTGGAACATGGCTGAACAGATACGACACAGACTCGCCGTTGTGTGTTCTGCGGATAGCCTCAGCCAACATCATGGAAATGTCAATCACCTAAAAAACAAACAGGATATTAAGATTCATGTTTGTATGGAAAACAAACAAATGATTGATGAAAAAAATGGGTCAGTTGAGTAATTTATTTGAATAATGGCCAGCAATCTGATAAAAAGCTGAATAATGTTCTAATGCAATAGCCCTGCTCGACAATGACATCACACATGCAGGTCAAACTTGAACAACAGTGCTATGTGCTTTAAAGAAAACATAAGCCCTATGTCCTAACATCTGTCAACAATACAGATAGCGTCTGTTGACAACACGACAGAGCACTGACACACTTAGAGTACACTGTTTGAAATGTTGATATATAATAATAATAATGTGGACTTATATAGTGCACGTATCCACCAAACTGGTGCTCAAGGCGCATTACATTATTACCCCTGCTCATCAGGCTCATAAATCATTCCTGAAACCATCTCAGCTCCCTGGGGGTTGTTCTTAAACCCCCACGACGTACGCGCGCTCAGAATCATTATCGTATCCCAAATCGGAATCTGTGTTCGAATACGGCCCCAATTAGAATGCCCGCTGCACTCCCGTACTATTGAACGTGAACAAATGGAGCTCCGGAGGATCGAAGATCCTATAGGTTAAATTGGGGAAAATAACTAAATCCTTTTCTCCTCCAAAAGTGATGTAATGCTTATTGACCAATCAGGATGCCGGAAAGCCATGCGGCAATCTTGGAAGCGATATCCTTCTACGACCGTAATGAGTTGTAGGAAGAACGTTGCCAAAAACTGCGCCCTCACCTAACTAGCAAAAATCCGACATAAGTATGCAATTTTTTTGATAGAAGATGAAATTATCTACTCGGGAATGGTATAATTTGGCTTGTGGCAGCATTATAAATTCGTTGAATTCGCGACGACAAGTCGTCATGCAGCAAACGGCGCAACAGGCTAGCGAGCTAGCCATTTTCGAACGCGGGCCGTAAACAGGTTCCCATTTGGGATACAATTTGATGCTTGCGCATGGGCATTGCGAAATACATACATACATTCGTATACTGCACCAGTGGTAGCGAGTACTAGTACGTGTGCTTCGTTTATATGAGCGTACGTCGTGGGGGTTTAAGAACAACCCGCTCCCTGGGGAGTATACAGCTCAATTGCTGCCATTTCAGCGCATATGGGCTAATCAAACAACAACCAACTCTGCCATCACAGGTACCCATTTACCCCTGGGTGGAGAGAAGCAATTATGGTAAAGTGTCTTGCTCAAGGACACAAACAACCCGGTCGCGGCTGGGATTCTGACGACTCAGCCATCAGAACACAAATCCGATGCACTAAACCGCTCGACCATGGCACTCCATATGGTGTTACCTACAATCCTGATAAAATTTCTTGGGTACATTTTGTGCTTGTTTTCATGGGGTGCCATGGCTGAACGGTTAAGTGCATCGGATGTGGGTTCGAACCCTGGCTGAGACCGTGGTGTGTGTGTGTACCTGAGCAAGACACTTAACTATAATTACTTCTCTTCACCCAGGAGTTATAAATGGAGACCTTTTGTGGGCAGAGATGATAATTGTGTTTGATTTGGCAGCATGGGCTGCATACTCCGCAGGGAGTTGTGATGGTTCTATAGGAATGATATAACTGGCCCGATGACAGGGGTAATAATGTTCATGTGCCATGAGCATCAAACTTGGCAGATACCGGCGCAATATAATTATTATACGAAATTGATTATTAACTTCCAATTAGGTCATACTTCGAGAAAAGCACACTCACCGTGATTTTACTGCATTCCTTCATGTTATTCTCTTGAGGGATTGTATTTGTCACTACCACTTGTTCAAAGCAAGCGTCGTTGATGCGAGAGATGGCTGGACCAGAGAAGATACCATGGGTCAGGATGGCGTAAATCTTGAGGGCTCCTGCATTTTTCAGTCTGCGGGGAAACCAAGGAACCAGGGAATGATTTTGTAGTTTTGTTTTGCAACGCAATATTTTTTGGGCAAAAATATTTGTATGTGTATGTAAATGCTAACTTTGAATACAAAATCTGGATTTTGGATTTTTTAAATAACGGAAGGTACAACATTGGTAATTATCCAATTAAAAAATATGGTGTAATGTCCGACCACCAACTGGTGATCCATTTCCATGTGAGAATAGATTGTTCCTGTGCAATTTCTGTCTTCCAATGATAGAAATTTATTTGGTAAATTTTTTTTAAACCTAATTTACAAGCACCCGAGACAGAAATATTTCAAGGGATGTTAGACATCATCAACTTTACACTAAAGTTTATATGTTTGTTGAGATTACCAATAGAGTATAGGCACTTTATTGAAAAGATATTCAAATGGTGAAATTTTAGTGTGAAACTCGGGGGTGTGACTTGACAAAAGTAAAAAATCCTGAAAAATGAGTAGCAGGCCTGGATCTCCCTTTGGTCTCGAGGACAAAAGCCCTTTAACCTCCTGGTTGTTAAATTTTTGGAGGATTTACAGACTCTCCACATCCCTACAAACAAGAAACTACAGGTTTAGACACAATACAGGCTACTTCTTTCTTTACTTGGTGGCTACTTCTCTTCTTTAACACCAACCCTCCAGGGTATTTTGGCTAGAAACCCTGCCAGACGCATCAGATTGCATCGTTTGTCAAAGTGACTTGACTGCCCAGTGCAGCAAAATCCATCAGGTCACAAATCTCAAGGCCGAACTGCCTCAGAGTCTGTGGTCACCAAACGCAGCAGGATACAACTCTGGCATTGTTCAATGGGACCAGCTCTCAATAGAAACAGACTTGGCTGCTTATGCACTGGTGTTGACAGCTGAATCCATCAAAGTGCACCAGACTTTTCCACCTGATGCACTTTGCAGCGTCTGGCAGGGTTAGGGTTAAAGAAAATTATGAGGCGAAAATTATAAGTGAGATTTGTAAAAAAAAATCCTGAAATCAGGAAAATCTTGAGAAATGACAGGCCTGAATACTAAGTTGATGATGGTATTAATCTTCACTGGAAATAATTCTATGAATTAACCCTAACCATCCACAATCCTACAAAATCCTACTTGCAGTTTTGGAGGATTTTGGAGGATTGAGGATGAATGGTGATTGAAACACATGAGGATTTTGGAGGATTGAGGATGAATGGTGTTTGAAAAACGTGAGGATTTTGGAGGACTGGTGTGGTAGGAGTTGCTGGAATGTGGTACTATTTAATTTTCATTTTTCTCACTCGGCAAGGTAAGTACTGGTACTCCATTTGTTTCACAGTGCTGTACATGCAGCCAGTACTAGTACTACTAAAACCCTGCCAGACGCATCAGATTGCATCGTTTGTCAAATTGACTTGGCTGCAGAGTGCAGCAAGATCCATCTGGTCACAAATCTCAAGGCCGAACTGCCTCAGAGTCTGTGGTCACCCAACGCAGCAGGATACAACTCTGGCATTGTTCAATGGGACCAGCTCTCAATAGCCTCAGACTTGGCTGCTTATGCACTGGTGTTGACAGCTGAATGCATCAAAGTGCACCAGACTTTTCCACCTGATGCACTGTGCTGCGTCTGGCAGGGTTAGGGTTACTAATGCACAGTGGTAGTCCGTTTATGTACACTAGGTCACACATGTGTGACCTAGTATACCAGTACACAGTATACCAGTACACAAACAGACCTTACACTGTGTACCATTGTTTCAAGGACAAGTCTCCCATTGTTTATAGTTATTACTGGTCATAAACAAGGTACTCCCCTTACTGCACTGTGTCCTGACCTAAGCTCATATTTCACATTGGGTAGTTGTAAACCCAGCACTGTTTTTATGGTTGCAGGATTTTGGAGGATTGAGGAGGTGAGCGCCACTTATTTTGAACATAGTGCAAAATTTTGGAGGATTTTGGAGGATTGAGGATGAATGCATTTTTTGGGGTAGGGCAATCGAAGGATTTTGAAGGATTGAGGATGGTACCCAGCAACTAGGGTCTAGTGCGTTAGGGTTAACCCTAACCTTCCCAAATCCTCCAAAATCCTCTTTGCTAAAGTGAAGGATTTTGGAGGATTGAGGTTATTGGGCATACTTGCCTTTCCATGGTACATGTACATCCATGTTTGCTGTGATTGCAAGGTCAGTGCTTGGGTCAGCGGACACTGTTTATTGCTCCATGCATGCAGGGAGGGTCCCTGGCCATGTACATGTATCACAGATTAGAAACATGTGTGCATGCATGTCATGTGCTTGCTTTACTACTGAAGGATTTTGGAGGATTCAGGTTATGTGTAAGCAAATGGGCCTAGGGAGTTAGGGTTAAAATAAACACTGCAACACTAGGATAAATTGATTTACTTGTTGGCGGCTTCACAAACGGTTCCACAGGTGTCGGCCATGTCATCTACAAGGATTGCCACGCGATCTTTGACGTCGCCTACTAGGACCATCGAAGCTATCTCATTGGCCTTCTTCCGTTCTTTGTGGATCAAGGCAAATTCTACATTGAGCCGATCTGCGATTGATGTTACCCTGTCAAATGAGAACATACACTGATGTCAAAAGTCAAAAATTGGGGCAGGGCTCCCTGGACAACCAAAATATCTTGTCATCTATAAAGCGTGCCCTCTACTGACATACATTTTCTCTATACTTTTACTCTGGATGTCATTTAGTTTGAAATAAATTTGGATAATAGTCTCATTTTGAGACTAAATAAACAAACTTATAAAACAATCGCAAAGTTATTTTACAACATAGGTTTATCGCATTAGGAGAATTTACCTTTTGGCACCTCCAGCATCAGGCGAGACAATGATGGAATTCTCCCAAGTTGGTATATTCTCCCTAATCCATTTCAGCACAGCTGGCTCTGCATACAGGTTGTCCACAGGAATGTCAAAGAATCCCTGGAAAGAGAATTTGAATCCATTTTTTTTTTTATTCAAATAAGATCTGCATAAGTTTTAGGTGACCCAAGATAGTCAAGGTAGATAGACGAATGGTTTTAATGATTGCACTGCTTGGCAATTATTTTGAGTTGGGCTGATGAGATCCAAATCCTTGTGCGTATGTCTTGTGTTTTGATTGGCAGAGTCATCACAATGTTAATTCTAGTCATGGCAATTTATGATCAAGTGTCTTTCTCGTGGACACAAGTGCTGCAACTAGCCTGGCTAGGATTCAAACACACATTCTAATGACACTGGCACCAGAACATCAGTCCAGAGTCCAGTACGAGAGACCGTTTGGCCATGACAGGCTCAAAATACACTCTGCACCACTGGACCGATGCCAATTTATCTGAAAATGTTTTTTTTTATATTTTTTTAAAGATGCTCAAAGGTGTTTTACTTAGTTTTGGTACTGATCTTGTAAACAAAATTCTTGTCTAGTAAAATTCTTCGGTTACTGGCCCTGTTGTCTAGTAGATCTATATCCTGAAATTCAAGCACTGCATGACACTCCATAAATAATATAATGTATTCTTTGTTTCCATGGAACCTTTAACTTCCTGCTTTTCAAAACACATACAGACCTGTATTTGGGATGCGTGGAGGTCCATGGTGATGATATGATCAGCTCCAGCTACTGACAACATGTTAGCAACCAGCTTGGCAGAAATGGGGGCACGACTCTGTAATGATGATAAGCAAAACGAATTAAATGCCCATCACAAATTCATTTGGGCACTTAACACTATGAAAATCTCCTCGGTTAAAATATAAAGAGTCTCGGTTAAATGTATTTTTAACCGTGTTTTAACCCATGTTTAACCCTTTGATTTCAGCTGGCTATTCAACCGCATTCTCACCGCGTTTTAACCGAGTGGTTCCCTGCCAAGATTTCCTTTGTTATTCATAACTGTAAACCTTTGTTCAATGTGATAATGAGGATGCAAGTTTAACCATGGTTTAACCGAGTATAAAACGTAACAGTACAACTTGCACACAAGAGGTGATAAAGAGATTAAAAACACTTACGAAGTGTCCGTAAATTTCCAATCTATAAAACACTGGTATACAACAGGGGACATGCACGCAATTTGCTCAGAATACCACTGACCTTGCCCATATGAGAATAGGTGTCTGTACTGAGAATGGGTTGGCGTGCTGCGATAGGCGTACGTGATACGTGTATATTCAGGTATACTTGTTAATCTGTTTTTCATCGGAAAGGGGATACGTTTAGAATAATAGACGGTATATCAAATTCCGGAGTGTCGTAAATAATGAAACGCAGGGCTCGAACAAAGACATATTGACCCAAAATTGTGGATCATCCCACCATGATGTATAACGCGTGATTTCGGTCCGGAGGTTTCCCGACTGCTCCATTGTCGACCCTTTTGTATCCATACAGTTATTTTGACGTTCTAATTGGATTATGGTGGCAAAACTACACTTTATTTACAAATCTTAATCCACTGGGCCATAATTTCTTTATTTTTAAATACACTAGAATCGGGAAATTTCACTCAAATATTTATAAACAAGAAAAACTCGAAAGGGAATTCCTCACAGAGAACGCAGTAACACTGCACATGCACATTACATAATAAATATACAATGTATACATGCATACATACGTGTACCACGTGCGACCCGGTAGTGCTGAAATTTGTGGGCATTGTAGTAGTGTTTGATGATCATGTGCCTATTTCTGCACATCGTGATTGGATAGATTTCCATAGTAGCAAATTTATGTTGTTCTTATTGGCTGTAATATAATGCCTTGACTACCGAACTGAGGTATGTTGCTTGGGCCAAACAGGTACTTACAATAGGACTTAAAATAACAATTCATCCATCAGGGTTCCTAATTATCACGGGTTGTTTTAATAATCGTTGCCGAAGAACAAGGATACGATGAGGACCAGTAAACGTAAGCCTCGACTGTCGGGATAAATTGACCCGCTCTGGGGCTCAAAAACGGATGATTTTATAAAACCGCGGTTTTATTTTTGAAAACCGGTATTTCGGCGGTATTTTTGGCGGTATTTCAGGTAAAAATCCTGCATTATTATTATTATATTAAAAAGTAACTACATATATAAATATAAATAAATAAATGTTTGTAGATATCATGCATCCTACTTTTTTAAAATTCTTTGGTCAGGTGATGTACGTGTACCTGTAATTTAGATTTGTCCTTGCTTGTAAAATACTGATTGTCACCCAACAAATTATCGTCCAACGAATTACATTCTCATCCAGCGCGCTATTTTGATCCAGTCATTGGAAGGCACTCAGGGTATGTACGAGTTAGCACGTGTGCAATGCCCTATGCATAGCGCGTAACAAATTTTTCTATTGGCCAACGAGAACAATACGTCATCATATACTAGTAACCAATATAAATATTCGTTACGCGCTGTGTACAATGCCTATAGGGCATAAAACGTTTTCTTATTGGTCGAACGAGAACACATACCTTGTCATACAACCAATAGAAATATTTGTTAAGCGATTTGGATCATGTTACTCACAAAATGTGAACAAAGGCCTCGATATCATGACTTTTTGTTTTTTAAGTTGAAAACCAGCGTAAACCAAGGCTATGTGAGTATTAAAAGAGATAGACGGAATGAAGGATGAAGTTACGCAGATTGATCAACACCCGGCATCCACCCCAGCCAGTAACGGTTGCAATGTACAATGTGCAATGTATAATTATGTACTCTGTACATGTACGTTGTACAAGTACTGACATTAGTCAGGTGCCAGTGTGACGAACGAGTTGACTGCACCATCAGCCCGAGTTGGGCCCGGTTAAAAAGCTTGCCTTGTCGGCACACTGGTGATGCGCGTGATTCACTCGAACTCGTGTGCAAGTCTTCGTAGCGTTTTTTCTCCATAACAATTTATTTTGTGCATGTACCACCTTGAAATTTTCAGACATGATGTGAACTTCTGTCCTGATATGACTTTTTATTTTTTATGCTGAAAACATGTGTAAACATTTTTGGGGCAAAAATACTGAAAATAGGATTGGAACTACTCCAAAGAGTATAATTCATAAAATGTTTTCAATTTTCTCCATAATTTATTTTGTGCATGTACCATCTTGAAATTTTCAGACATGATGTGAACTCCTGTCGCGATATCATGACTTTTTGTTTTTTAAAATGAAAACAAGCGTAATCATTTTTTGGGCAAAAATACTGAAAATAGGATTGCGACCTACTCCAAAGAGTATATTCTGAATTTTTTTCAATTTTCTCAATAATAATTTATTTTGTGCATGTACCACGTTGAAATTTTCAGACATGATGCGAACTTCTGTCCTGATATGTCTTTATTTTTTAAGCTGAAAACATGTGTAAACATTTTTGGGGCAAAAATACTGTAAATAGGATTGGAACTACTCCAAAGAGTATAATTCCTAAAGTGTTTTCAATTTTCTCCATAACAATTTATTTTGTGCATGTACCACGATGAAATTTTCAGACATGATGTGAACTCCTGTCGCGATATCATGACTTTTTGTTTTTTAAGTTGAAAACAAGCGTAACCATTTTTGGGGCAAAACTACTGAAAATAGGATTGCGACCTACTCCAAAGAGTATAATTCTTAATTTTTTTTCAATTTTCTCCATAATAATTTATTTTGTGCATGTACCACGATGAAATTTTCAGACATGATGTGAACTCCTGTATCGATATCATGACTTTTTGTTTTTTAAGTTGAAAACAAGCGTAAACCAAGGCTATGAGTGTATTGAAAGAGATAGACGGAATGAAGGATGAAGTTACGCAGATTGATCAACCAGTAACGGTTGCAATGTGCAATGTATAATTATGTACTCTGAATGATTGTACATGTACATGTACTGACAATAGTCGGGTGCCAGTGTGACGAACGAGTTGACTGCACCATCAGCCCGAGTTGGGCCCAGTTAAAAAGCTTGCCTTTTCAGCACACTGACGATGCGCGTGATTCACTCGAACTCGTAGATGTGCAAGTCTTCGTACCTTTTTTTCTCCATAACAATTTCTTTCGTGCATGTACCACCTTGAAATTTTCAGACATGATGTGAACTTTTGTCCTGATATAATGACTTTTTATTTTTAAAGCTGAAAACATGTGTAAACATTTTTGGGGCAAAAATACTGAAAATAGGATTGCGACCTACTCCAAAGAATATAATTCTTAATTTTTTTCAATTTTCTCCATAACAATTTATTTTGTGCATGTACCACGTTGAAATTTTCAGACATGATGTGAACTCCTTTCGCGATATCATGACATTTTGTTTTTTAAGTTGAAAACAAGCGTAATCATTTTTGGGGCAAAAATACTGAAAATAGGATTGCGACCTACTACAAAGAATAAAATTCTTAATTTTTTTCAATTTTCTCCATAACAATTTATTTTGTGCATGTACCACGTTGAAATTTTCAGACATGATGTGAACTCCTGTCGCGATATCATGACTTTTTGTTTTTTAAAGTTGAAAACAAGCGTAAACCAAGGCTATGAGAGTATTGAAAGAGATAGACGGAATGAAGGATGAAGTTAAGCATATTGATCAACACCCAGCATCCACCCAGCCAGTTTTTATGTACTCTGTACATGTACATTGTACATGTACTGACATTAGTCGGGTGCCTGGGGAAAATGTACCGGGAAAGAGTGCAGAGTCCGAAGACTTATAGTGGTTTACTCTGCAGTAGGCCTAAATCTATGTAAAAGTATTTCATAAGGCCAAAAAAAAATGTTGAGTTGCCCTCCAGTGAAAATATTTGAAGGGGTCGGTCGGTCGGGAATTTTATTTTTTCCTTGACTGTCATTTTAAGATTGAAATGCATTGGAATTGAAACCACATACATGTACCATGTTTTTCAAAGACAATGATCTAGCAGTATGTAATTATTTTTCTTTGTTTCAAAAAAATTCACAGTAAAACTGCAAACTGCGGTTTTTCCCGGCGGTAAGCCAACTAGCCAAAAATTTAAAACCCCCAAGCCGATCCTGATCTTCAGATAGTATCTACTGTGAATCGCGGTTTTGGCCAGCGAAATTGAGTTAATTGAAACTCGCGAATCAAAAAAGGGTTTTGAGGGCATGACAATGTTCGACGGTGCAAATTTGTTTATTTCGAACACTCGTTGCCATCTGCGACCCAGCGCTCGAATTAACTTCACACATACTGGACAGACCGTGCGTGAAGTTCGAGCGCTGGGTCGCAGACGGCAACGAATGTTCGAAATAAACAATTTTGCCCCGACAAAAACATGGCGCATATACCGTGAAAGGGTTTATTACACACACACACACACACACACACACACACACACACCCTCACGCACATTGATTTGTGGGGTATTCCTTTGTTCGTTCTATTATCCCTTTTCCTTATAATTCTCCTGTGGGGTACAAGATTTTCTATAGTTACCTTGTGGGGTCCAATTGTTCTATTGTGTTTTGGACCCCACAACGAATGGTGTGTACGTTCACACACACACACACACACAATCCCGCACGGGGCGTTGTGGGGACAAAATACAAAGGATTTTGGGGATTAAAAACGTTGTGGGGACAATGAAAATGTCCCCACAGCTAAGTAATTCCGGATCCCTCTTTTGTTCTCTGTCCCCATAACGCGGCCAGTGCTTGAACACACACACACACACACAAATATTCATCAGTCTCAGATCAGAGACAAAGTTGTCAGTGCTGACTGACTACATGACGTCAATCCTAACCGGGGGACGGACTTTTTTTTTCTTCTTTTTTTGGCGCTAAAAATGGCCGGCTTCCGGCAAATAACGTAACAGACTAACGTTAAGCACATCCTGACTGGCGCGCGGCCGCCTACCCCAATTTCGAAATTCAGCCGAAGTTCGTATGGACCGCAGACTGCACGCTCGGGCACAACGTGGACGATACTCTTTCGCGCATGGTTGAACAAACATTGACTGTTAAATCTCAGGCAAGCAGAGCCTTTTGTAAGGGGATTATCTCTGTCAACAATGGATTAACTCACCGCAGAGTTAATGAGCAAGCCCTCAGTAGATCTCAGAACAGGTACCGAGTTTTAACCACACTTTAACCGAGACAATACAAAGGAATTTTTCAAAGGTGATTTAACCGTACACTAACACGGTTAAATTAAGGTTAAAATGAAGGGTACCCATAATTTAACTGTGTTTATTGAAATTTTAACCGAGCGAGATTTTCATAGTGTAATGTTTCTGTTAAACAAAACTTCTGAAAATCCCTTTGAGATGTTTTCCTGTGATGGTATCAATCTTCCCTAGAAATAACTGTCTGAGGTACAAGAAATGTTTAAGAAAAGCAAATTTATTGCCAATAAGTTTATCACTATCAAAAAGAGTATTTTTTTCCTTAAAAGTAAATTTCATATTTAAGCTGAAACACCAATGACTTGCTTGTTTAATGTTTGTCTTGATTCAAAGAGGGTAACCATACTCCTAAAAGCAGTTTTGCTTAAACATTACCAATGTTGTACAGTGTACCTTCTCTTGAAGTGGGCGTGCATTTCTCTTGAGTTCATTCACTAACCTTGTCTTTTTTGTCCTGTCTGGCATACGGGAAACAAGGGATGACGGCCGTGACACGGGACGATGATGCGATCTTACATGCATTGATCATGATGAGAAGTTCCATCAAGTTATCGTTGATGTCTCCGCATCCACTCTGTATAATGTATACATCCTCCCCACGAACACTCTCACCGATCTCAACGCTGAAATTTACGTTTTTGGAAACAATATTTAATGTTAGTGAGATTTTGCACAATGATTTTGTGCATATCCAGTTTGCTGCGATTATCTCGATAACACATAAAAGGCCCAATTTAATGATAATGAGATACAATAATTGCCAATAACATCAAGCGAGATGTTTACTATTTAGTGATCTGCTAAAACCACATGCAAGTGGTGGGCGAATACGTTACATTTATTCCCCATACACTCAAACTTGGCAAATAATGGATTTTTAGTTTTTGTTCTGCTATCCGCTCAGTACACATCGTAGCCCTCTAGTGGTGAATTTGCACCCAGTGTCTTGATCATAGCCACTTTTGCATCATGTGAGCATTGTGCATACACTTTATGTGCGTATGTTGTCACCAAGCGCGCGTGTACTTCTACCAGCCAATGATCTACCAGCCAATATTCTGCGTGTATGCACCCCCTGCAAAATACGCCAAACGTGACACACTATCAAGTATCAGTATCACTCAGTACTGACACTGACTGCCCTTTCGCCCACAGTGGTCTAACATGTGCTCTCAACAGCTCATGCACAGTGCGAATAACATTACATATACTTTCCCAGCAAGTCCTCCTAATCCAAGCAAGCCCATTGATTGGCTGCCCATCACCATGCAGAAACAGACAGATAGACAGACAGACAAACAAACAAACATTTTAACTCCGACTTGGCCTTTTTAGGCCTAGGCCTACCATGTCTCCTGATTACTGAATTTCTTTGTAACAACTTTGCCAATTTCGAGGCCAAGTCTGTCGACAATCTTCAGAGCTAAATCGATGTGGGATGACCCACTAAACACCTTGACGTTTGGCATGTTTCTTTCCCGTAATTCTGGACAATCTAAAACGTGATGATCAACCATTCACTGACAGTATAGTAACACTAACACATGTGAATTTAATAAATTGTACACGTATAGTCTAACTATCATGCAGATGTACTACTAGTACTACGCAGCATATATCATTTTTATATGCGCGCGATCCTTGTCATCCACATGTGTGTATAACGTATGTGCACGGCGCGCTCGCGGGAAATAAATTATATTGTGAAGATTATTCATGATTAAAATAAATATTTCATTTAGATCAATAATTTATTTAAATTTATTTTATTTTAAATTTATATTCATGAGTATAAATAGAAATATACTAAATAAAATATTAAATATCATAGTAATGTTTCATATTTTAAAATGACAGTAAAATCAATCTTAATATTTTATACATGTTGAGCGAGTATGACCTAACATTCCGGTCAACTTTATTTTGTAGCCCGCCCTCTTCTGGTGAAATTTGCAATCTTGTCTTACGACTGCTCGAGCTCAAAAATGGATAGAAAAAATCAACTTTCATGTTCATATTTGTACCTAGTTTGATTTCAAAATTGAGATAGATTATAACAGATAATAGCTTTACAATAAAACTACCTCATGGCTACTATAGCAGCTTCCAGAATAAGGAGAGAGCTAAAAGAAGTACACGCTGACACAGAGGTAAGAAATAATAATCACTAACGTAAACGAGTAACGTTAAATAACGTTAATATAATAATATAAAAATAATCACAAGTATCATCAGTGCACTCCCAGTGATGATGAAATGTCGACGTGCTTAAAGTTGAAGATGATGTCATTCCAAGGGTCCCCATTCCAAGATAGGCTTGGCATTTTCCGTGTAATTTGTGGTAAAGAATGTTGAATCCAACCGCCACTTTTTAAGGGTTTTTCTTGAATTTTTTCAACCACTAGGCCAGGGCCTACCACTCCAGTACCAGTACAGTCGTTTGACCAGTTCCGGATCATTGACCAGTTCCGGATCACTTCAACTTTGCAATAACCCACATTATTAAATTACTTCTTACATGACCAATTTCTGTTAATAAATGGGATGAATAACATCCAATAAGACAACACACCAAAAATCAAGTGCATGACATCATCGGTAGATAAATTACGGCCGGTTTTCTGAAGTTTGTCTGCGATAACGATCATTATTTTCTTTTAAATCATGGGTCAAAAACGCTGTTAAAACTCCTCTCACCTTTCAAATTTGAACGTCTGAGCAGATAAAGTTAATTTAAAATGCTTCCAATGTCTGAAAAGAGTTCACGTAAATACTGAGCAGTCGTCTTATTTTTTGAGGTGATAAAATTACCGAAATCGTATTTTTTTGTGACATCGTACCCTTGACCGGTTCCGGATCACTCAACATCTAAAAAATGGCAATTCAGAACCGAGCTGTTACCTTCAAAATGTGTGCATATACTGTTATTTCTGTATGTTAGATTTTTGGTATGTCTCTTGTCTTGTAAATGCCTTTAAGCCAAGTTAAAAAAAAAACTTTCTCGTTCCCGACTACATCCTTTTTCACGGCAGCATGGATTTTTTCAACATCAGAAAACATCAAATTAAGCATAAACAAAATTCCCATCTTCGAAATAATGGGGCCTCCTGATTTCCTTTTTCAAAAAACCTGGACGAGTAACTGGTTTTTATTTGACTTGGCCTAATACTTGTTAAAAAATAATGACCCAAGTACAAACTATTACAAACAAACAACACAAATAAACTTAGCAAAATAAAATAAACAAGTATAATTTATTCATGTACAGTACCTGATTAAAAAAGAGGATTTTGGGTGTGGAATCGGTCTAGTACAGGAAGGCAAAGGGCAAGTTATTTACACAAAATAGTGTAAAAGCCAAAATTGTATTTAAATCAAAATTTATATTTTCTTTAAATTAAGTGTGAATTTATTACACAAAAAGTAACTTTGATGGGTGTATTGCTCAATTTGGTATTGGGTTGAATAAAGTCTTAGGGCCCAAGTCACATGGGCATTGTCTTAGGCCAAGTAAAAACAAGAAGCAGTTAATCGTCCAGTCTGTTTGGAAAAAGGAAAGAGGCGGCATTTGTTTTCTGCCAAGATGGCAGCAGTTTTGCCCACTTGATTTAATAAACCAGTCTTTCCTCTTCCATTGGCTACAATTTTTTGTGCGGAATTGTTCATTTTAAACATTAAACAAAATTATTTGTTTCAATTTAAAAAAATAAATTTAAAAAATCCATTCAGCCGTGAAAAAGGATGCGGGCGGGGACGAGAAACTGCCTTTTCTTTTTACTTGGTCTTACTTTCCCCTATTTTTCCTAACCCCTCCATGCTATCCCCAAGAATATTATTTCGCCAGGACTTTTTTAATTCAGGAGCCAACTAGCTGGATATATTTTTCATCAAATTTGTTTATCAAACAACAATTATGGGAACCAGTTAAAATCGATATAAATTACATGGCATTTTCGCTGGTGAAAGGTCCAAGCCATATTTCTGCTAAGCAACACTTTTCTGAGCTTAATAATTAAGTTTGTGTACTGAGCCGACAGTTTTATGAATGGGAGTGTGGGTTTGTAATAGAGGGCGCTCTACTGATCCGGAATAGAAGCAACTGATTCGGAACTGGTCAAACGGATGACGACACTTTTCTCAAAGCCTCTTCCAAAATATTAATCTTTTTTTGTCAATGGATATTTGGTTAGTTTTATGACATGTTTAGGTAAACTGATTGACATATTTCGTTTAAGTTGTCGAAGAAATTACGACGAACGCAGCGTGAATTCAAAAAGTGATCCGGAACTGGTAACGGGGCTGTACCACCATTGACCACCAGTTAAAAAAGGGTTCTATCGATTTTGGGGGTAGGCCTAACGTTACACTTACACTAAAGTGAAAACATCTTTAAAATCCACTTTTCAGACTTTTTATTTAGTTTATATATGTATAGCTTTATTTTTGCATTTTTAGTGCATTTAGAACGTGTTCTCGTCTAATTGTCATCAGTTGTCATCAGTTGTTGGCTTTTACTAGGACTGCTTTATTTCCCTTCAAGTTCTAACATAAAATCCAACCATTTACAAAATAGAAGAATCTTATTATAGTTGCCACAGCACACGTACAATGACCATGTTGGCCACCAATGGGAAAGGTGACAAGATCAGAATGACATGACTGAGGAAGTCATCGTATACCAAAAATGCCTGATTATTCTGGAACATGTCCATCATCATCCATAGATGATAGGGGACACACTTAAGGAGAGGAAAGTGTCGTCAAGTGAGGATTGGAAATGATATTTTGGGAGATTTCTTGAGCAATGAATGTATGCACATCCATTGAGATGTTGGCCATTTTGCTTTGTATATATTTGAATGCCGAATAAAATAATAATAATAAAAATATAAATCCTTGAGTAGAAACAGAGGAAGCAATGGGTGAGTCTCATCTCCCGCTTCTTTGTAGCCATCCCTGTTTCACCATTTTTAAGGAAAAATCCATGTTATCAGGTGGAGAATGAAAACCCAATCCACATGTCAGCCAGGGCCTGAGTGTGATTCAAACCTTAGTGTGATTCGAACTCGGGTCCTGAGTGTGATTCAAACCTTAGTGTGATTCGAACCCAGGGCCTGAGTGTGATTCGAACTCGGGGCCTGAGTGTGATTCAAACCTTACTGTGATTCGAACTCGGGGCCTGAGTGTGATTCGAACTCAGGGCCCGAGTGTGATTCGAACCCAGGGCCCGAGTGATTTAAACCCAGGGCCCGAGTGTGATTCGAACCCAGGTCCCGAGTGTGATTCGAACCCAGGTCCTGAGTGAGATTTGAACCCAGGTCCACAGAAGTGAAAAACAAGAGAAGTACCACTATGCCAACCTGATTCTCAACATAATTGTTTCTTTTCAGCTCGTCAAAGATGATGTCTCGGTGGATCTCATAGATAATTCTTCATTTTTAGCACTTAAAGGGGAAATTCCAGGTCCTAAAGACACACCATATGAAGGCGGGATATTCCATCTTAAAATTGTCATCCCAGAAACGTACCCCTTCAACCCTCCTCAGGTAAGTTCACAATCCTCTTTACTTTTATAATAATTGGTTTTTTTGTTTTTTTCAGTATCCAGAGAATTATTTAACATATTTTGTTTATATTCAAATGAAAAATGTATTTTGGTAAAATGTATGCACTTATAAATTGTTGTACCAGCAAGTTGACTGACCATATTATTGTCATCCTAGCTCACTTGCTTGTACGCATAATTTTCATAGAGCTACTAAGCACGCAAATTTGCTGAGCACAGAAAAAATAGCGTAGCAAAAATAGGTTACCAGCAAAATTGCCACGTAATGTATATGGCTTCTGGAAGGTTCTCAGCCAGTTTTTGCTAAGCAGATAAATTTGCTTAGCAATACCAGATTGCTTGCTTGCTGTTAGTGAAACACATGTACAAAGATCACACTGTAAACTTGTGTCAGTGGTAAATTTCACCAAACTCTTTCGAAAGGCACTTGATATGTTTGTTTGATTTTAAAGTCATCCCCTTCAAATTCACCATCAAATTCACAGTCATACTTATTTTGTTCCATCTCAGGTGAGCTTCACCACCAAAATCTGGCACCCAAACATTAGTTCAGTGACAGGTGCCATCTGTCTAGATATCCTCAAGGACCAGTGGGCTGCGGCAATGACACTCCGTACAGTTCTACTGTCAGTTCAAGCCCTACTGTCACTACCAGAGCCAGATGACCCACAAGATGCGGTTGTTGCACAACAGGTTAGTAACTCCCCCAGGGCTCAACAAAATAAATAAAAAATGCACAGTCCTTTGGGCAGGCAGTTTGTAAAACTGCTTCAGATTGATTTTCAGTTGCACTACTAGCAATATTACCCAAATTTATTTCCAGTTTAATTAACCCTAACTCCCAAGGCACTTTTGCTAGAAACCATCCCAAAAATCTATTAACATGCCGTATAAAGGTACCCCAATTGTTGGACTTTGATGGAATTTGTACAGTAGCAAATGCAAAGCACCCATTGCTTGGCTATACACAGTCCTGAATCCGACAAAAGCAGCCAGTGGAGTTTTTTTTATGGATTTGGTACACATGACATCATGCTCAATTCACAGGGCTCTACATGTACAATACTGAAAAACCAGGTGGTGGATTTTGATGGACTTGGGGTTGTTACGGTTTTAATAATCAAATCCTGAGTCAGATATAGAAATGTATGTCAACAGTGGGCTCACTTCAAAATGTTTGTCAACAGAGGGCGTTTCATACATGGGCGATAATGGATGGCTGCTGCTGCAAAATATTTGTAATTTGCTTATGGTTGAAATCTCGATATTATTTTGTTGGCCTCTCTTACTCAAAGATTTGACACCAACATTGTGGATAAATAAAACTTCAAGATTGAATAATAATGGATTCCTTTAGTTCAGAGCCTATTCATCTGTCCGAATGTGTTAACTATTGAAGTCCTGGATTCATGTATTAAAGGGACAATATCATTATGATCAACAGGGCATGGAATCGGTGTGCTCATTTTAGATTAGCTCAGTGGCTGAAAATAATACCCCACATGATAAGATCATATTACCGTTGCTGCTGCATAAATGAGTCAATAATTTTCAGCCACTGTGTTCATCTTAAACTAGGACACTGATTCCATGCTCTGTTGAAAGTCTACTCTGATCATGACGATGCTGTCCCTTTAACCCTAAACCCCTAGGTGTTCTGGCTAGGAACCTTCCTGAATCCTCCAAAATCCATCAGTGCACTTTTGGAAACATACCCTTATCTTCAAAATGCACCATGCATTTTCGTTGATCTTTCATATTCAGCACTTATGGCCTGTACTTCTTAATAGGTTGTAATTTTGTCCCATTTGAAGAGGTGAAAGTACCAATTTCCAACAGTGTTTTTTTTTTCCCAAAAAGTGCCCCTTGGAGGATTTTGCAGGATATGGGGTGGTTAGGGTTAATGTATGTATTCAGTGAACAATGTTGCTTCTAATCACATGCTAAATGCTACCCAAAATTCACAATTTGCTACACAAGTACAAAATTTGCAGTATTTGCAAATGTTATCCAATGTTTTTTGGGTTTTTTTTTAGGTGTTCGGGTATGCACCCGAAACACCTATTGTTTTGTTCGGTTTTTTTTTAGGTGTTCGGGTATGTACCCGAAACACCTATTGTTTTTGTTTTTTGTTTTTTTCTTCTCCTTCTTCTTCTCCCCATCGATTGTCTACAAAAAAACACATACTTGCAAACTTCACATGAACTTGCATATACTTAGAACTTAACACGTAGATGAAACAGAATTTGTGACAAGAATTTGTGACGTCATGATGAGGTCATCAGATATTGAATTACGATAAATCAAAGTTTAATAATTAAAAAAATCATATCTCAACAACCACAAGAGGTAAATTCACAATTTTTCTACCATTGTACAGATCTTTTATTGGCGAAAAATATTTACAAAAAAGTGACCCCAATTTGACCTTACTTCCTGTCCAAACCGGAAGTCAAAGTTTAATAATTAAAAAATCATATCTCAACAACCACAAGAGGTAAATTGACATTTTTTACCATTGTACAGATTGTAGATTGTCGAAAAATATTTACACAAAGTGACCCTAATTTGACCTTACTTCTTGTCCAAACCGGAAGTCAAAGTTTAATATATTAAAAATCATATCTCAACAACCACAAGAGGTAAATTGACAATTTACCATTGTATAGATTGTAGAGTTGGTCAAAAATATTTACAAAAGTGACCCCAATTTGACCTTACTTCCTGTTCAAACCGGAAGTCAAAGTTTAATATGTAAAAAAAATCATATCTCAACAACCACAAGGGGTAAATTAACAATTTATTTACCATTGTACAGATCTTTTATTGGCAAAAAATATTTACAAAAAAGTGACCCCAATTTGACCTTACTTCCTGTTCAAACCGGAAGTCAAAGTTTAATATTTAAAAAAAATCATATCAACAACCACAAGAGGTAAATTCACAATTTTTGCACCATTGTACAGATCGTTAATTGTCAAAAAATATTTACAAAAAGTTGACCCCAATTTGACCTTACTTCCTGTTGAAACCAGAAGTCAAAGTTTAATATTTTAAAAAAATCATATTTCAACAACCACAAGGGGTAAATTCACAATTTGACCCCAATTTGACCTTACTTCCTGTCCAAACCGGAAGTCAAAGTTTAATATTAACAAAAATCATCCACAAGAGGTAAATTCACAATCTTTGCACCAATGTACAGATCGTTAATTGTCAAAAAATATTTAAACAAAGTTGACCCCAATTTGACCTTTACGTGTCCCGAACACCTAGTGTTTGTCAATACAAACACCAATCTCTAGTTTTTTGTTTTTTTCTTCTCCTTTTCCGGATCGATTGTCTACAAAAAATACATACTTGCAAACTTCACATGAACTTCAAACTTGGCATATACTTAGAACTTAACACGTAGATGAAACACGAGTTGTGACGTCATGATTAGGTCATCAGATATCGAATTTCGATAAATCAATGTTTAATAGCTAAAACGTTTCAATTACGTTGCAATCGTTAGAAATCAAAGATCTACATGGCTGTTTCAACGCTAAAAAAGTGCGCCCTCTGTTGGTGAATCTAAATCAGCTCTGGTGGTGCTCATTATGTATGCATGTTTAAGGAATTGAGCATTTACGCTTCGGAAATGCAATTGAGTCGGATATCGTGACCCCTGAAAAAATTGTGTTTCTGATCAATTCGTTTTGCATAATGTATTATGTGATTGACTAAAATCCTTTTTAGGTTCTTTTTTATGTCAGCATAATCTATTTATTCTGAAAAAGGTCACTTAATAGCTCTTTTCGAGGTCGTTGAATCGATTAACTGCCACATGTTTCAACAGTTGGGTGCATGCAGACCTGCGGAGAAAACCTTCCACAAAAGCGAGTTTTTCACTATTTTCCGAATTTTTCCTATCACCAGTGGATGTTTCATCGTTGAAAACAGACATTATTATGCACACTTAATTGGAGGTAAGTCTGGACAATGACAAATTTACGAGAATCTTTGATTTAAAAATAAGCATTTTAACCGGCTTCAGACATGTCAGATGTGTTGTAACGCATTGGTTGATGCATACAGCATGCATAGGTTGATGACAGTGCAGTCAGTAATGTGTACGGTATGGGCGCCAGTGAATGGTACTAGTACTTTAAACGTTGGGACTAATTTAGTGGGTACCCGGTTTTATGTAAACAAAGTATGCTTACATGGGTTTTTCCTCCATGACTCTTTTGAAATACTTAGACTAGTGGTAAATAGTCTGTAACGTTAGGAGAGTGAAGCCTAGGCATGAGTACAATTAGTTGAATTTTTTTAAAAATGATGCTAACGTTAGATGTGTTATCAATACTGACAATAGGATGTACTCAGTGTAATATCTAATGTTAGCTCTGTGAAATTAAATAATTGATTAATTTAAACAAACAAATAAATAGTCTGAACAGTGAACAACAATGTTTAAGGGCTGAAAACATTAAAAACATTAGTACAGCTGGACATGTCTACCAATGTCATGCATGTATAATACATGCAGGTACTTTGTAAATTATGTATGTCGCAATATTCTCTGACAAGTCAGAGTTTATTAGCAAAGGTACATTTTAAATAATTTTGGTTGACACTAATAATATTTACAACAATCATGACATTTAGGGAAAACTTGTAGCTTTGCATGGTGAAGAAGATAAGTAAGACTAATTGCAGTGACACCATGTGAAATACGCTAGTGAGTAGTAATTAGTTCTGAAAAGAACTAGAGGTTACAACTTGACATTTCGATCAGTATGCTCTGATCGTCCTCAGGATTTACTACTCAATAGAGAATTTCACATGGTGTCACCGTAATTAGTCTTACTTAATCATGAAATTTAACGAATATCATTTATGATACTTTTCAGAATTTGTGATCACATGAAATCATGAAATGGTTTTGAATACAACAAAATAAAACATGCTTATTTTGAGTTTAATTTTCTTTTCACAGCTGATCTTCCTAGATGGAACTCCCTCAATTCTGGTGTGGCAATGGTTTGATCACTGTATGGGGAACATTGCAAACAGTAGGATTAGCTGCAAAGGTAAGAGTTATGTCATATTAGGAAACAGTCTGGCAATGGGTTAGAAATGAACAGACTTTACAGATATTTTTATTGTTTTAAGTAGCAAACTCTTTGTGTATGTGTAAAACCGTACCATGAAATTGCTGTAAAGGGAAGTTACAACAATGGTAAATCTAAAAACCTATAAATCAATCATCCTCAGAAATGATTTGGTTTTCATGTTAGAGAAAAGAGGAATCGTTGTCAAAAACGGAAAAAAACATGTAACAGTTTTTGTTTATATTTTTTACAAGGATGTGTTAGTACCAAATACCAATGTTGTACATTCCCTTTATTTTTATATTGCATTTTTAGATACATGGACCCCAAAATGTAAGTAAATAGGCCCTGAACTATTTGACCAATGAAAGATTTTCTAGAGATTTGATGTAACAATGAAAAACCACAAATAATACACGAGGTAGTGCATCCCATGTGTATGTATACATACATGTACATATGTGTAAAACAATGTTTTTTTCTTATTTTTGACAGATCTTTATGCATGCCCTTATTCCTGGTATTGTGGTGGTGTGATGGCACTGCATGATGCTTAACAACTTTTGCAGAGGATCTTTCATTCCGTGAAATTCACGTCCTGCCATGTTGAATTCAGTATGTACCAGCTTGCCACCTTATGGCACCTCCAGTAGACCAATTTCTACTTTATACATACATGTAAATGTAGCTTTGGGCCGATGTTGATTCCAGAGAAACTTCAGTAAATTCAGTAAATCAGGAGTACAATGTCTGTGTCAAAACAACATGGAGTCAAGGAGTTGAACAATTGTAATATCTTGAGTGTAGGAAAAACTGAACAATATCCGTACTATTGCGCGGGATTTCTGTGTAAAAAGAGGATGTGAATGATAAATCTGATGTCGCGTACATCTGCAAACATTTGAACTAAACCTGTCCTAAATCAGTACACTATGACGTTCAAGTTAATCATCATTGCCAAGGCCTGATTTGCATCTAGGGCTCTGCTCTCTTATTTTTCGCCCTTTTGGAGCTAAACACTGTTCATCAGTACATCATTGTTATGATTCAAAATATTCTTGAAAATATTTTTCTGTGTACTCACCTAGGCCCAATACCATTGCTGCTTAGTTTATAGTTATACCCATGAACTTGTTTTGTGTGGGCTGGGTGAAACAACTTTTGTGGTATCAAAAAACGTAAGCACTTAATGTGATTAAACTTGCATAGCCAGGTTAATTTATGATGTATTATTTGAAAATAAAGGCTTTTTATGCACTGTTCAGTACCTGAAAGTTATGTTCGCATAAAGACTGTAGACTAGACTGAGGTAAAAAAGACAGATATGACATGTAAATATAAAGATTGTACCCATCTCTACCAAACATCTCAAAATTAACATGTGACAATGTTGCCAGAGAAAATATTATAGGGCTGTGATTCCTTTTTAAAAATTACTATTTTTGTGATAGTAAAAACAAAACAACTGAAAGTTAGGAAAAGAAAATTGAAATAAATGTAAGAAGATGTGAATCCAAAGTACTCCCATGACTTATTTATTGTATGTGTAAAACTGTACCATGAAATTGCTGTAAAGGGAAGTTACAACAATGGTAAATCTAAAAACCTATAAATCAATCATCCTGAGAAATGATTTGGTTTTCATGTTAGAGAAAAGAGGAATCGTTGTCAAAAACGGAAAAAACATGTAACAGTTTTTGTTTATATTTTTTACAAGGATGTGTGTTAGTACCAAATACCAATGTTGTACATTCCCTTTATTTTTATATTGCATTTTTAGATACATGGACCCCAAAATGTAAGTAAATAGGCCCTGAACTACTTGACCAATGAAAGATTTTCTAGAGATTTGATGTAACAATGAAAAACTATTCATTAACGTGAATGTATTGTATGTAAAATACATGTACTCAACGTGTGTGTATTGTATATGTACTGTGATTATTACTGTGCTCAATATTGGCGCGATTTGTATGTATGTGTGTACGGTACATACGTACACGCGTGCTATAATATGACTATGCACACACATGATGCAGACTAGTCGCGCACTGTAGATTCACGTAAGCACACGACCCGTATTTTAGGACTGAAAAAGTCGTTTATATTGAAAATTTCTGTCATTGCCCACGAATCAAACAAGCTAAAAGAAATGAAATATGTAGTTTTCTAAATGAATGCGTCTTCATTTTCCAATTAAAAAATTCCAATCTATAAAAAAGAAAAAATTAAGGTTTAGTATAATTTGTTATTTTTTGCTATAGCAGTACTGGCATTTCAGTCCAAGAGAAGGGGTGTACCTTTCCAATCCATGTCAGTTAAACAACATTTATTTAAATCTAAGCCCTTACTCCTATTTTCAATCTTAAATCTTTTTTAGAAAGAGGACAGAAACATCTTGCAACTTCAGATATGCAGAATTGATGCTGGGTGTGATTTTTGACATAATGAAGCACCAGTCGTCAGTCAATGGAATTGGTAATTTGGGCCCCTTATACATTTATTGCTTGTTTGCCCCTCCCCTTCCCTAGTTCTTGGATTCTATAGTGCTGCAATGATAGACCAAAGAATTTTAGAAAACAAATGTGTTGGTTCATCACCAGTGGCAGTATGCCATCACCAAGAACTTAGGGGGAGGGGGCAGACATTTTATTCCAAAATTACCGATTCCAATGACAACCCCTGAATGTCACCCATTCTGAACTGTCACTAAATCGTACATACAGAGCGTACATTTATTATAAATGCAGATTGATTCTGTTTTCTTGTCAACAAAGGATCATGGTTGGGTTCATTTACACTGAAGTCATTTCACTTGGTACATGTGTAAGACCATGTACACTCATTTCTAGATTGGTTACAAGTAGGTTAAACAGGTCAACAAAGTGGTTTCAATTGATTGTGGGAGTGTGTAACCACAAAAGTCAAGTCATGAAACCCAACAGACAGTTAAAATAAATATGTATTTCATTGTTTTATTAGCAATTTACAAGCACCCATACAACTCTTTGATTATTTCAATGTCTAACAATTTATGTACAAAATGGCATCTGATCTTTAGGTTGTAATTCTGTAATATGGATGCAGCTACAGACATTTTGCCAATCATGTGTACAACCTTGAAAATGTAAAAATCAATGTAGAATTTGTTTTCAAATTTTATAAATTATTTTATAATTATTTGCAGTATAGATGAAAACAAAGACAGTTTATAAGCATGTCACAATAAGGAGATGCTTGATTACCTTTACTTCCTCCCGAACACCTAGTGTTTGTTCAAACAAACACTTAAGCTCTATTTTTTTATTTTTTTTATATATATATTTCCATATGGACAGTTTATATATATAAATTTATCATTGTGGCCTTCTTATTACTAATATCATATACCAGTAGTCTGTGTGTCATCATGCAGTCGGTGCTCTGGTCACATCACGTTTGTACTATGCAAATTCACTTCTCCAAGGATCCTCTAGCAAAGAGATCAAATGTCTTCAACGGCTTCAAAATCATGCTGCAAAATTAATTTTCATGGCTAAAAAGTATGACCATGTCTCCCCTCTCCTACGACAGCTTCTCTGGCTTCCCATTCGAGACCGGATTGATTTCAAAACATTGACTATTGCCTATAAATGTGTTACTGACTCGGCGCCATCCTACACCATACCAACCTAACCACAGTGGACTCCGTTCAAATTCTGATTCCCGGATCTTCAAAAAGCCAACTACACATTTAACTGCGGCTAACAAGGGTTTCTATACTGCTGCACCCAGCATTTGAAATGAACTACCATCTGGTATCCGTTATGCTTCATTGAGTCAATTTAAAACATCTCTCAAGACTCATTTATTTTAGGCACTGTGTATTTTTAAATTGTACTTGCATCTCACTGTAAAGCGCTGTGATACTGTTTGTGTAAGAGCGCTATATAAATGCCTTCATTGTATTGTATAGTATTATATTGTGTATTTGGTTTATATCCACATACATGTAAGTAGCCACATTGTTTACACTGCTATGCCATGTATGCACTATGCGGAGACTGTTAATCTGTAGTGGTTATAGAATTATCACGATAATAATAATAATAATAATAATAATGTGGACTTACATAGCGCACGTATCCACCAAACTAGCGCTCAAATCGCATTATATTATTACCCCTGCTCATCAGGCTCATAAATCATTCCTGAAACCATCTCGGCTCCCTGGGGAGTATACAGCTCAATTGCTGCCATTACAGCGCGTATAGGGCTAATCAAACACAACAACCAACTCTGCTCTCACAGGTACCCATTTACCCCTGGGTGGAGAGAAGCAATTATGGTAAAGTGTCTTGCTCAAGGACACAAGCACCATGGTCGCAGTTGGGATTCGAACCCACATTCTGACGAATCAGCCATCAGAACACAAATCCGATGCACTAAACCGCTCGACCATGGCACTCCATGATACTACGATGATACTAAACCAAATAATTTTAAATTGAATTTGACAATTGTTGTTTGGAATAATGCAGATAATGTCATGCCAAGGTTGGTTTGTGATGTGTTGCCATGGTTAACAAGTGTTGAATATGGTGACCAAGTCATGCATTAAATAATGAAATCATATACACATTATACATACACTCACTGGCCAAAAGTATTGCAACATGCTCAAAATAGCACTTTTACAAGTAACAGGTGAGATGATCATTTAATCCGATTTCATCGATCGTGTATTACATAATTTCCGAGCAAGAACAGTAAAAAAGAACATTGACTTCAAAACACAGGCACTTTCAAGAAGTCTTAAGTAGTGTAAATAAAATAAAATAAATTATTGTAACACAGTTCTCCAAATTGAACTTTGGGGATGTTGCAATACCTATGGCCAGTGAGTGTACATGCCAATAATATGGCAGTGAGTCATGCGAGTCAGATTTGTGTTAAATATTTATAAAATATGCAAATGAGTACCAAGGTCAACTGACTGATTTCAGACCACACAATATCTGTTACAATAATACTTACAAGTTTCCTAAACTTGTTTAACCATTATTTTACATGTAACCATGGATTTAAGGTTTTTCAGCTGAAAAAACCCCAAAAAGAACACCAGATGGTAAATTTTTCCTAATTTAATAATTTATTAATTCTGCGTATTGTAAATTTATTTGCAAGTAACAGCAGTTTGTTATAAATACAAATGAGATTCAGTCCAATCCCTACATGTATATCAGATAATCAAAATGCTTAAAATATCTTTACAAGATTGTTCCAGATGTTCCACCTGTTAATTAGTATTTATGTTACATTTTTCATGAATACATTTACAAATTACAATGAGCCTATTGGAGTGTTAGTGATAGTAAAATTACAATACATTTAAGTATATATTTAAATATATATGCAAAATCATATTTAACTTTATTTCTTGTCATTTCTGTACATTTCTGTACATTTCTCTTTTCCTAGTAGAAACTTTAAAAAATCAATTACTTTCAAATAATTTTTTTTTTCATAAAATTATTTACCAAGGTAAATAAAATTCTCGGAAAACATCAATGATCGCAGATTAACATGAAACTTACATGGTGTAATGTTCATGATGGCATTAAACATACCTTGAAATATTTCTGTCGGAGGTGCTATCATTTTAGTAAAAATAATAAGTTTATTTCGCAAATGAATTGTCCTCCAAAGACATGTTGGAATGAATTTGAAAACAGAAAGTTTGGTTTTTATACATATCTCTTTATAAAGTATGGATGCTTTTATAAATATTTTACCAAAAGTGAACACGGCTTTATTAAGTAAATAAATGAAGTTATAACACAGCATTATAAATTCACTGATGTCTAATAATGAGACCTATGACCAGTTTTACAATATTTCTGTCAATAATTTTGAAAAATATCTAATTTGAAAGTGATTTACTACCAAAATGCCAGTGAAACAGAAAAACATACTGTACGGAACAGTGGATCTGTTTTTGACATGCTAGTTGCATGCATATATTTCTGTACACTACACAGTTAGACAGTCCCCACACTGAGCGTTAATCCTGTGACTAGGTCAGATATAGGTCACTTTTGATGAGAGCACCCAGTAGATTTATAAATAATCATTTGATCACTGTTATTTTTAATGAGGTCTGTGTGTCCAGCAGGTGAATGAATTCTACGTGATCTCTGCTGTATGAGGTCATCAGAATTTGTGATTCACCGTTTTATGGGCTGATCCATATCAAAGGGAAGTCAGAAAAATAATATGATAATAAACATTCAGGATTTCAGGGTAATTTAAAGGGGAGGTATGGCATTGGTAAATGGTAATGTTGCAGGCCTGTGATTTCTCAGAATTTTTCCTGATTTCAGGATTTTTACAAATCTCCCTTTGCCTCAAAATTTTCTTGAAAGAAGAGAAGTAGTCACCAAGGAAAGAAAGTAGACTGTATTGTGTCCAAACCTCAAGTTTCTTGTTTGTGGGGATGTGGAGAGTCTGTAAATTCTCCAAAATTAAGCATCCAGGAGGTTCGGGGGGCTTTGTCCTCTAGACCAAAGGGAGACCTTTGTGATCATAAATGTTATCTTTAAACTGAATGCATCAAAGCTGTAATAATGTTGAAATCTGTTGAAGATTTCCCCTTCGGTGGAAGAGAAACTTATACATTTATTTATGAGAAAAGCCAAGCTGTCAATCATCTACATGTAATATAAGTCATGACCTATGCTTCACAATTGTTGTAATGTTTCATTTGAATGAGTGTACAGTATCATCAACATACAATGAGCTTGTATAACATACTATCCCAGGACATATAACAAAAGGGATAGGTCCCTGTTCACCAGTTCATTGTATAATAATAGGAACAATAGAAGGGAACAAAAGAGGTCCTTTGTTACACTGTGATGTATGAATGTGTGTACTTGTAGTACTGACTGTACCAGTAGTAACACTGCATCATATAATTATAATCTATCCAAATTTTTTAAATATTGACGTGAGCTAGTTGAATATAATTTCTACTAACAATTTTTATTTCAACACATTACTGTAATACTGTATAATTTCATAGTTAAGCAAAGCTACATGTACATTCACATGTACCTGTACATGAATACTTGGAGAAAGCAAGCTTTACAATAAATTATCTTTTTGATACTGATAAAAATAAATGGTTATACACATGATGAGTTATCCACTCCTACTCATGTGTTGTTTAGCCCCCATCCTCAATATTTTGTCCTACATGTATTTTTGCGGAAAACCAACAGCCACTATAGGGAACAATCTGTAGACCTCACAATGTTCGAAATAGTGGAATTGCACATGTCATGTCCCATGACATGAATTATTGGCTATGGAAATTCTAAGTTCCGTTTCCCCTTACCAGCTAGGATTTGTATTATGAGCATGGGTACCAAGTAAAGATCGGGAACATAGAGCTGCTAGGTAAAACTTGTAGCTTTGCATGGTGAGGATGATAAGTAAGACTAATTGCGGTGACACCATGTGGAATCTCAATTGAGTAGTAGAGCTGCTAAGCACACACATTTCCTAAGCACAGAAAATTTATGCTTAGCAAAATCGGTTACCAGCCAAATTGTCACATAATGTGTATTGCCTCTGGCAGGTTCTCAGGTCAATTTTGCTTAGCTGATAAATTTGCTTAGCAATATTTTCAGCCTAGCAGCTCAATGAAATTGTATTTATGTACAAATTGAACTGAAGATAGTGACCACGACTTGTACAAGAGCTACGTTAATGTTATTGATGTTTGGTTTTTGTTTCAGTACAAAGAGAATCAAGATGCTTTTCAGAGAACAGCAAGGCACTGGGCGTGTGCCTATGCCGGAGCTAAACACAGAAGTAGAGACTTAGAAGAGAAAATTGAAAGAATAACAGAAATGGGCTTTGATGAGGTAAGAGTATAGTATATGTGTGGGTGTTGCATTTTGCTCTAGGTAGCATCATCAGTTAATATTCTCCTGTGCGTTATTGTGTAGTTTGTAAACAAATAATCTACATAGTTATGTTATTAAACTGAAAACTCAAAATATAAGAAAATCATTTCTAAACTGTTGTTGAATTTGGTTGGAACATTGATAGACAATATCTGGGAGGGAGGTTCAGTTTTGCAGTATTTGGAGAGCAAACAGCCTTTAGTCAAAGCACAAACATCCTTGAAAGAAAATGCATTCTGGAAAAGAGACAAGCAGCATTTGTCTTCTGTCAGGCATGCCACTGTGCAGTGCCATTGAAACAAAAAAGTGATAACTTTTAATATTGATACTCATTTCTGTTCCAGTCAACTGCAAGAGATGCCCTATCAGCCACTAGCTGGGATGTAGAGAAAGCTGTGGACAGGTTGATGAGTTGATGAGGAGATACCTGTATTGTCTGTTCCCTCCTTCCTGAACGCCTTCCATATAGAACACCAGTATAGACCCACCCCACCCCCCATCTTGATTAATGAAACAAAGGTCCATTGTAAATTGCATGGGCAGGTTTCTTCTGAATGGCTAGAACAATAGCCAAAATAGTCATTAGATTTGTTTTAATATTTTGTTGGTTGATATCTTATATATCCAGAAGTTCTGCCAAGTTTTAAAACAATTAAGATGAAAAATACACTCTCGTCATGTGTTAACTGCTATTTGACCGCGATGTAAAACACTACTTGAGGGCATGTGTTATCATCCTGAGTGCACCTGACTTGGCCGAAAAATTCTCTGACAATCTAAGTATCTTCCAGCCAAGACCTCAGGCTAGCTACAATGATTGCATGCACTGACAAATGTACTATGTACATTTATAACCTCATAAAGAATTTAAGACTAAGAAGAAAATGAAAACCAAAAAGAAAGGAATACAAAACCACCACGGCGTATTTTCATAGAGCTGCTAAGCAGAATATTGTGCTATAAAAATACTTGTGCTAAGCAATTACAGACGGACAACCAGTCAAAGTGTCCACATTTAGGATGAAATTTTTGCCTGTTCTGCAAATTTTCTGCTAAGCAATTTTGTCTTCTAAGCAGCTCTGTGGATTTGGCCTGTGATATGATATTAGGGAGTAGGGACCCTGGGGAAATAACTAAAAGGGGCTGAGGGCACCCTTCGCTCTTAGGCAGTGCCCGAAACAACAGCTTTGGCTATGGCTCTGGAGTGCCATGGTCGAGCGGTTTAGTGCATCAGATTTGTGTTCTGATGGCTGAGTCGTCAGAATGTGGGTTCGAATCCCAACCGCGACCATGGTGCTTGTGTCCTTGAGCAAGACATTTTACCATAATTGCTTCTCTCCACCCAGGGGTAAATGGGTACCTGTGAGGGCAGAGTTGGTTGTTGTGTTTGATTAGCCCTATATGCGCTGTAATGGCAGCAATTGAGCTGTATACTCCCCAGGGAGCTGAGATGGTTTCAGGAATGATTTATGAGCCTGATGAGCAGGGGTAATAATATAATGTGCCTTGAGCACCAGTTTGGTGGATACGTGCGCTATATAAGTCCACATTATTATTATATTATTATTAGATCATTATTAGATCACTTCATCTGCCCATACTTCTACATTGACGCTGCAGCCAATAGCCATAGCCAAAAATTCCCAATCAGACACTGCCTTAGTTTTGTCAAGAAACCTTCCCAGCAGTTTACACCCAACGTGCTCAGTCATTCCATAAATGGGTAGTGTTTACTGCACATTGGCGAAGCTTTAAGTAGAGTTTGACCTACACGAAATGTGAATCGACATAAATTGGAAACCAATCCTGAGAATATCTCCTATTTTATTGACAATTTCAGAATTCAATCTGCAAAGTGAATGTGCATTTTCCCTGCAAATGTTTTTGGCATTTCGGTCGAACAATAAAAAATCAACTGAAATTGACTGTTTGGAGTGGTCCATTGTTCAACTTAAACCACAAATCAAACAAAAGTTATGAGTGAAATAATTGGGTAATTACATGTAAATAATTCTATGTTCCTTATCATTTAACCTAGGGAAAGATGGACTAGGTTACCTTTGAGAGTTCTACCGTACCAAAAACTAGCAAAATATCACAATTTCTTATGAACAGTGACTGTAAATAGCATGGTGTGATTAATATTGTATTAAATGTTGATATCAAAAATATCTGCAGTGACCTCTGATCTCTGAATGAGGTATGTTTCAATCTTGGCTTGTAGTCTGACCTAGGGGTTGGGATACGCTTCAGTAGGATTGATTCTTTCCTTCAACCCCTCAGCTACCACTCATCCTACTCCCCTGCCTAATCGCAATCGCACCCCCTCCCCCTCCCCCTGGTGTGGCTAGCTTTAGCCAGGCACTGCACTCATTCAAAGAGGTAGAGGTCATTGTTTCTAGTCTATACACTGTAAAACATGTAATATTGTCTTGTACAATCAAATCATTTTAAAGAACTCATAATGAATGAGCCTTCAGAGAAGTGTTAATATATCACTCATCCTTTTTTTCATTTATAAATACAGAATTTGAAGCGTGAAGTTTTAATTATCATATCTGATGAGTTTACCCTGCAAAATGTTTTCTTGTTTGTTTGTTTTTTAAATCAATTCAGTCAATTACTGACAAATCATTTTTTGTTGGCATAAGAAGAAGTTATGTTTATAATAATGTATTATTCATATGTGCTATGCTTTATTCTGTTCAATTATATTTCAGCCATTAATTTTTTTAAATCTAGACATTGATTGAATCCTTGAGTTTCATATTCCAGCATGATGATTTTATTGGATAAAAATGATTGTAACAGAAGACACCCAGCGTACATTTTAGGAAATTTTACAAAATGTTGTTTTGTTTAGAGGAATATCTTATAAGTGATAATTTCTAAACAAAAACAAATTGATAATAAACTCACCTTATGCTTTATTATTTACAATTAATATGACAACCATTAAATATATCAGTTTACTTAGGTGCTACCATTTACCCCAAAACTGTGTAAACATAACATCAGTGGTGACCAGATATTGGGCAGTTTGTTCAATGTGAACACCTTTGGCAGAATCAAGGTAACACTTAATTAAACACCAGGGTAATTGCAAGGTAGTGGCAAACAAACAATAATTATAATTCAAGTTTTTCTTATTTGTACACTTGAAATAGCGGACTTTCTTCTGTTACAATTAAAACTACCAACATATTATTTTAAATCTTTGTATAGAAAAAAAAATACGGGAAATCATCATGATATGTTCTTGAACTTTCATGTAACATACCATTAATTTTCACATTTAGATTCAACCTATTTTAATATGCAGTTTATACAAATGTCAATGCAACTTGATAACCTGCTGCAAAATATTTATGAGCTATTCACGTCCACTGTTTAGTAATAGAAGGTTTGAACTTTGAAAGCGTTTGGGAGATTTCAAAGAGAAACGTCAAATTTTGTTTAATTTGATAACAGCACAAAATATAGACCAGTGAAGTTAAAGAAACTTAATAAATTAAAAGCGATTATGATTTCGGAACATTTCCGCTTTTGGTTTAAAAACAACAACTATTTCATCCTTTTCTGTAGCTCTATGTTTTTTCATTTATAAAATTTGGATACAATAGATTCGGTCCAAAATAAACAGTCCGATTTGATATATACATTGATTAATTTATGGTGTATCGAATTGTTTTATTTATAAGGATTGGTAATTGTGGGCCGGTAGGCCAGGCCTATTTATTGAAGGGGCGAGGCAATTTTGTTTTTGATAAATGCCAATTCCATTAGAAAACGAAATGTCTATGGGAACAACTCGCTCAAGAGTCCAAAACCAAGGTTAGATGCGGAATCCCCTGTGTTTTTTCACCATTTTCCGGTAAATAATGTTCATCCGAACATTTCTATTTCACTTGAGGGAAAGAAAAGCAAATGATTTAAAATTACCCAGTACTTAAAAATAATCTTGAAAAGCATTTTACAGTAAATACTTGCCGATATGTATTGACTGTGCCAAGTGAAACTCTGGTGTCCATGCGCCGTTTGCATGAGTGTGAATTCAACCAAGGGAACGGGAATTGTATAATAATAATGTGGACTTATATGGCGCACGTATCCACCAAACTCGTGATCAAGGTGAATTACATTATTACCCCCTGCTCATTAGGCGCATAAATCATTCCTGAAACCATCTCAGCTCCCTGGGGAGTATACAGCTCAATTGCTGCCATTTCATCGCATACTGGGGCTAATCAAACACAACAACCAACTCTGCCCTCACAGGTACCCATTTACCCCTGGGTGGAGAGAAGCAATTATGGTAAAGTGTCTTGCTCAAGGACACAAGCACCATGGTCGCGGTTGGGATTCGAACCCACATTCTGACGACTCGGCCATCAGAACACAAATCCGATGCACTAAACCGCTCGACCATGGCACTCCATATAATACTAAATCTCAATTAACTAAGTCGGTCAAGATGCATACGACATCTGTAGTACCTGGTCGAAATTGTACAAGGGTGGATAAAAAACGAACTTTCACATCTACATCGAGGCAGATACTTGGCCGTTTTGATACCCAGCCGCAATGTTTATTAAATTGTTTCCATTCCTTGATTCGACATTCTCAGTCAGAAAAGAACTTTTCGCCAGTCAGGGAATGGTATAATTTTTGGCCGGCAGATTTCACACCAATTTAATATCATAAAATAATATTATTTTGTTTAATTTCTTTGCAACAGTGTTGCATAGTTACGCATGGAGGAAGGAAAATAGATTTTCCTTCCTCCATGGTTAAGGCAAGATGTGTGTGTGTTTTTATGTGGCTTGCGCTTCTGTTAACGTAAGTTTTCGTATTATGTAGCCCTGGTAACTCCCTGAAAATTCCAGTCTTGTATCATGACGAAATATATCGAGTCGGAAATTAGGCCAATGAAAGCTATCAGGTATGGTCTACCCATAGAGTTGGGTGTATCAAACTAGAAAAGCAATCAAAGAACATTCCAGAAACATTACTGGACAAAGAAGAAAATGTTACGGCGCCCTCTCTTAACATCGCCTAGTCATTTTGGATTGCGCAATCGTGTTAAATTTAAAACATATTTTTACAGAAAATATATGAGGTAATTCTTTTGAGTTTTGTTTTCCCTGAAATTATTTGTAAAACTAAAGCTTTCATTGGCGGATCCGGGGGGGGGGCTAAGGGGGCTGTATCCCCCCCAAAAAAAAATTTAAACAAAAAAAAGAGAGAGGGGGAGGGGAGGGGAGAACGCACTCCCATTCCCACAGTGTGCGGGATAAACATAAGGAGGTGAACTACTTAGTACTGTACTGAAAAATAATTGTTTTTGATTCTCAGCCCCCCCCCCTAAAAAATGTTCTGGATCCACCCATGGCTTTATATAAAAATGTTGGTGAGTGTTCTTCGATCTTTAAATTAATACCTCTCAATTATGCGTGACGTCAGAATTACCACATGCCAATAAAAAAAAGTGGTTCCGATCTGAAATGTGCGTACAAATCCGGTTACTAAACGGGACGGGAACCAGACAGTACACGAGGTCTAAAATTCACCCGGCCGGTCAGAGTGCACGTATGTACATACGTACATGTACGTGTCAGCGGCGCAGCAGCTAGCTACGCTAGGCGGACATGCGTACAATGCAAAGAATTTTCTAGACATGTGTGTGCTGGTGTGTATTTTTATACCCAGAAATTGTCCACCATTTCAGTTTCATTTATTATAGATTTTGTTCAGTATTTATTAAGCCAACAACCTAGTACATCTTCCTGGTTTATTAACAGTTTTTCACAATGGCCGTAGTGGGTATTGATGTTGGGAATAGTTCGGCCTACATCGCGGTAGCACGAGGTGGGGGAATCGAGACGATAGCAAACGAAGACAGCGACCGGCGAACACCGTAAGTATTCCACGGCTTCCGCCCCTTGAAACTCTATCTTTTGTAGGGAGGTTTTATTGTCCAATTTGGAAGTGTAACTGTAAATAGGCTATATATCAGTAATTTGCATTTGGTTACAGGGACAATGGGGCAATATATCAAAAAACGAGAATACCGGTCATCTCGGCCCATCGCCAACTCGGACCACCAACTCGGACCACCAGCTCGGCCCATTTCCACTACCAACTCGGACCAAGTGCTTACCAACTCGGCCCCATCTCCCGTTTACTGGGTTTTAAAGTCAACCTTTAAAATAATGAAAATACATGTGTATATATAAAAGGCATTATTTAAGCCGAAATCACTTTATTTTCAGTTATTTTTAAAAAATTTGTATGTTAAAACACACGTATTACGCTCACTAAAATTCGTAAACCTGGGAGGTACGGAAGGGCGAGTAATTTACGGGTTATTTACACAGCCGTTTACCGAATGTCGGAAAGCAGAATTGTGTACACGGAATTTCCGTGATTGATGTAATTGATGCGATTTATGAACAAATTGTTTTTATAGTCTTCTCAGGCGCAAGATAATAAAAACTGACGAAGTGTTTTAATAATATAAATTTGGTTGATTGAAAAAATATTTAAATGTGAGATTTTATTGGTCAATATTTTTATCTCAACATGTCATTTTGCTTTAATTGTATGGCTTTAAAATAAACCCTGCCTGCAAATCTGAGGCAGATTGAATGTTTTACCACGCTAATTAGCACTTCATCACCAGTACTAGTATCACTCTGATGTCTTGACAGGTGAATCCTAGTATGATCACAGGATGCACCGCGCTAATTAGCCGAGCTGGTAAGGGAGATGGGGCCGAGCTGGTAAGCACTTGGTCCGAGTTGGTAAGCACTTGGTCCGAGTTGGTAGTGGAAATGGGCCGAGCTGGTGGTCCGACTTGGCGATGGGCCGAGTTGGACGTACACCAAAAACAATGCGTACATCCTAGACACATTTACTTTATAAGATTTAATTTTTAAATTTGTTTTAAAACGATTCTTAATCATTTAGCCTATAAATAGTATAATATAGGCTAAATGATTAAGAATCGTTTTAAAAGGCTATATTCTTACATGAGTTACACACATTTAAATAAAGGCAGTCATTGCTCAATGACAATGGCCAAATTAAAACTAACGTTAATAAAGGTCGGCCCAAATCATGGAAGGGCCAATTTGTAATTTTTTGTTTATTTTGAATGTTGATATTTTGATATTGCCCATAGAATGGGGCTAGTAGGTTGGCATCAATCCTTTGTGTATTTTGTCTTTCTTTGACTTTGCAGTGGCTATTGTTTGTAGTGAATTGTTTCGCCATAAACTTATACTAAGTTATCGCCTCCATGCTTATAGATATTAATTAGTAGCCTCATTCTAGAGCCAATACACTGGACTCCCTCCGTATCCTGGGCCCTGTACAAAAAAGGAGCAATTTCTCTTTTGTTCAACTTTTGATCAACTTTTGATCTCATAATTATTACAACCTAAAACTTAGTGATTAGGTAATCTAACCCAAACCGACACTTTTGGCATTAAATTCATTATTCTGGGATAGCTCACTTTCATGAAATTTTCGAAACATTTTTTAAATTAAAAAAATAATAAAATTAAAATTTCACTACAATTACTGATCTCACAATAGTGAACTTTATGCCAAAAGTGTCTCTTTGGGCAAGCTTACCTAATCACAAAATTTTAGATTGTAGTAATTAGAAGTAAAAAGTTGAAAAAAATACTTTTTTTTTTTTTTATACATGTGGGGATTCACATAAGCGCTAGGAGTAGGATACAGAGTGTAGGACGAAACGTAGATTGCATGTTTCATGAAAAAAAAGAAACGTAGATTGCATGTTTCACGAAAAAATAACCACATTGCACTGTAATAACCACATTGCACTGTAATATGTATCTATACTGTATTGTTATTACGTGTATGCCTTTGATAATAAAAAATATTGAAACTTACACTGTGTTTTTTACCAATTCTCACCTTGTTTTGGTCTTCTCTGCGGTTCGATTCTGTCCGCACAATGTGATCACGTGTCATACACCTGCTGTTCCATCCGCTTTTGCGGTCATACATGTAGGTGCAATTACTGGAGCAGAGCGGCAAACGGCGCCCCCGCCCGACTCAGCATGTTAATTCGTGTTGAAAACTTTTGCAATATAAACCTACGCCTGTTTCAGTTTCATTTAATATGTTCCATTGCAGAAATGTGCTCTTCAATTGATGGAATTAAGAATTTCTTTGGAACCATTATCATTTGTCATTCCACATATGGTCATTTGCAGTGTCATGTAAAATTATCAGAGATTTCCTTAACAATTTCATTGAAAAGAAGCTGGGGATAATGCAATAGCTGCATGGTATAACTAGGGCACCATGCGGCGCCGCTCCAAGAAAATGTTGGCCAGTGTTATTGGCCCTGTGAAGATATTTTTTTTCATCCATGAATTTTTTTTTCTAAATTTTTAATTATTGAGAACCCTTTTTTAATACCCTTTTGCTCAAAAACATTTTTTACAATTGTTAATCTGGAAGCTAAATATACAAAGTATAGACAGTCCTAAGCATGTCTACATACAAATGTTAGTAGTTTGGTCTGAAAAATACTTCCATTTCTGTGCCGGAAACAATCTTATTCTTGATTAAATTTGATGCTATATGAGTTCAGGACACTCAAACACAACAACCAAAAGCAAGTCTCCATCCTGACCAAGGTATAAGGCAGGATTTGGAAATAGGACGTCCAAATTTGTAAATATTTGAAAAACGGGGTGTTCAAGAGATTAACCCTCCTACTTCTGGTACCTTTTTCATACAAGTTGATCCATCATTTGAAACCATTTGCTTTTGTGGTTTTGAATGGTGAAATAACTGTACAGTATTGATTCCCCCAAATGGTTTTGAATGGTAGGTCAGCTAATACAAAACCTTGTTTGGATCTTTCCAAGTGTCAGTAGGCCCTACAGCTAATACAAAACCTTGTTTGGATACTTCTAAGTGGTGAATCAATGGACCCTCTATGCATTTGAATGGATTTGAATGGTAGTAAAGCTTGCTACCAACACTGTTCAAATGGTATCACAAAACCAATGGGTATTTTGGTAAATGGAAATTTTGAATGGTTTCAAATGGTCAAACAGTAGGAGGGTTAATTAACAATACATTTGCATGTGTATTACAAATAAAACAGGGCATCCATTTAGCAAATGGGGCTTCCAAAAGACACCCAAAGGTATTGCTGGCAGATACTATAATCCTGACTGTCAAAAATGGTGACAAATTCTTATACAAACATTTTCAAACCAGTATCAAGGTTAGACAACTTGAATGGAATGCATAGTGTACACGGATGAACATGTCCATTTAACTAGCTTGTTGTTTATTGTCACAATGGGCGACAACAATACCTTTTTCAGAGAATGTGCACTCATGCCTTGCTTGGTGTCATTGTTACATTACTGCGTCCAACAGGGATTATTTATCACCAGTGTATTTATTTAATTAATTTAATTTTTAATCTTTAACAAATTATTAAGATAAGATCTTTGGAAATGTAGCCTATGTTGCTGAAATTTAAGGGGTTACCATCGACAGTCAGGATGTTTTTATATTTGATAAAGTAATACTATGTTTGTCTTTGTTCAAGTTTTAATTCTAATATTTTTTGTATTTTTCCCAGAACCATTGTCAGTTTTGGTGAACATAACCGCATGCTTGGATCTGCAGGAAAGACACAGGTTTGTTTTATTAGTTTGATTGTATTTTGTATACAATAGGCTTGGGCGTTTCCACAATTTCTGGAGCTGGTTCAGTTCCAAAAAAAAAAAAATTGGTTCCGAGTCGCAACTGGTTCCAAGAGATTCAAAGAAAAACATAAGGATTAAAGAAAATAATAAAACATACGTTCTATTCAAACTTCGTTGCGCCCTGATGCGAAGGAGTTTCAATTTTCAACCGCAAATGCAGTGATGATAATGTTGTTTAATTTAAAATATGTTTCAGAAACTTTAAGGAAACTTTGTGGAAACGTTAAGCTAAGTTAGACTTGTTTCCATTATCCTACTGTTAGCATGCAACTTAACAAGCCGTGCTGTACATGTCGTGGCTTTGCACATGCTTCAGGGGTTGGAACAATTAAGCAATTCTACCACTCCCTATGCACAAGGTATTATATTACCGTCCATGCCTATTGAAAGTACATAAAGAACACTAGCAACATGACTGTTAATTTCATCACAAGTTTATCCATATTACAGGGCCACCTTGATCACTACACTTCTCAAGACACGTGCTGTCAACATTTTAACATCTCCATAACCAAAGTATCCATGTTATGGGGCCAATTTATAAACAACTCAGTGACACACAATGCATACTACTAATGCACAGACATTGCAGTTTGCATCAGTTGTGTGTGGCGCCTTCACAAGTTTGCTGCAGTCTAGAGTTACATTTTGTCGGTCGCTCATCAAAGAGAATCGGGTATTTTGACTAGAGCCGGTGGCTCTCAGCTCTAGAGTTGGAGCTCAGACAACCGGGTATTTCAATTGGAGCCGAGTTGGTCCTCGGAGTCGGGTATTTATTTTACTAGAGTCGCGGCTCTGGGAACCGGGTATTTGAAGGACTCGGTTCCGGAACCGACTCTTGCGGGTACCCGGTTCTTTAAAAGAGTGGAACCACAATTCCGATTCTCAATTTGGAACCGGGTACCTACCGGAACTGGCCAAGCCTAGTACAAAGATGTATACATCTTTATTTTATTTATTGTCTTGTTTTAGCAAGATGTATGTGGCAGGTTCTTCAAAAGGTGGACCAATTTACTACCTCATTTGAAATTTTTCAAAAATCAGTTATTTATTCCAAATAATATTTTACATTTTGAAATGCACCTTAAAGTTTCTAAAAATGTATTTGTGGGGATAATTTAGTTGAATTTTGGCTTGATATGACCGTTTTAGCATCTGTAGTATTTATCTATCAAAGTCAAAGCAATTACAAGTTTTATGTCAAATTGGTGCAGCAGTCGTTAAGAACCAATAAAATATGTTTTTCTGCTAGTGCCTATGAGTGTACTTTCAAATAAAAGTTACAAATATCAAAGGAAATAGCACACACACAAAATTCAGCATGATAAAGAAGTGCATAATTTTGACGGAAAATCAAGACAAATATTGACTTGCATTTATTTATTACTGGCAGAACACAAATGCAATTTGCCATGCATGTTAACAATCATTTGTACCTTACTTCAATAAAAAACAATCACTTTGTCAGGTTGTTTAAAAAAGATACGATGTCTTGAACACCGTTGCTTCGAACGTCATAATTGACGGATTTACGATGACGTTCGAAAATTTTGATAGACATTGAATGACGTTCGATACAATGACGTTCGAGATTTTTGAACAATGTAAAATGTTCCAGTATCAATGTTTACTTCTGGCGTTGTTGCAAACAGGGCTTCAATGTTTTGTTCCAGATCTTTTTCAAGTTTCAGATTTGTTAAAACAACAAATCATTTTCATAAAATCATTTATTGGCAGCTTCAAAACGTCTAGACGTCTAGCAAAAAACCACTTCGCACTGCCATTATTGTCCGTCACCGCCACGATGTTTGCTGTAGACTGGTACCCTGTAGATCGTTAGTTTCATGGCTTTAGTGTGGTATTCCAGCCGGGTACCATTGATACAGTACGCATTGATGGAAGTAAATGACGTTCGCGAATTTTACTCGGACACTTTTCGTACCTATACCTCGTGTTCATTGACACTCATTGTGGTAGGCTACCTGATGCAACGGAAGACGGTATCTTCGACATGAAGAAAATTTGTTTGACCTGTCGCTGTTTGGTGAATAGTTACACAGAAGTTTCTCCATATTCCCGAGCTTCTCTGAGATTATGAGTTCGCCCAAGTACGGTTCAAAGGAAGCGAAATTTACCGAGTCGAACAAATCCCCTATATCAAACAAATCCCCTATATCAAACGGGGACGCATAGAATATTTCAGTGACGTTGATAAAATGAATCGTTATAAATCGGGCGTAACAATGATAATTAAAACTCAAAATCTCAATGAGAAAACGCTTTTATTTCGTCGTCCTTCCATAGTTTCTTTGACATGAACATTTTGTAATGGCTATAATTGTTTTCCGATTTTTCACTGAAAATAATCCTGCACGGGGGACCAGAAAACTTTGTATATTCCCGACATCAACTGGTATTAAACAGCAACAATAATCAATAATGAACTTTAATGAATTAACAACTTCTACAACGTTGACAAAAATCAACAGTCAAATATTTAAAAACTTCAGTCATCATTGTTACATCTTTCCTGGAATATAGTGACACCACCCCTTGTTGCAAGACAATTTGCACTTTAAGTGTACCGATTGGACTCCCAAAATTACTAACAAGATAGATACATTCCGTGTCTGCAAGTGGTCTTATATACCGATGATTAATTGGTCGATTTAGAGGGTAAAACACCATAGACATACTTTTACTAGGCCTACAACAAAAGTAACGTCGATCCTTTTTATGCCGACTGGTATTAATAGTATTAATGGTATTTACTACATACCAAAAGTAATAACCATCTACGTTAACAATTTAATGCATTCATTGCAACTCTCAGTTATCAAAGGCAGAAATAGATTTTATTTAATAATAGCATTGTGAAAATTTACGTTCCTTTCTATCGATGAACGGCACAATTGTTTGGGTCCATGAGCATACTTCTACATTTGTAATCTGTCATTTTCACTGGTTTAATTAAACCAACTTAATTTATGTCCGTCAATATGACGTTCGATAATCCTGACGTTCGATACTTTTTTTAATAGTCTGTCAAATAAATGACGTTAGAAAACAAATGTCAAAAAACTGACGTTCGCAACATCATTGTGTCGTGCACGCTGTGCACGAATATTCCACGAATGGCGGTCACCGCTAGCTGTCAACGTTCATGTGCTACGAATTTATAGTTCCGGTTATGCTTCGGCGGCATTCTGAATTAAATCTGGTGGTGTGAATCGGTTCTCTTACGTCATCTTTGTCGAACGTCAGTTTTTTGACAGATATTTATTAAGATGACCTATTGTACCCAGGGGAAATAGCAGAGTTTGTTACGTACCGATGTGAGAGTTGCTAGTAATGCATAAAAAGAAAGATGTGTGCGTCGTCATGGTCGGGGTCAAGTTTAACACGAAAACCAGGATTAACGTTCGATCGAACGTCAGTTGATCGTTGGACGGACGAGGCAGTTTTTGCGTTGTAGAAAAAGTTCAGTTTCTTTAGCGTGAATTGCTTAGTAGTAAATAATTTTGTTGATATTTTGAATAAATCTGAATAGTTTTAAATATAAAACAGCAAATCAGCGAGTTCATGGAATTTTTTATTTCTTGTCAAATTTCACATTTTTCTTATTGTTGACATCTTGACGGAAATCCATGACGTTCACAACTTTTAAAAATAACGGCAACTGTGTGGATTCTTGAACTTCATTTAATTCATTCCATGTCATGAATACACAGAAATAGATCATCTACAACCTTTCTATTCTGAAAAAATCAAATCCTCAGCAATCCATGAGGTTTTATTTAAAATCTAATAAAAGAAAAACATTTCAGGTAGTGAATTTCCGTCAAAAATACTGACGTTAGAATTTTTTTTCGAATTCCAGATGAAGTGAGGGGATTGAAATACCAATGTTGTACATAATGATTAATCATGTGTCTGTTAACCTGTTATTCGGACATAATTGGTTTTAAAATACACAGCTTAAAAAATCTGAGCAGTGTTTCCCCATTACTATATTTATTGGACCATATTTTGAAGAACCTGCCATATGTAAAAATGTTATATTTGGCAGTAGTTTTGTGTTCTTTCCTTTTGTTGTTTATTTGTGGGGAGAGGTCATGGATCCGATTCCACCTGAAGACGTGGAGAGTCTAAATCCTTAAAAGGAGGTTCAAGGGGCTTTGTCCTCTAGACCAAAGGGAGACCCAGGCCTGCTACCCTTTTTTCAAGATTTGTTACTTTTGTCACCCCTGTAATTAATCTATTCTCAACACAGTTCCGAAACGCATTGTAAATGTAGCTTTTTTATTATTTTTGTCTACAGGTTATTTCAAATTATAAAAATACAGTCACAGTCTTCAAGCGTCTTATCGGTCGTAAATATGACGACCCTTTGGTGCAAGCTGAACTTCCCACAATACTTAACGAGGTGGTCAGGACACCTGATGGGGGTGTCGGTATTAAGGTAAGATATTTGATGAAGGGATTGTAACATTTAAGAGTGCACAGTTTTTATTTTGAGTTTTCATAATCTTAAGATGTTATCTTTGGAACAGTTTAACATTGATTGGTCAAAGAAATCATGGAAATAATAGAGAAAATAAGACAAAAAGTTGTTGCTATTTGAACAAATACTGCATAATTTAATTAACCTTTCTACCATACACACTTCTATCTCCTGTTTTGGTAATTAAGATTTGTTGGTATAACATTTATAACCGTCTGTTATTTTATGGTAAATAAATTCTTGTTTGCACACTATCTGCTGTTATGTCTCCTTCAATGAGATTTGAACATTCACATTGTGTGCTACATTAAAATGTGAGATGCTTTTGGCAATCGGACTAATACATGGCTGACTGTCACTGAATCCTTTCAGATAAACACCTCAATAAAATGTTTCCTTCACATTTGAACTTGAAGAATCTCTGTTGATGGCGTTGTGGTGGGCCGGATCACGGTTACCGAGTAAATTGCTACATAGATACGGAAATATACATTAACTACCCTGAATCTATCAAAAGCAAGTGGTTGGTTTTGTTGGATTCAATACTGTGGTGCCTCAGCGTATGATACTTGGCATTAACCTACCCCAAACCCGTCAAACTCCAACAGCGGGTTGTTGCATTTTGATGGACTCTGTACAGCCCATGCATTGTGTTGGATTTTGGTGGATTCAGGAAGGTTTCTAGCCAAAACCATTAGGGGTTAGGCTTAAGCCAAGTGTCTCAATTCCATCCAAGTCTAATACCTGGGTATGTTGTGTTACTGCTTGGCAATGGAGTTTGATGGCTTGAGGGAGGTACCTTGCAAAGAACCATATGGGTTAGGATAAATGGGATGACATCTTAACTGAAATATTTATATTTTTAACAAATCATTAGGTGCAGTATATGAATGAGAAGGAGACATTCTCACCAGAGCAGCTGTATGCCATGTTCCTCACAAAACTCAAAATGACAGCAGAAGCAGGTCTTCAGACCAAAGTGATGGAATTTGTCCAGTCGGTAAGTTACAGCAATCTGTGCATCAGGGATTTTTGTCCATTTAGAAAAATCCACCAAGAGGGTTAAAAAACATTGTTTTTTCTTACTATTGGTCTTGTGGAATGCCATGGCTGAGCGGTTTAGTGCATCGGATTTGTGTTCTGATGGCCGAGTCGTCAGAATGTGGGTTCGAATCCCGACCGCGACCGTGGTACTTGTGTCCTTGAGCAAGACATTTTAGGGTCATTCCGTGTCAAATCAACCAGAGGTCCCCAGGTCACCCTCTCAGATTTACATGAAACTTTGTTCAACTGTTCCACTATGGCCAAAATGAACACACACAAAAAAGTAGATTCATATTCCATATCGTTTCCGAGATACGGCCTCTTGAAATTTGCTTTAAAAAAACCTTTTTTTGTACTCCGCCCCCCGGCCGAGTCGCGAAAACGCGCCATCGCGCTTTTTTCAACTTTAAGAGCCCATAATTTGATAACGGTAAAAGCTATAGAGTTGAAAATTTGTATTCTAACTTACTTTTGGCCCTAGATTCATAATCTGGCCTTAAATAATAGATATCTCATCTACATTTCAAGTTACTTGCCCCCAAAGTAGGCACTTTATTCAACCGGGAGTGATTTGGATGATTTTTGGGGTCACCCTGTGACCTCATCAGGGGTCACATGAATCCCAAATCTCAGATAAATCATCTATAGGTGCATTTCTATTACCAAAATCAAATATGAGCTAAATAAAACATTTATAAAGGAGTAGCATTCATCCAAAGTTGAGTCCAGGTGAACAAAAATAAAAAAAAGACCCCTTCCGTCATGCGAGTGGTACCCCCTGTGGACAGTTTTTTTTTTTTTTTTTTTTAATTTACAGCAGTTAAACATGTACATCAGATCTACTTATATACCAAATTTCAGCTTTGGTATTCAACTCCTTCATGGTCAGGTTGCATTTTGAAAATTACACCATTTATCATGATTTTTTACTTGATTTGGCCTACTTGCACGCATTATAAAGACCTGAACTGCCACATCCATATTTAATTACATCTCAAAATTACCAAATTATCACGAGCTATGTAAATTACATTGTAATAAGTTTGTCCTCTTTCTTGGAAGAATTCAAGGTGATTTACAGTTGTTAATTTATAAACAATACTCTATTGTCCTGATTTTCCTGACGCTGATACAGGAAATCAGTAGATGGGTAAAGTAGATGGGTAAATATCGATTCAAAAATTTCTTGACACAATTTGCAGTAAAGTTGATTCTCTAAGAGAGCACCACCTTATTACAAAATCGCAGTCTTCATATTTGTGCTCACTGAAGGAAACGCTACCAAAAGATACAGCCATAGTTTTGTTGGACTTCTCTGAGAATTACAGCTTTTTGGTGCAAGATGCTATCCAGGGGTATTATTGGGACAACAGCCAAGCCACGCTGCACCCATTTGCCATCTACCATATGGAAGGAGGTGAACTGAAATGTGCGAGTGTAGTCGTGATTTCAGACTGCATGTGAAACATGAAACCACAACTGTCCATGCTTTCATATCCAGGCTTATTTCCTTTATCAAAGAGCAGATTCCTAGCAAAAGCAAGCTGATATACTTCAGTGATGGGGCAGCCAGCCAGTATAAAAATCACAAGAACTTGTCCAACCTTTGCTAACACTTATCAGACCATGGACTTGCAGCCGAATGGCATTTTTTTGCAACCAGCCATGGGAAGAGTCCATGCGATGGTTTGGGTGCCACCATAAAGAGGCTGGTAGCAAGAGCCAGTCTGCAGGCTACCGAGGATGAACCGATTTTGACCCCACAGCAGATGTTTGCATGGGCTGATAAAAACATCACGGGCATCAAGTTCTTTTATGTCAGCAACGATGATTTGAAATGTAATGCAGATAAGTTCAAGCTAGTTGATCGATTCTCCTCATCAAAGACTATATCAGGTACTCGATCACACCATAGTTTTGTTCCTGTGACTGATAGAAAGGCACAACTTAAAATGCGGCGACTCTCTGATGACAAGGTTTTTAGTATTGTTTCCATTGGAGATCATGCAGAAATACATCAAGGTACTGATGCAACAGAGTACCAACCAGGTCAATACATTGCATGCATATATGACAATGAATGGTACATTGGCACCATACATGTAGTTGAGAGATCAGAGGAACAAAATTATGTCTATGTGAAGTTCATGAGAAGAGCAAAGAACTCAAATACACTCTACTGGCCACATGACTCCCGAAATGAGTGTTGGATACCATTTCAAGATAATAATAATAATAATAATAATAATAATTTTCTATTGCGCTGTTTCCATTTAAAAATGATCAAAAGCGCATAACAAAAAAAAGATGTGATATGTACCATCAGTGCTCCAAAACTGCAGGGACAAGGGGGCCGTCAGTATAAATTATCTAAAGCAGACTTCAATAACATTCAAGCCAAACTACCAGTATTTATCAAGTAAACCACTGCAACTAACTAGACAGTATTCTCAAAGCTAGTTGCTAGCATACATGCATGGTAATTCTGTTAAATGCCCATCTATTAAAGTCAATTTTATGTCCCCGAATAAGGGGGGTTTTTAAGCAAATTTCAAGAGGCCGTATCTCGGAAACGATATGGAGTATGAATCTACTTTTTTGTGTGTGTATATTTTGGCTATAGTGGAACAGTTTAACAAAGGTTCATGTAAATCTGAGAGGGTCACCTGGGAACTTAATACTTTCAGAAATTTGGTTGATTTGACATGGAATGACCCTTTACCATAATTGCTTCTCTCCACCCAGGGGTAAATGGGTACCTGTGAGGGCAGAGTTGGTTGTTGTGTTTGATTAGCCCTATGCGTCGAAATGGCAGCAATTGAGCTGTATACTCCCCAGGGAGCTGAGATGGTTTCAGGAATGATTTATACGCCTGAAGAGCAGGGGTAATAATGTAATGCACCTTGAGCACCAGTTTGGTAGATGCGTGCACTATATAAGTCCACATTATTGACTAAGAAAGATATACAAAGGAATTGCAAACCTCCAACTAGTTTTTGACTTTACCTCATGAATGCTTCATTGTGATGTAGATTCTTTGTGTTTTTATCCATTGAACAGGTACCGCAGTTTTACACCAACGTAGAGAGAAAAAGCCTACTCAACGTAGCCTCTATAGCTGGTTTGAATTGCCTGAAATTAATCAATGACACAACTGCTGGTAAGAACCAACTCATTCGTTGAACTTTTGGACAATAACTATAATTTGCCTAGCGACTGTGGCATGTATCCATTCCCCCTTCCTTCAAAACAAACACGTGTGACTTGTGTACATTGAGTGTACAAAATGACAATTGCTTATCAACACTGACGAATATAATAGTGAGTTATTACCCCCGCATTATAAATTTAAAGGGACAAGATCTTAATGATCAGAGCAGACCCTCAACAGGGCATGGAATCGATGTCCTAGTTTAAGATGAACACAGTGACTGAAAATTACTGGCTCATTTATGCAGCAGCAACGGTAATATGACCTTATCATGTGGGTATTACTTTCAGTCACTGAGTTGATCTAAAACTAGCACTTCAATTCCATGCCCTGTTAATTGTGACGATATTGTCCCTCGAACAAAAATTTAAAAACGTGGTCAGTTGTTCTACACATAGTCCCATCCACCCAGTCTTTCCAGAATGCAGCCATCAAAGTGATGCAGCCACTGCATGGCAACAACATCCTTTAATTGTCAGTTATTTTCCCCTCCCTTTGCTTTTCTTGCACTTGTAAATAGTGCACTTTTTATTCTTTTTCACCTATTTGCACTTTGTTTATCCCACTGGATGTTGACATCACTTTCGCACATCATCCCAGTGTAGGTCAACTTGAGCTGTATGGGATTATAGTACAAAGTACCAAGATTGATAGTTGTCATTGGCCAATACATCAATCCAATCCCTAGTCCCCACCCATTTGGCAATGTTGGTCTCGCACTTGTATAAAAGACAAGGGTCTGGCAAAAATAGTTACAATTGTCATGGAAAGGTATGACCCTATCTAGTTTAACCCTAACTCTCTAGGTCAATTTGCTTACACATAACCTGAATCCTCCAAAATCCTTCAGTAGTAAAGCAAGCACATGACATGTATGTACACATGTGTTTGTAATCTGTGATATATGTACATGCCAGGGACCCTCTCTGCATGCATGGAGCAATAAACAGTGTCCACCACTGACCCAAGCACTGACCTTGCAATCACTACAACAAACATGGATGTACATGTACCATGGAAAGGCAAGTATGCCTAATAACCTCAATCCTCAATCCTTCACTTTAGCAAAGAGCATGTAGCATGTAACCTCAGTCCTTCAAAATCCTTCACTTTAGCAAAGAGGATTTTGGAGGATTTGGGAAGGTTAGGGTTAATCTGTGTTGTTTGATTGACAGGCTGGATGTATTGTGCTTCTGGGGTAAACTGAAGCCTTTTAATATTTTGCGCACGATCTGCTGTTAAGTCTCCTTCAATGAGATTTGAACATTCACATTGTGTGCTACATTAAAATGTGAGATGCTTTTGGCAATTGGACCAATACATGTCTGGCTGTCACTGAATCCTTAAAAACACCTCTGAACATAATATAACAGTCCAAATATTTGTGATTTTCAGATTTGTCTCAATAAGCCTTTTGCAAGTTTTATTCACATATCTTGTACACTGATACAAATTAGTGGCAAGTGTATATTTCAATTAGAATTTCTCATATTGAACACACTGTTGCTATATTAGATGATTTAGGTTAATCTCTTGCATAGTAACCTCAAGCTCAAGAAAGTCTTGTTCCTTCTTGCCATACACATTCCAGGCCTGTGATTTCTCAGGATTTTCCCCGATTTCAGGATTTTTTTACAAATCTCCCTTTGCCTCAAAATTTTCTTGAAACAAGAGAAATAGCCACCAAGGAAAGAAAGATGTAGTCTGCATTGTGTCCAAACCTCTAGTTTCTTGTTTATGGGGATCTAGAGAATCTGTAAATCTGCAAATATTTAACATCCAGGAGGTTCAGGGGGCTTTGTCCTCTAGACCAAACGGAGACCCTTTGTTTTACTTTTGTCTAATCACAGACGCCTTGAAGGTTACCATGCAAAAGTTGACTTGGGCCCAATTTCATGCTAAAAAAACCCATCTTAAATAAAGTCGAGACAAGTCACCAAGTCAAACCTATGATGCATGTGGCATTGCTCATCGTATTAAGTTAAGATGACCAAAGTTACAAAGGAAATCAACATCGTTTCGATGAGAAAATTTTGTCTTAAAGTAAACCAAGATTTATGACACTTGAGTAATTTCACCAGACATTTAAATTCATCTCGCAAAAGCCTTAATTCTTTGACTCAATTTACCTCAACAAAATGATCTATATATCTTTGATAGCTGCCCTTGCTTATGGAATCTACAAGCAAGACCTCCCTACACCAGAGGAGAAACCCAGAATAGTGGTGTTTGTTGATATGGGCAGTGCATCACTACAAGTCTGTGTATGTGCATTCAACAAAGGAAAATTAAAGGTGATTTAAACTAATAGATATCAAATTGGATACTGTTGAGATTCTAGGTGGCAGTAGACTGTCCAGTTCTTTTCCATTGTTTGATTTATTTATCTGTAGCAAGTTCAACACAATTGAAATTAGCACTTTTGTCCGAGACCTTTTCAGGATGTTATGGTGAATTTCCCAAGTTGAATTTTCTCATTGAATTTTCACTAGGTTCTCAATGTAGCCAGCGACCCTAGTCTAGGCGGTCGCGATCTCGACCACGTCATCGCTGAGCATTTTGTGGAGGAGTTTAAGACGAAGTACCACATCGACATCAAGTCCAACGCCCGGGCATACCTGCGACTGCAGCAAGAGTGTGAGAAACTGAAGAAACTGATGAGCGCAAATGCGACAGAGATTCCGATGAACATAGAGAGCATTATGAATGACCAAGATGTGACAGGTCGCATGAAAAGGTACAATAAATCAACATAGTGAATAACGTCTATTCTATCAGCTTTTGTTAGGGTTATTGATGCCTTGATTGCGCACTATCTGCTGTTATGTCTCCTTCAATGAGATTTGAACATTCACATTGTGTGCTACATTAAAATGTGAGATGCTTTTGGCAATCAGACCAATACATAGCTGACTGTCACTGAATCCTTACACACAAATCATCACAGTGAATAAAGTCTGTTGTAAGTAAGAGTAATTGCGGTGACACCATGTGAAATGCTCAATTGAGTAGTAATTAGTTCTGAAAAGAACTGTTGTATTGGCGCTTTCATTAGGTGTTTTTAAAGTTCACTTTAATACTATCTAGTTTTCGACTAGATAGTATTAAATTTTGGCCTTATAGTTGAAAAATTCAATTACAAATAAATCTTGGGAATGCTTTTAGATTTTTCTTTTGCATTCCAAAATTCAGTCGCGAAATATTTTGATTTAGGGAAGACATCAAATTCTAACCTGCGGTTAAACCTTGGGGTACCTAGAGGAACCACAAGGTGCATGCCTGCTGAAAAGCTCATTATCTACGGGTCACTGCACATTCTTGGTTTCATCATGGGCATCTTCATGGCCAGTGCTGGAGCTGGCACATCCAGCCAGCAGCACAAAAAAAGACCATGATTTATCTCACAATAATCCCTTAATTGTTCTAAACTGATAGCACCTCAGATGGATGTAGCATAACACTAAGTGTAAATCTCTGATCATTTTTTGTTGAGAATTCCAATATTGTAGAACGTTGGTTTAAGGAAATATATTTGAGCTGATTGTATTGTTTTCTTTGTTTGTGCAGAGCTGATTTTGAAAACCTGGCATCAAGTCTTTTTAAGAGAATTGAAACAACTCTGAAATCAGTCCAATCACAGACAAGTAAGTTGTAGTTTTAATTTGATTCATTTCATTTGATATATAAATGTAATTAATATTTATGATTTGCTCACAAAATGATTTTACCTTAACCCTCCTACTACTACTACAAGGGTTAAAATCAGTCAAAATTTCAAAGTTCATGCCAGTGTATATCTACAGCACTTACAGGTCAAATACTGTCAAACCTAATGTGTAGCAAGTACATCAATCAGTCAAAAACAGTCGACTGTTTTTGACTGGTAGTGGTAAAAGTTTTATCATGCAATGTTGAAGGTGGTCAAAATGAGTTGACCATTTTCGACTGGTAAAGGCACTTTGGACAAAATGAGGTGACTGTTTTTAATTGGTACATGTAATGTGGATGGTGGTCAAAATGAGTAAGCGTTTTGGACTGATATAAGCACTATAGTCGAAATAAATTAATTTATCAGTCAAAACAAGTCATTGACTCCTAGCCTAAGTGGCCCTGCATTGATTTATCAGTCAAAAACTGGCAGGCTTCAGCACCCCTATCATTGTTTGTTCAGTGAAAACAAGTCAGTGATCCCCTGAAGCTGATAATGATCTTATCAGTCACCAGCAGTCATAGCACAGTGTGTGGCAGCTACCCAAATGGTCAAAACAAGTCACCAGTACCCATGTGTGCACAGTTGATTCAACAGTCAAAAACGGTCAATTGACTGATTTTGACCACTATAGCAACTTCCCACTAAAGTGCACCTAGAGTAGGAGGGTTAATTTAATCTTTTCAGAGAGAACATTATTACAAATTTTAAAAAATGAAATAAACTTTTATAAAGATATGTTATCTCCTAGAAATTGGCTGTAAGGATGCAAGCAGATCTAATGCATTTCTGTCCAGCGGTCACCACCCATTGGTGTTTTACTGATGAGGTGACCACACTGCGTCCTCCATCATTGGTCAGTACAGCCATAGAACAATAAGGAAGGCCATAGTACTGGACAGAGCCTTCTTGGTACTCTATCCAGTCTCCAGTCAGTCCAACAACCAGAAGACATTCATTATCTTCTTTTCTTACTTGATCTGTTTGCATCTGATCAATAGACCTATCACTGTAAGACATTGCTAAGTCCTTAAAAAACCCATATGGAAGTTTGTGCACCAATATTCTTGGGTTGTTTTGTGTGTTGCGTGTGTTATGTTAAGAAATGACCTTGTTATGCAATAGTTCATTTGCTTTCTGATAAGCATTTAATCATTTTGATTTTGTCTTTAAAAAAAACAGTGGAACTGTTTTCATGTGTTCACCATGCCTTAATAAAGTCACACACTTGATATTAAAGATCACTTGACAGATTAAACAAGTCACTCAACTACATTTGACCAATGCTCTAATGTGGTCAGCAATGATTGCTGCAAAAATATGAGGTTCATGATTTTATCTCAATTATGTTTAAACACAGAGCTGAAGCCAGATGAGATCTATGCTGTAGAGATCATTGGTGCATCCACACGTGTCCCAGCAGTCAAGGAGATCATTAAGAAAGTCTTCAAGAAGGAAGCAAGTACCACACTCAATCAAGATGAAGCTGTGGCAAGAGGCTGTGCTCTCCAGGTACAAATACATCTTTCTCTGTGGATATTAGTTTGTACCAGTATTCAAAATAATTGGAAAATAATTGGAAAAGATATAGAAATGGTATAGGAAAATGAAACTGATTATAATTTGTGTCTTTATGTCTTTATTGATCAACAAAGCAAAGACATATATACAATGCCGAGGACTAAAATATCTGAAACACAAGATTCCAGGAATAGCAATGTGAGGAGACATTAAATAACGCGGAATCAAATCTTTCTGTTCCATTCAGTGTGCTGTATTGTCGCCAACCTTCCGAGTACGTGAGTTTAACGTGACCGATCTGACCCCGTACTCCATCAGTCTGCTATGGAAAGCTGCAGAAGGAGAAGATGGGTAAGCTTGCAACTAAATAAAAATGCAATGAACTGCATGCAAAATACCAACACCACAAATATTACAAAATAACATTGAGCTCTTAGTGTTTCATCTTTGTTTAACCCTAACCCCCTAGGTATTTTGGCTAGGAACTTTCCTGAATCCTCCAAAATCCATCAGTGCACTTTTGGAAACATGCCCTTATCTTCAAAATACACCATGCATTCGCATTCCAGTATTTTAACCCTCCTACACATGGTGGCCACTCCGATACACTAAATTTTCAATATGTTCTTCACCAACCTTGAGTACATACAAGCCTGCTGTCCTTTCCAAGTAATCTTACAAAATCAACTGTGTGCCACCCAAGGCCACTGTAAATGTTTAAACATATTAGTATGGCCTGCAATGTATCAATGGGAGACCACCTTACCCTGCAATCTCAGTGGTGTGACAGTGCACAGAAGGGTAACCATAAGAGGCCACTGGCAACAGCTAATGGCTTGGAGTGGCCTGAATGGGTTGTTTCAAAAATTGCACTGATTGTAGGAGGGTTAATGACAATGTATTTTGCTGTTTGCTCTTGGGCATGACCCTGGAGGTAGTGATGTACTTGAGATGCACTCAGAATGCATCTCTTGGGCATGACCCTGGAGGTAGTGATGCACTTGAGATGCACTCAGAATGCATCTCTTGGGCATGACCCTGGAGGTAGTGATGTACTTGAGATGCACTCAGAATGCATCTCTTGGGCATGACCCTGGAGGTAGTGATGTACTTGAGATGCACTCAGAATGCATCTCTTGGGCATGACCCTGGAGGTAGTGATGCACTTGAGATGCACTCAGAATGCATCTCTTGGGCATGACCCTGGAGGTAGTGATGTACTTGAGATGCACTCAGAATGCATCTCTTGGGCATGACCCTGGAGGTAGTGATGCACTTGAGATGCACTCAGAATGCATCTCTTGGGCATGACCCTGGAGGTAGTGATGCACTTGAGATGCACTCAGAATGCATCTCTTGGGCATGACCCTGGAGGTAGTGATGTACTTGAGATGCACTCAGAATGCATCTCTTGGGCATGACCCTGGAGGTAGTGATGTACTTGAGATGCACTCAGAATGCATCTCTTGGGCATGACCCTGGAGGTAGTGATGCACTTGAGATGCACTCAGAATGCATCTCTTGGGCATGACCCTGGAGGTAGTGATGTACTTGAGATGCACTCAGAATGCATCTCTTGGGCATGACCCTGGAGGTAGTGATGCACTTGAGATGCACTCAGAATGCATCTCTTGGGCATGACCCTGGAGGTAGTGATGTACTTGAGATGCACTCAGAATGCATCTCTTGGGCATGACCCTGGAGGTAGTGATGTACTTGAGATGCACTCAGAATGCATCTCTTGGGCATGACCCTGGAGGTAGTGATGTACTTGAGATGCACTCAGAATGCATCTCTTGGGCATGACCCTGGAGGTAGTGATGCACTTGAGATGCACTCAGAATGCATCTCTTGGGCATGACCCTGGAGGTAGTGATGCACTTGAGATGCACTCAGAATGCATCTCTTGGGCATGACCCTGGAGGTAGTGATGTACTTGAGATGCACTCAGAATGCATCTCTTGGGCATGACCCTGGAGGTAGTGATGCACTTGAGATGCACTCAGAATGCATCTCTTGGGCATGACCCTGGAGGTAGTGATGCACTTGAGATGCACTCAGAATGCATCTCTTGGGCATGACCCTGGAGGTAGTGATGCACTTGAGATGCACTCAGAATGCATCTCTTGGGCATGACCCTGGAGGTAGTGATGCACTTGAGATGCACTCAGAATGCATCTCTTGGGCATGACCCTGGAGGTAGTGATGCACTTGAGATGCACTCAGAATGCATCTCTTGGGCATGACCCTGGAGGTAGTGATGCACTTGAGATGCACTCAGAATGCATCTCTTGGGCATGACCCTGGAGGTAGTGATGCACTTGAGATGCACTCAGAATGCATCTCTTGGGCATGACCCTGGAGGTAGTGATGCACTTGAGATGCACTCAGAATGCATCTCTTGGGCATGACCCTGGAGGTAGTGATGCACTTGAGATGCACTCAGAATGCATCTCTTGGGCATGACCCTGGAGGTAGTGATGCACTTGAGATGCACTCAGAATGCATCTCTTGGGCATGACCCTGGAGGTAGTGATGTACTTGAGATGCACTCAGAATGCATCATTTTACTGTCCTTATACTTTTAATCTGTCACGTGCTGACTGTGTCCTGTTCATGCATACACACACATACATAGTCATGCTTTCCAAGACGACTGAGCACCTCTATTGTTCCTATTGTGTTTTGAAATGAGGACCTATTGTTCCCTTTGTTATAAGTCCTGAGCACCTCTATTGTTCCTATTGTGTTTTGAAATGAGGACGTATTGTTCCCTTTGTTATAAGTCCTGAGCACTTCTATTGTTCCTATTGTGTTTTGAAATGAGGACCTATTGTTCCCTTTGTTATAAGTCCTGAGCACCTCTATTGTTCCTATTGTGTTTTGAAATGAGGACCTATTGTTCCCTTTGTTATAAGTCCTGAGCACCTCTATTGTTCCTATTGTGTTTTGAAATGAGGACCTATTGTTCCCTTTGTTATAAGTCCTGAGCACTTCTATTGTTCCTATTGTGTTTTGAAATGAGGACCTATTGTTCCCTTTGTTATAAGTCCTGAGCACCTCTATTGTTCCTATTGTGTTTTGAAATGAGGACGTATTGTTCCCTTTGTTATAAGTCCTGAGCACCTCTATTGTTCCTATTGTGTTTTGAAATGAGGACGTATTGTTCCCTTTGTTATAAGTCCTGAGCACCTCTATTGTTCCTATTGTGTTTTGAAATGAGGACCTATTGTTCCCTTTGTTATAAGTCCTGAGCACTTCTATTGTTCCTATTGTGTTTTGAAATGAGGACCTATTGTTCCCTTTGTTATAAGTCCTGAGCACCTCTATTGTTCCTATTGTGTTTTGAAATGAGGACCTATTGTTCCCTTTGTTATAAGTCCTGAGCACCTCTATTGTTCCTATTGTGTTTTGAAATGAGGACGTATTGTTCCCTTTGTTATAAGTCCTGAGCACCTCTATTGTTCCTATTGTGTTTTGAAATGAGGACCTATTGTTCCCTTTGTTATAAGTCCTGAGCACCTCTATTGTTCCTATTGTGTTTTGAAATGAGGACCTATTGTTCCCTTTGTTATAAGTCCTGAGCACCTCTATTGTTCCTATTGTGTTTTGAAATGAGGACCTATTGTTCCCTTTGTTATAAGTCCTGAGCACTTCTATTGTTCCTATTGTGTTTTGAAATGAGGACCTATTGTTCCCTTTGTTATAAGTCCTGAGCACCTCTATTGTTCCTATTGTGTTTTGAAATGAGGACCTATTGTTCCCTTTGTTATAAGTCCTGAGCACTTCTATTGTTCCTATTGTGTTTTGAAATGAGGACCTATTGTTCCCTTTGTTATAAGTCCTGAGCACGTCTATTGTTCCTATTGTGTTTTGAAATGAGGACCTATTGTTCCCTTTGTTATAAGTCCTGAGCACTTCTATTGTTCCTATTGTGTTTTGAAATGAGGACCTATTGTTCCCTTTGTTATAAGTCCTGAGCACTTCTATTGTTCCTATTGTGTTTTGAAATGAGGACCTATTGTTCCCTTTGTTATAAGTCCTGAGCACTTCTATTGTTCCTATTGTGTTTTGAAATGAGGACCTATTGCTCCCTTTGTTATAAGTCCTGAGCACTTCTATTGTTCCTATTGTGTTTTGAAATGAGGACCTATTGTTCCCTTTGTTATAAGTCCTGAGCACTTCTATTGTTCCTATTGTGTTTTGAAATGAGGACCTATTGTTCCCTTTGTTATAAGTCCTGAGCACCTCTATTGTTCCTATTGTGTTTTGAAATGAGGACCTATTGTTCCCTTTGTTATAAGTCCTGAGCACTTCTATTGTTCCTATTGTGTTTTGAAATGAGGATCTATTGTTCCCTTTGTTATAAACCCTCGGCCGGTTTGCAATGCAAGTACTTCTGCCTTAAAATCTTGCTATGTAATATTCAAGGTTTACTTTTCAACATAAGCATTAAATACACAAAAAAATATTTATGCATAAAAAGTGTGCCATGGAGAACCATTTGAACTAAAATCATTCCCCGAGAGTCCTCATCGGTGTTGTTGCATAATTCCATCTGTGTTATTCTCTCTTCTCTCCACAGTGAGATGGAAGTCTTCCCTACTAACCACCAAGCTCCATTCTCAAAGATGCTTACCTTTTACCGAAAGGATCCGTTTGAATTAACGGCTAAATACACAACAGGCAGCAAAGTGCCACATTCGGAACCAAATATAGGTACTGATGCTCTCCAGAAAAAAATTAAACATAACATATTATAAAAATAGTCAAAATTCTCAACCCATACATATTTAGATGAATTATTATAAAATACACGGTAGCTGATTGATGGTACTAAACATCTGTACCTTGCAATCTTGTTAGCCATTAATTTTGCTACCGTTCATGACATATTAATTCATTGAAATCTGGGGTTACATTTCTACAGGCATGTTATGCCTTTTGTGTACACTCTATCACTCTTTCATGTTTGTGTCATAATTATACTTAAAATAATTTTGTATTATTCAATATTTTTACTTTGGATCTCGTTGAACTTAGCCGAGAACAAAAGATCTTTTGTTCGTGTTGATTAATCTTGTTGCACTCACCAGACTTCTTTCATCACTTTTTTTTATAAGAAATGATTTCTTTTACATATTTTCAAGAAAAATCGCAGCCAATTTCAGCAAAATGATGTCAAAGTTTATCCATTCTCTGAGCTTTGTCTGAGCACATCCCGAGGCCTCTGGCCCCTCTGACCGTTGTGGGTCAGTGTTTTACTGATCTCTGCTGGTCATTGGTCGCTGGATCTCGGGTTTGTTGTTCAGACAGGGAAGTCTTCAGTCTTATCTTTAAGGTGGAGCGTTCTTTGGATGCAAGACCTTGAGGTAGTGTGACTGTGGCTTCTTGAGCCCATTGAAGAATTTAACTATCTGATTGCTGTAAATATATTTTGTATTGACGCTCGTTCAAGATTTTTTGAAAGTTATTTTACAAACTTTTTACCTTGTTGTCCTTAACCTCTTTATATTCATCCAGGTCGGTTTGAGATCAAGAATGTCAAGCCAACACCCGAGGGTGAGAGTTCAAAGGTTAAGGTCAAGGTCAGGGTTAATGGTCATGGCATCTTCAAGGTGTCGTCGGCCTCGCTGATGGAGAAGATCCCTCCCCAGGCATCTGACCAAAATGACAAAGAGGCAGGAGATAAGATGAATGCTGATGGTAAGGTAGTCAATGATGCAGAGGTTCCCATGGAGACGGAATCACAACCTAATGAGAATGCATCGCCCACGGCCAAGGAGGAGAGCAAGAATGAGAATTCCAATGGGGAGGTCGGTAAAACTATCAATAAGGTTAACAATCTCCAAAAAGGTTATTGAAAAATATTATTACAAAATATTTATCAAGAGATTTTCAAATAAATACAAGACTCGAGTTTCTTGGAAGACCTAGAAATAAGTGCTGAAACTGCAAGCTTAATAGGTTATAATATTTTTCATTTGTATTATGTTCAATAACTTTGCAAAAGCATACAATCCATTTACATTATTCCTGATGGCTTTATTTTCCTCCATGCAAAACAAAGCCATGTAATCCAAGTTTGATATTTTCTACAAATTAATTTTCACAATTTTAAAGTTGGAAGTGAACAAATATTTTGACGAATTCAATCATTTTATCCATCCATCAGACCCCTGTGAATGCAGAAACCAATGGCCCCGCTCAGGCAAATGAGAAGAAAGCTGACACGAATGATAGCACAGAGGCGGCAGATTCAGCCGATAAGACTGAGCCAAAGAAAGCCAAGAAGACTGTGCGCTACTATGACCTCGTCGTGGAGGAGGTCACCAAATGCTTGTCATCTAAAGAACTTGACAACCTGGTGGAGTTAGAGGTGAGTTGAACCCTTTCGCCCCCTTCATCAGTTCAATCTTCTTAATGAATTAACCCTCCTACAATCAGTGCAAATTTTGAAACCACCCATTCAGGCCACTCTAAGCCATTAGCTGTTGCCAGTGGCCTCCTATGGTTACCCCTCTGTGTACTGTCACACCGCTGAGATTGCAGGGTAAAGTGGTCTCCCATTGATACATTGCAGGCCATACTAATATGTTCAAACATTTGCAGTGGCCTTGGAAAGGACAGCAGGCTTGTATGTACTAAAGGTTGGTGAAGAACATATTGAAAATTTAGTGGATCAGAGTGGCCTCCATGTGTAGTAGGGTTAAGTTCCACTGGCATATGTTATCAAACTTTTCCAGTTTATGTTAATTGGAGTTATAAGGAAATAGATGATATAATACTTGCAATAAAAAACTGTATTAACAAGATATATGTGAATTGTCATTGTAAACTTTATCAACCAATACTCCCTTCACTAACTAGATACCATGCTCAATGCAACAAGACCTGTCAGCAAGTCATTTCAACAAGATTCAACATTTTTACTTGTGTTGCATTCTGTTGAGTTTGGGGTTAAAATCATGTTCTTTTTTTCAACAAGCAATAGGCACAAAAGAAATCTCCAAGTAGATGAATAATTGTGTTTTATGTTGATACCACTTTAACAAATGTGACCCAGACAATTTTGAACCCCCAAATGTTAGCTATTATAGGGATGCTTTCTTTCTGAAGTTTCTGGAGAATTCAGAAATGTCAAAAAACCAGTTTTTTTTTAAATCCTGACTGAACTTTAATTTTGTGGGAGCAACCAAATTGGCTGTGAGGATACAAGCAGGATCTAACCCATTTCTGTTCAGCGGTCACCACCCATTGGTGTTTTACTGATGAGGTGACCACACTGCGTCCTCCATCATTGGTCAGTACAGCCATAGAACAATAAGGAAGGCCATAGTACTGGACGGAGCCTTCTTGGTACTCTATCCAGCCTCCAGCCATTCCAACATCCAAAAACATTTAAATTTTGTGAATATTGTTATTTCTTTCTTTGTTAATTTCTTGCAATGTACTTTTTTTGTTTGTTTTATCCAAAATTTGGCAGAAAAGTGTTTGTGTATTTAAATAAATCCTCCAAAGGAATTGCACCCATATGGTAACATGTCTGTCAGTGCATCCATACTCGGAGAATTAAGAGAGATGTACAGAAACCAACCTGAAAATATGTTGGATTGTATCATTATGCCATCAATGAGAACATAGTGAAAAGTGAAACTGTTTATTTGTTTGCATTCATACTGATGTGTATAAATTAGACTGCAGTGGCCATAATAATTGCACCCATATGGTAACATGTCTGTAAATGCATCCATAAAGGAATTGCACCCATATGGTAACATGTCTGTAAATGCATCCATAAAGGAATTGCACCCATATGGTAACATGTCTGTAAATGCATCCATACTTGGAGAATTAAGAGAGATGTACAGAAAGCAACCTGTAAAAATGTTGGATTGTATCATTATGCCATCAATGAGAACATAGTGAAAAGTGAAACTGTTTATTTGTTTGCATTCATACTGATGTGTATAAATTAGACTGCAGTGGCCATGATCCTGTAAAATTTGTAAAACATTTCATGTTCATAAAACATGTGAGAAGGTATAATTTCTGAGGATGTTTGGTACCATTACTAACTTCACATCAAGTTTTTAGATTATAATTCACATGCCTCGATCTTAACTGCAGCCACCACAGCCATTGCCGTGGTGCCCCTCTGAGTTGGCTGTAATGCCCTTTGCTTGGCCTTGAAATTTGAGGCAGCCAAGGCCACTTTTTTGGCCGTGCCCTCTCAATCCTCGAGGTCGATGCCTGAATTCAGTAATTTTGTAATCTGGTAATAACCAGTGGTGTACACTTCCTTAAAAAGAGACTTGAAGCAAGGAAGAGACTATTTATCAATAAACCTGGACATAGAATTAAAAGTTTTCCTTGAACTATCAACTTTACAGGGAAGGATGACTGCACAGGACAAACTGGAGAGGGAGCGAAAAGATGCCAGGAACAGTGTAGAGGAGTATGTCTATGACCTCAAGGATAAACTCTGTGAACAACTGCGGCAGTATGTTTCCCCATCGGTAAGATAAAAATACACCATTGTTGAATTCATTTTAATACTTAATGGTTTCTAGTTGAAAGTGTTTCCCTTTTTGATGCAATTCGTGACCAATGAGAGACTTTTGCAACATTGGGGTCAGCAGACTTACTGGCCCTTTGCCCATTGCTTACGTAAATCTGAGCATGCGCATGATAATGAGAACAATGGAAAATCAAGTGTGTTGCCATATAACTTCTGAAAGGTCTCGCATTGCCTGCTTAATTGCACAATATACCCACGATTTCAGGATTTTTTACAAATCTCCCTTTGCCTCAAAATCTTCTTGAAAGAAGAGAAGTAGCCACCAAGGAAAGAAAGAAGTAGCCTGTATTGTGTCCAGGCCTCTAGTTTCTTGTTTGTGGGGATGTGGAGAGTTTGTAAATACTCCAAAATTAAACATCCAGGAGGTTCAGGGGGGAGACCCAGGCCTGCTACCACAGGAGGTTCAGGGGGCTTTGTCCTCTAGACCAAAGGGAGACCCAGGCCTGCTAATGCTTTTTCCAGGATTTGTCAAATCACACCCCTGTCCATAACAAGACCATCCTAGTCCATACAATAAATGTCTACCTGCAGCTTCACAAATCACGGCTTACTCTGTCTTATTCTGTTACTCCCAGTATAAGGTTTCAAACATGAATTTGTGGCTTTATTGAAACAATGTCATAACATCAAAATATTGATAGTTTCTTTTTCTCTTTCTCCGTATGTTTTGCAGCTTGTCATAGGAACCAAGTTTTTTTTTTTAAATTAAAAAAATTTTTAAAGTCATTTTCCAGAAATTACGAAAAATTCTGATTCCACATTCTAATGAGTGTTTTTGCTTGCTTAGGACCGGGATGCATTTATCAAGTTCCTTGATGACACAGAGAACTGGCTTTATGAAGATGGTGAGGATGAAGCTAAGAATGTATACCAGGATAGACTGGCTGAACTTAAGGTGAGTTTCTTACAAGGTCTTATAAATAAGAATCCCATACTCCCCCCCCCCCCCCAAAAAAAAATAAATAAATAAATGAATCAATGAATAAATGAATCAGCCAGCCAGCCAGCCAATTTATTTCATTCTGTGTTTCAAATCATTTTTTTTATTTTGTGTGTCTGACACCATTAAACAAGAATTCAGTTGAGAGATCTAAATAATACATTTAACCCTTCAAAATGATTCCTACCTGACAGAAAGTGGGAGATCCAATCGTAGAGCGACGGAGGGAAGCTGAAGAGAGACCTATAGCCTTTGAAGAGCTGGGTCGTAGGTTGGTGCATTATAGGAAAGCACTCACGCTATACAGTGATGGGGTAAGTCTCATTATCAGTCTTGTATCATCTGATGTGTTTTCCTTACAGATAATTCTCTGCCAGTAGTGTACGATGAGATTTTACACACAAAAATGATGTCAGTTTATCCATTCTGACCTATGACTGAGCACGTCTCGAAGCCTCTGGCCCCTGTGACCGTTGTGGGTCAGTGTTTTACTGACCTCTGCTGGTCATTGGTCGCTGAAGAGAGCTGGGCTGTTTTTCCTGCTCAATGTTGATGGGAAACATACATACATATGTACCTACATACAGGTTGTATGAAATGAACTAGAAACATTTTCAATCTTTTTGACAATCTTTCATCCTGTTATTACCACTAGGATGAGAAGTATGCTCACCTGGAGAAAGCAGACATGGAGAAAGTACAGAAGTGGGTTGATGAGAAGGAGGCATGGAGGAACACCAAACTGAACGCCCAAAACCAACTAGCTCTTCATCAGAGTCCAGTGGTCCTGGCCAGAGATATCCGATCAGAGACTTCAGTAAGTAATAAGTCTTTCAGTTTGTAAACACTCGATATTAGCAGTATTGATTGCTATAAGGCTTTTAAGATGGGTCACCAGTTTGGACAAATTTGAAATTTGTTCCAAGTCGTAATGGTAGATGCAGTGTCGGTGACACCATTAGTGATCTGTGTTATAGAATTGATAGCTATTAACCAAAAAAAATAGAAAAGATTTGTCCAAAAGTGATTTCAAGCAATTTTGTGTATGTTGTAATAGAAGCTATTTCCAGATGCATTTTTTTACCCAAGTGTGTTATTGGCTGGCCAAGTTGGATTTAATGAAAATAAGTTAGCTGTACATGGCCTTAAACACAATGTTACTCAATGCTGAGATTGTACACCCAAAGATTTAACCATTTCGTACACACAATTCAAGAAGTGGATTTTCCCCAAGGGCAAAATGATGTCAAAGTTTATCCATTCTCTGAGCTTTGTCTGAGCATGTCCTGAGGCCTCTGGCCCCTCTGACCATTGTGGGTCAGTGTTTTACTGACCTCTGCTGGTCATTGGTCGCTGGATCTCAGGTTTGTTGTTCAGACAGGGAAGTCTTCAGTCTTATCTTTAAGGTGGAGCGTTCTTTGGATGCAAGACCTTGAGGTAGTGTGACTGTGGCTTCTTGAGCCCATTGAAGAATTTAACTATCTGATTGCTGTCAGAAAATCTCAGTTTTTGAAAATGTATCTAGCCCGTCAATGAAACATTGAAACATTCCGTAAAGATTGTTGATATGTTGGTCAGTTACTTTGCAATGTTCATGTTCGGTACAGGTGGATCAGATATTTATTATATATGAATGATTGATTTCTGACAGCCTTGTCTGTCATCTTTCTTCCTCAACTGCATGTGGCCACTTACATCTCTGTTATGGATGTCGGCTCTTTCTGATACTTTTATGTTCACCTTATAATTTATTGTTATGTTATTTGTCTCATGATCTGTGAATTTGTAGTTTAAGTTATGAGTGGCAGTGAACCATTTGATTGGCCCATTGGTGTTCCTTTTTTTAGGGATTGCTGTCTTTATCAGCTTATTAACCTTTGTAGTTAATATCAGATGTGACTTTTGTTCACATTTGCACAACAAACAAAAAACTGATTGCTTTAGACCTAATTTTTGGTTTTCTCCGAGTAGATATCAAATTGCGTGATGTTTATCTGTTAAAAAAATTAATAAATAATTTTTGTTTTAAAGATGACACTCGCATAATGATCGATCATATTATTTTTTTGTCACTATTTACAGTCACTGAAGAACAACTGTGATGCTATCCTTAACAAGCCCAAGCCCAAACCAAAGGAAGAACCGCCAAAGGAAGAACCGCCAAAGGAAGAACCGCCAAAGGACGAACCGCCAAAGGACGAACCGCCAAAGGACGAACCGCCAAAGGACGAACCGCCAAAGGACGAACCGCCAAAGGAGATGGAGGCAAAGACAGCCGACCCCAAAGCAACCAACTCCAATGAGAAGATGGAGGAAGGGCCAGCCACAAATGCCGATGAGACACCAAGCACTGAAGGAGGCACCGGTAAAATAGACGTTGATAGCATGGAATTAGATTGATGAGTGTGTATGTGTATGTATATGTATATGTATATGTATATGTATATGTATATGTATATATATATATATATATATATATATATATGTCTATTTACACTGCGTTCCAATCATCTTAGGTTTCCCACCGTCAGGAGCAATGAACTGGAGGTGACTTTGATGCTCATGTGTAGTATGCATGAGGTGACATGGTGTGTGTAGTATGCATGAGGTGACATGGGAAACACAGGGGGTGAATGGAATGCAGATTTATCATCTAAGGTTAAATGATGATTAGTTGCAGACCACAGAGCTAAATCAGTCTTTTTGTAACATATAATGATACCCTCTGTGCAGTAAGGTACAGCAGAATGATTCAAGGCAATAGGGAGATTGGCAATTTACTTGGATGCTAGAAATCTAGAATAGTGCATTGACCCTTTGGCTGGCTTGTTCACCATCCAAAGATGTAATTTATTTAAGGCTGTATACACCACTGATGGTATTAAGAAACTAATCTGTGAACATTTCAGTTTCATTTTCTATTCATGAAAATGTCATTAGTTATTCAAAAAGCAACAAAATGATAAAATTTAATGTGAAACTTACCTGGTGTAAAGTTTATAATGTAAATTTTGTAATAGTATCCTTCTAAATAATCTTGACTGGTTTCTAGTCTCCATGCGCATTGCCTCAGACCCGCGCGTCAGCATTTTTTTTGTTTTGTTTTTTTGCTATGAAATGATGTCCAATTTCAGCCAAAATTGCTGGATCAATTGGAATTCTGCAGCACTGTGTTTTAAATGATTTTACCATTGGGTTGTGAGGCCTCTCTTGGCCACCATACATTTTGTATGGGAAATTTGGTCTGGTTCTAATAACATATAACATATCACATATATTAGTTGGCAACAACAAAAAATAAACATTACAACAACAAAACCGACCTATGGCCTAAGAAAAATAACACAAATTTCCAGTTTGAATTTAGGAAAGAGTTTTCAAAAAATCTCGATGTTTTCTCGCTAACAATGCAATGTAATGAGCTGAAACTTTCACGGGTTGGTTGTTAAATGTATATCTTAATTCCAAGAGAATATGCATACTCGTAGAAGTTCTGCAAGAAAAGTTCAACGATCAGTGGAAGATCTTATTCTTAAGAAGCACTATATATGGTTTTAAAAAATGGTAAAATCACCACCCTAAAAGAGTGTCTTGTACCTTAGAATGTTCCTATTCTATTTGGGAACATGGTGCGTTCTCTGAAAGTGTTCCTTCAGTGTTGAGTTGTTCTAAAGGAATGCCTGATGCTCCCAGCGTGCATACTCATTAATGGAATGTTCCAAATGGAACGCTCCTTTTGGTAAAACAAAATGGCTAAAAAAAAAAGGAAAATAGAAATCTCACGTGGCATTGGAGGGTTTAAGATGATTCTTTTTGCATGCTGTATAAAAAGTGCTGAAAGACAGTAACAATATTTTAACTTAAATAAGTGGAATTGCATATTAGCATTTTTATGAAGCAGTTTAGACAAAACTAAAACAATGTGATAGTATGTACTGGCTTGCCTCTTGGCAAACAAATGCTATCCTGTTGCCAGTTTTTTTTTTTATATTAACAAAGATCTTGATCTGCCAATAATAAAGAGCGTAAAGTTAGTTTGAAAACTGGCTTATAATCATTCATATTTCTTTGTTGGCACTCATGCTAAATCCTGTTAATCATAATTTGTATAATCAGCTTGTACAATCTATTTAAAATAGCTCTTAATGGAAATATATTGATCTTACGTTTACCAGGTTATAAAAAGGGAAGATACAGCATTGGAAATGTATCATGGGTTATATACATGTTAGCAACCAACATGTGAAAGTTTGAGCTCAATGCGATGTCTGAGTCATGAGAAAAATGTGAAAAAACTTAAACAGAAAACACATGAAGCAAAAGATGGCACCTTTTTTGCAAAAATAATGTGCAATTTTTGTGGAGTTTACTCTGAAATAAAAGCACTTCAGACTGAAAAGCTTTCAAGATGTATCGGTACCCTTACCAACTTCACATCAAGATAACTTTCAAGATGTATCGGTACCCTTACCAACTTCACATCAAGATAACTTTCAAGATGTATCGGTACCCTTACCAACTTCACATCAAGATAACTTTCAAGATGTATCGGTACCCTTACCAACTTCACATCAAGATAACTTTCAAGTAATAATTTGGTATATTTGTAATCACCAATGTTGTACCTTCTCTTAACCCCTTGCATACGGTATTATTTTTACCGAGAGTGAAGGTGGTTGCGGCCAACCACGGAACGTCTGTGGGGCTGTGGAGCGCTGGGTCAAACCCGGCCGTGGCAATGTGCACAACTCCGCTGTTCAGCCAAGCGTATAGACCAAACAATAAGCGGGCAAGCTAAGCCGGGCATACCCTATTCATCGTACATGAAGTCCCCACATACCGTAATTGAAAAGCCGGTGTTCAGAAATCTCATGAAAAGGCTGTATTCAGAATGCTCTCGAAAGCCCAATCTATTATATAACACTCCCATTCAAGAACAATATGGTTCACCAAACTATCGGCCTTCTTGAAGATTTCAATTCAAGGCGAATTCTCAGCAAATACAGCTGGAAAATCAATTAATTCACCTGCCGCAGCTATAGCCGTCAACCGTACACAAGGGGTTAAAAGAAGAATTCTGATCAAATATCATAAAATAAGCGTAAAAGGCTCTTGTGATGGTCTTTATGTGATAGAGTTGAGCATTGTCGCTTTTTTCTTTAATAAACAAAATTACCTCAAGTTGGATGTTCCCAAATAGGAGTGTATTGTTTTGTATGCAGCAACATTTTGCAAACCAAACGTAGCTTTTATACATTTATTATTATTTAATCTGTTGACCTACTTTTTTGACTGCTGTAAAGCGTTTTTATTATTTATATAAGGCTTAAACCAATCAAACTGCGGTCTGTGTTCAGTTTTAAAAGTAGTGTGGCAATTTAATTTGGTCCCCCCCCCCCCCACAGTATAAATGTTTGTAGGTATTATCTAACACATAACTAAGGTAACACTGGGACTTTAATACATCATATCAAGGGAAGATACCACATTGGTGAGTACCAGGTTATCCAATTAACAAATTATTGAAAAGCTTAATTGGTGTAAAGTTGGTGTATTAATCACTCTGATAAATGATTCTATCATTCATGAATTTACCCCAAAAAAGCATTTACCATGTGATTATTTTTATTTAATTTTTTTTATTTTTGTAGTTTTCTCAAAAATATGACCACCTGTTGTGATTAAACTTTCCATTAGTTAGTTTTATGATATATATTTTGGAAATAAAGGTTGAAATGAATTTGTGTTTCTAAATACCAATGCTTGTACCTTTTTAACAATGGTAAAATAAAACAATACCAAGATAATGGTAGCTACAAACATTAACACACTGTCACAGCGGTCTGTAGGTGACACGTCTCTGAGACTAGAAACTGAGTAATTATTTGTTGGTCTAATACAGAGTGGTATCATATCATTTATGTTTTAGACACATTATTTAAACAAAATTGCTTATTTGTTGGAATCTTTTATGTTATCTGTGAGTAACTCCATTGTGATATTATTACCTAGAAGTATGTGGTATTTTTTCTTTGGAGGGAAATTATTTAAAATATATGAAGCTGCCTATTAATATAATTAACATCTCCTAGGTATAAGGACGTAATAATGCTGATTTGACAATCCACTTTTTTTTCTCAGTCTAGTTTGTATAAAATACATTCAGTAATAAACACAGTTGTGTTGATCACTTCACAAACACATTGGTAGTTCAGAATACCATTTTCATTAGAGTATTGTATATACCCAATTGGTTGAGTATACCAGCATGCATGTTTTTCTTCTTTTTTTTTTTTAGTTTTTAAGAAATTCGAAAAATTTCTTGAAAGTTAAATGACAATTAATTTAAGCAACCATTTCACACCCAATGATTAGGCTGGTTCATGGTGATTTGTGTATTATTATTTTTAACACAGTATGAATGATGTAATTTGCTCCTTTGATGGCTGTAAACCCTTAATAAAAGTAATTAAATGTAAAGTCGTACAAATAACAGACTGATCAATAATTAAACCCATATGGAAATTTTAGTGAATTGTCAAAAGTGCCACATGTATGAATAAGATCGAGATGTGTGATTTGTTGTTAACTTGTATTTGTCTTTTGCCTGATTTCTCTATAAGATCCTGTGCAAATTACTGGGTTGGGTTATGTTGTCCAATCATCTAGGTGTGAAATTAATATCTGGATTGAGGAAAATTATAGTTTAGGAAGGGTATTGATGTTTTTTCCATTCTTGATATTACACCTGCAGAGCATATACACCATGTTACAAGTAAGCACCGAGTATTTCTTTGAGAAGTACTGGGGCCATGACAGGCAAGCAGTGAGTAATGTTACATAACCCCCATGTGAACACAAGATGGCACTGATTTGAAGAATGTTTTTTTTTTCCTTTTAACTACACCAGAACAAAAGAATTGTCCACATAGGGTATGTAACACAAACGTGTGTATAATATTTGCACGTTTTAAATTTGTTTAACTCCACAACATCAAAAAGACCAAAATAAAGATCTTTCTGTTGGGGAGAAATACTAGTTGTATTTTAACCCCAAAACGATTTTTTAGAAATGGCCGTTTTATTTAAATTAACATTGTGTATCCGATAATGGGACAGCACTATGCTGGTCGCCCTGCACCTCTGGCATACCGCCCTCAGTGAGAATTTTCCCATGTTGGTCTGAATTGTTCCTTCAGCCATGTGGTTATCACACCGACAACGCAATTATGCCATGGTGAGAAGTCTGGCTTTTGCTACCGGTTGGGTGGTCACTCCATAGGCAAGACACGTGGATATACGAAATGGGATCAGAAAGAAAAATAAATAGTGTCTGGCCGGAATTTGAGCTGACAAGTGGTATATTGTGCTGAGGGAGAATTATATCCAAACTATCCATAAACGTTTACATTCCAACTTCCATTCAATCCTGGAATTTGGATAGCGATTCCATAACTGTCCTTTGTGTGTCCTTGGCAGCTATCATGAGGGAAGCTTCTGAACCACTATAGTAGTCTCCTTCAATAAAGGATCCGTGACTCTTTCCAATTGAAGCAAAGGTTCAACAGTATTGGTTATTTAGCCAGATTTTCAAATAGACGTATCGTGTGAAAAGTTGGTACACGTTTCAATCATCCTTATAAAAATTATACATAACAGCAAAAGAAACGTCACCCCTAAAAATATTTATTTTCATTTTATAATGTGACAAATTTGGTTGACCTCAAAATTCGTCATGCATGACGTCCGAGGACACATAAGCTAAACACGTTCTCAGACTTAACAACATTTAGGGGGTGACGTTTCTTTTGCTGTTATGTATACATTGTTTAATCTGAAGGGCATTCATCTTGGAGAAAGGAAGAATTGGTATGTCGAATTTACACAAAGTTACCGGAAATAAAACAGATAAACAGATTTTCGTTGTTTTGTCCAAAATACTCACCCATGTGATGCTGCAATTTTCACAAGTTAGTTTTATGATCCTTGAAAACTAGAGGATTGAAATGAATCTACGTTTCCAAATCCAAAAGTTACTATTTTGTACCTTGAATTCCCTTTAAGAATAAGATATCAAACTGACGAGTGAAAATGAATAATATTGATCCCGGATTTCTGAGAAAAAAATTATTAAATAGGCATCTCCATGTTGATTTTTGTCCAAATTTAGGGGAAATAGTTTTTGCCTTCCTTTTTAATTGACAAAGGGTTTGTTCAAAATAGTAAACATAGGGGGCGATATATATCCCCATCCCAGAGAATTTAATCCTATTTTTGTTTATTTTTCTCATGAAAAAGTGAACGTCCGCCAGTGACATAAATTGATTGTCAAAGGGTGACCGCCCCATGGTTTGGGTTACCCGTCTGCCAACTCACGCAACAAATGATGCTCGCTCGGACCATAGATAAAGCTTGCGGTTCCCAGACCATTCTCAGACCCAGTGGCGGATTAACCATATGGGCAATTGGGCACTTGCCCAGGGCCCCAAGGCTGGGGGGGCCCCAAGCAACAACAACAAAAAAAAAAATCCATTTTTGTTTTGTTTTTTGCTTGGTGCCCCTGGTGCCCCCCAGCCTTGGAATTTTACCTGCTGCCCCTCAAATTATTTTGTATGGAGCCCACAGAGAGCCTAAACACTATACTTCATGAGGGGGGGGGGGGGCCTGTGTGAAGTCTTGTGCCACCTAGTGGCGACGCGTAGGTAGGCACCAGTCACTGGCGTTCCCAGGGCACCATGGATTCTTAATCCGCCCCTGCTCAGACCATCCGTAATTATGTGATTTATTTGTTTTAGACCACCGGTGGTTGGAATGGAATGTTAGGTTTCTGGAATAACTTCAGCTTAGTCCGCCGTTGGTGGGCTGGAAGTTTCCGCGCAGTTAAATGTGTTTGTGATTGCATCGTTAACTGTCGGATCATTATACAACATCTCCAAAAATATCCACGGTCTTCTTCATGACTTTCGTGATTGAGATGCAATACAATACAATACAATACAATACAATACAATACAATACAATACAATACAATACAATACAATACAATACAATACAATACAACAAGTATTTATCATGCGCCATTCGAGAGGCTCATGGCGCTTACAAAAGTTAATATGACATAATAAATACAAATCAGGATAGAATAAGACATAAATTGATGCAAAATTAATGAGGAAACAAGTGAGTTTTAAGAGCCTTCTTGAAGGCATTAACAGAAACAGATTGTCTGATATAAACAGGAAGATTGTTCCATAGCTTGGATGCACAGACAGTGAAAGATCTATCACCAGCTTGGACTCTTGTGATAGGATATTCAAGGCGGAGATAGTCATCTGTTGATTTTAAATGCCTATTTGGAACATACAATTTCAAACAATTTGATAAATATATTGGTGCTAAGCCATTTAGTGATTTGTACACATATAGAAGCAATTTAAATGATATTCTTTGTTGAACTGGTAGCCAATGAAGTGATTTTAACAGTGGTGCAGGATCGTGTCTTCTATTTACAGTGAAAACAAGTCTAGCTGCCCAATTCTGTAGACGTTGCAAACGGATGATGTATGACTTTGGAAGTGAGGATAAAAGTCCATTGCAGTAATCTAAACGAGATAAAATCAAAGAGCGTACAGCGTGATGGCAAGTTTCTTGATCAATGAATTTGCGAATGCGAGTTATATTCCTTAGGTGAAAAGTGACAGTTCGACTAACATTTGCAATATGAGAAGACATTGTCATATTTGTATCAAAGAATGCACCAAGATTTTTTATGGTTTGTGACGGCTTAATGCAGGCATTGCCAATGGATAAAGTGATATCTGGTAGACGTTTGAGATTGTGTGGAGAAGCTGCGATAAAAAATTCGGTTTTACTGTCATTGAGTTTCAGCTTATTTTCATTCATCCAGTTTTTGATATCACCGATACAAGTCTGTAGCTTAATTGCATTTTTCAGATCACCAGGTTTTTTTGGATTAAAGGATACATAGAGTTACGTATCATCAGCATACACATGATGGTTTACCTGATGATGATGTGCAATGTCACCAACTGGTAGAGTATAATAGTATACCCCACTGGGCCAACCACAGAGCCCTGAGGTAGACCAAAGTTGACAGTAACAGGGTCCGAAAGTTCACCAGCTATATCCACTTGGTTTGTCCAGCCATCTAGATATGAACGAAACCAATTTAACACTGTTCCTTTGGCACCAATACGCTTGGATAAACGAGAAATTAAAATCTGATGGTCAATTGTGTCAAAGGCTGCTGATAGATCCAATAATACGAGGAGTACAACATTGTTATGATTGAGTGAAGTCATAATATCATGCTTTACTTTGATCAGAGCAGATTCTGTGCTATGTTTTGACCTATAGGCAGATTGATGTGGGTTAGCCATGTTATTTAAGTCCATGTGTTCAGTGAGTCTCGAGCAAGCAATTTTCTCCACAAGTTTTCCAACAAACGTGAGGTTTGCTACAGGCCTGTAATTTTTCAAAGTGTTCTTGTCAAGCGATGGCTTTTTTAGTAAAGGTTTAATAATAGCAGAGTGAGCACCACTTGGGAAAATACCTGTAGATAATGAGGAATTAACAATATTTGTGAGAACTGGTAAGAGTTGTGAGATGTTTTCTTTCAAGTACCATGTAGGAATGGGATCAAGACGACTAGATTTGCTTGGTGAAGTAGATATAACTTTCAAAACTTCTTCCTCACTGGCCGGTCGAAAAACAGAAAGCTTAGGTACAATAGTATCAGAAGTGTCGCAAAATCGAGTAGTTGTAGAAGCTGGTTGAGTATCAAGATCCCGTCTAATATTAATAATTTTAGTAACAAAATATGTTGCAAATCTGTTGCTGAGAAGACGTGCAGAATCATAGTAAGGCAGGTGATGTACATTTTTGTTCAACAGTGAGTTAATGATCCGATACACGTCTTTGCTGTTACATGACGATAATTTATCTTTAAAAAATGCTTCTTTAGCGATAACAGTAAGATCGGTTACATTTCTTTTTGCTGTCGTAAACAATTCTCGGAGAGGAGGGAGATGGGGTATGTTTTGGTCCATGGTTGTACTGGTTTGGGATTTAAGAGCCGACTCTTCTGGCCAGGGACATAGCGAGCGGGGGGGGGGGGGCGGGGCGGCGTGACAACCCCCAATATTTTTTCTCAGTCGGCATTTAGAGCAAATGAAGCATCAAACGTAATAGAACAAGGGTTGGTCCAGAATAAATTTTCAGATGGCAAACCTTGAGCTATGGTATCGTGTTTCTAAGCACTGAAGATTTGCCGAGTTGTTTGTTTGTTATAAGTCGTTTATAAGCTGCGGTTTCGGGTGGCAGTTGTCCCATCACTTTAATAAAATTAAACTGTGGACGACAATTAATGGGGGTTGCCATTACTTCCCCCTGTGATCAAAATTGGGGGACACCCCCAGGATCGCCGCCTATGTTTATAACTCTACACAAACTCCATACATAAAGCTAAGTTAGATTATAGAGCAAGAACGGTTAGATCATGATGTTACCATTGACAGTATATTGGAGAAGACTGGTAATCGTTTTATAAATAGCCAGTGACCAGCTAATGTTATTCTGGCTTCAATAGTTTTCATTCAGTATAAAAAATTATATTAAATCCCATTCACAAACATTTGACTCTCTAGGGTCGGTTGCAATTTATTACTGTGTGGTGGTTGCGGTTGGTGTCACACCTAGTCACTGTACTTTGGAGGCATTTAGTCACTGCTCATAAAATGCCTTTAGGTTTACATCAGGAATTATTTCAATGCTAAGGTGTTTTATTCCTAAATATTTTTGAGCATAATAAAAACAGATGAACCGTCTTACATAGAAATAAATCATTAATGTTGAGTTTTGAGTGAGTTGTTGTTTTTGGTTTAGTTGTAGTTTTTATTGATATAGTTTTGGTTTGTTTTTATGTTTATTTATCTGTGTTTTTGTGGTGTCTATTTTACACATTATTTGCTAACCACTATAACTTTCAGAATAAATTCATTGTTTTGAAAGGCTTTTAAGATTGTTTTTTAAAAGTCTGTAATGGGACCGCCGAATTTAACTGGGATTCTTGATTTCCATCTTATTCATGCGAAACCACACTCCACTGGGTTCAATAATCCTGCAGTTATTGTTATCTTTTGCTTGTACAATTCGACCCTTATCTTAAGCTTATGTCTTATCCCTAGACGGATTAATAACTCATGATGATAATCCTTGGTCTCCACTGATAACATTTGAAGGGCGCCCTCATAACCTATTGTATATTTTACTTCCAACAGTGTTTTTCGAAGTAGAGCGGGCTCTGTGGTCAAAACAAACGTCATGATTGATCACAAAGTAAGCCTATTCAGTTTCCCCAAGCGTATTGGCTGATTCGAATATCTAAAATGATAATATTTGAGACAAATCAAGTTAAACTCGAAAAAAAGTTAACCCCGAATGTTACAATTACATTCACAATCACCATCCGTATACTAAACCAAGATTTTGTAAAGCATTCAACCTCAAATTTTGAACCAGAATTAATGAAAGGTGATTTTAAAAACGATTTTTCTCATTTGAGAATTTAGGATATGACAAAGGGAGTGTGGCATGTTCCCCCTTTTTAAATTATCGACGTGTATTTAAATTGACCATACGTTTTTCGTGTCCCCCCTTTTTCTAGACCCTGGATCCGCCCCAATTATCCTCCATTGATTGCAAAACAATTTGCACAAATTGTAAATTCAACAGTAAAAATTCTACAGTAAAACTGAGCGATCTATTCCAGTAATTCCAAGCATATGTTCCAAGCAATTGCTCTGTGCTCCAAGAGCATGCGCACGTAGGCACGTGCCATCTTGGCGGTACTTCTATCACTGAGCCATTATCGTACTACAGCGACATGTTAGAACACGAAGAAAACTAAAGTATCCACCTGCATTTCCGGTTTGGTGATTAATGCTTCACTGATTGGTTGCCGCAGGGAGCAACCATCATGAATTATTCATTACTATTATTAATCCGCACGATTAATCAACTTTTGGAGATGTTTCCATGGTTAAATTGTGTTCAAGAATCATTATTTTTGTCAGAAATTGAAGATGATACTTAGTCATGTTTTAAACTTTGAAGAGACAAATCCAGTATGGGTGTTCGATTTTTGTTCTGTTTTAAATCGAGAAACTCGATAAGGTCTATTTTTACGGGCGGATTCATACAGTAGTCCAACAACATACATCAGCTGGCATTGCATTGCATGCGATACTACTATGCATGTGCATACAGACTAGACTAATACAAGTCTGACGAAGATAATGCACAGAGTTTGCACGGCACAGTTGATGGGATCTGGTCGATATTTTGGATATTTAATGTGTTCTTGGAGATTATATCTGCAGAGAAATACATTCGAATGATGCTAGAGACAATCAGGTAGAGGTATGTATAATTTGTAATTACTGTTAAGACTTACAACTATTTAGTTTGTTCAAAAATAAACACACTGTGGCATGAGTTCCTTTGCTTTGGTGGACGTGGTGTGTGCGATACTCACATGCGGTACCAACGAACATAGCATACCGTACGACGTGTGTAGTGATCGGTATGTGTGTAGCCTTGTGCCATGCTTGATGTCGGCGCGGCGCGGACTCACCAGAGAGATTGCATTACAGAGTTTTTTGGCCAGTTGTACCCTTCAGTAATCTACATAGGGAAAGAATGTCGTATCCGACCGCCACTTTTTAAGGGTTTTTTGGAAATTTTTTGCAACCACTAACCAGTTAAAAAATGATTCTATCGATTTTTGGGGTACAGAAAGTGAAAAATATCTTTAAAATCCACTTTTATGATGGTTTTCGGACTTTATTTCTCTTCTAAAAAAATCCTCCCCTTCAGAAAATAGAAGGATCCTATTATAGTTGCCACTGTGCATGTACAATGACCGTGTTGGTCACTAACGGGGGAGTTGACAAGATCAGACTGACATGACTGAGGAAGTCATCGTATACCAAAAATGCCTGATTTTTCATGAAATAAATAGGCCTATCCTGGAATTATTTGAAGTACGTGTCCATCATCATCCATATGATCTCCACCTTACTGGGTAGGTAAGATAATTATTGATTATATTGAATGAGAAAAAGTGGCGGTCGGATACGACATTCTACCCCTACATAGTTCTCAGAATCTCAGAAAGTTGTCCAGACATCGCCATTTGGCATCATTATCCAGCTTAATTTTTTTTTAAAGTTTACAAACTGTATTTTGTAACTTAGATTCTTTTTTTAACCTTATGTTGAAATTAAGTTTTTTAATAGTTTTTTTGTCAAAATAGTTACTTTTTTGAATATTAAAACAAAGTTTTTCTTACTTCCACATTTTTATTGAACTAGCATTTACAACATTAATTTTGAAATTCTTTTAATTAGACCTTGCGTCATTTGGTGTTTGATGAAGTCATTGTTATTTGCCTTAAATGTAAATAAACAAACTGACAAAACACTTAAATAGGTAATTAAATGTGATTAGGTCATCTTTCCTAATAAAGGACACATTGGTTGAAACGTTTGGGAAAGAATGCAGAATACAACCGCCACTTTTTCTATCCAAATATGAAAAATATCACAGATTTTACTTTAAAAGATTTTAGAGGACACATTTAAGGAGAGGAAAGTGTTGTCAAGTGAGGATTGGAAACGATTTTTTGGCTTTTTTGGGAGATTTTGAGCAATGAATGTATGCACAACCAGTGAAATGTTGGCCATTTTGTCGTCTGCTAAAAATATGCTTAGACATTATGCACAAGTGGCGGTTGGGTTCAACATTCTTTCCAAAGTTTGATTATCCTGATATAACAAATAAAAATAAGCCTTGGTTATACCATTACTTACAGTATATACTGATCCTTGTCTTTCAAATTAGTAATTTGTATTTTTATTTTTTTTATGTTTCGATGTAAGGACCCCAATGGAAATAAGCCTATTTTATTGGATTTTTGGGTTATCCTTGGATAAATATGGTATGTTTTTTATTGTATTTTTGTAATGTGTCTTGTACTTTTATCATCTTTTTATCCGAATAAATTCAAATCAAATCAAATCATCATATAACCCTTTCCAATGGGGGAATTGTTGAGCCAACCCAAATGGATGATGTTATGTTGAATAGAGTGTCCTGTATGAATGCGTTAAAATGACAAGCGTATTACTTACATGTATGCTCCTTTGAAAAAATCCATTTGTTTCACTTTTCCCTGTTTGGTATATTTATTTGGAAGTACCTGGCACTAGTTAGGCATATATTATTAGATTTATAGAGGGGTTTAGAGCCAAAGTTTTATTTGTGACTTGGAGCTCGATCAGTTTGTTAGTTATATTCTAAAGTTATACAAAAATGTTCTTTGAAGTTCAGTGAATGTTTTTCGCTATATTCTAAATTCAAGATTTAATAGCATTGCAACATGTACAATATACACACAAATATTTCTGGCTAAAACTGTTGATATGCAAAGGTTTTGAACAAAATTGTTAACTGAAGTTGTTGAGCAATTTTTTTTCATCCTGTTTGTTATAAAATATTTGTTTTTAAATGTAAATCAAGGGTTTTTACTTGTTAGATATAATTGTTAGTTACTACTTGATCTTGATGGTTTAGTCAGTAACATATATCCATGGATACATCTCACCAATGCGCGCAGCGTGTGGATAAACGAGCAACTAGTCATAGTTCTTAAATTTGTGATTTTGCAATTTTGATTTAAATGAATCCAGATTTGGACAGTTAGTGATGTCAGAAGGTAATGAATTCCAGTCTTTGATAGTTGAAACAAAAAAATAATCCTGGAAAGCACGCGCTTTATAGCTGACTAGGACAAATTTCTGGTTATTTCCTCTCGTGCATCTTGTATTAGGCTGGACATATTGGTCAAGTGGGATGTCAACAAGCCCAATGCCATTCCTCATCTTATACAGCATGCATAATTTTGGGTGTTTTCTTCTTATTTGAAGCGAATCCCATCCCAGGTCATTAACCCTCCTATGTACAGTGCAGTTTGCCATAGAATTGCCAGACCTTTCAAAACCTTTCAAGTTTGCTGTACTGAAGGGTTTTGAAAGGTGAGAAAACTGTCTGACAAAAGGGACCTATGAAAGGTTTCGAAAGGTGTAACAACTCTCTGATCAAACTGGTGTTGAAATGTTTCAATACCTTTCAAAGGGTATTGAAAGGTGTGGTTGTTCAGTAGCAACAAATTCTGGAGGGTTTTAAAGGGTTCATAATTATTGATAGCCATTTTGGCCCGTAAGCAGATTTTGAAAGGTTTTGAAAGGTCAAACCATAGGAGGGTTAAGAATTTTGGTAACTGTTCCTCTTCTCTGATATAATTCCCTGTACAAAACCTAGCTGCTTGACGTTGAATCTACTCGATTGATTTGATGTTTTTCTTAGTAGATGGATCCCAGGTTGTAGAGGCGTATTCTAGGAGAGGCCGGACCAAACTCTTATAGGCAGCCGATTTGACTTCGCCATTGCAACTCCATAGATTTCTTCTCACAACATTTTGAATTCTCTGTGCTTTCTTGATGGTTTCATTAACCCTCCTACTGTTTGACCATTTGAAACCATTCAAAATTCCACTTGCCAAAATGCCCATTGGTTTTGTACACACATGGTGATACCATTTGAACAGTGTTGGTAGAAAGCTTTACTACCATTCAAATCCATTCAAATGCATAGAGGGTCCATTGATTCACCACTTAGAAGTATCCAAACAAGGTTTTGTATTACAATGTAGCTGTACTACCATTTGGAAAGATCCAAACAAGGTTTTGTATTAGCTGACATACCATTCAAAACCATTTGGGGGAATCAATACTGTACACAGTTATTTCACCATTCAAAACCACAAAAGTGAATGGTTTCAAATGGTGGATCAACTTGTATGAAAAAGGTACCAGAAGTAGGAGGGTTAACGTGAATATTCCAGTTGAGGGTGTTAGATATACATGTATGGACTCTGGGATATGGTTGTGATGATACACTTTCCAAAACTTGATTGCAAAATTTATACTGATGATGTGGTGGTTTACTCTTTCCTATTGTCATGGTGCAACATTTACTCGGATTAAAATTCATGAGCCAGGTGTCTTGCCATTTTTCCAACAGATGAATATTGCTATTATCTGATGTGACAGTACTTAGTTTAAGAAATAACCTTTTAAGCCCTAGATACCCTTTGAATGATTGATTTAAATTTCACTGGTTGCTTCCCGTCTTCCTTGCCCTTTGCTTTCTTACACACCAGCTGAGCTTTTGCAGGCAAATTTAATAATAACGAGACAATTCACTGGGTTATAACAGCCAGTCTTGGTAAAATGTCTGTAAATGTATGAGAATCAAGATGTTGTATGAAAACCTGTGAAAGTTTCAGCTTATTTCATTGTTGCTAACGAGAAAATAGTGATAGTATGCATTCAGATGGATATTGGTACTAAGTCTAAAAAAGTCTTTGATTTGTAGTCTCCACTCGCGTCACTGCGTCGACATTTTTAGTTTTCTTTCTTTTCTTTTTTTTGCTATGAAACAATGTCCAATTGCAGTACAAACTGCTGGATCGATTGGAATTCTGCCGTGCTGTGTTTTTAATGACATATTCATTCATGTATTGCACATGTTTAAAAAAAAAAAGATTACCTCCCCAAAAAAGCGCTTTGCCTCACCGATTTTGATGAAAGAAAAGTAAAACATAAAAGCACATCTTATACTGTACTCCAACATTTAGCTGTGCCCAGACTAACCTAGCAGGGCAAATTTTTCTATTGCACTGGACCATAAAAGACCATTTTCTTGAAACATTCCTGTGTAACTCTGCAGGAGTTCTGCAATACCATACAGCAATTCTCTGTGACAATACTAAGCTTTTGAATAGGAAAAACTGTACCAGTTTTTCCTGTTATAGATTTGCAATAATTCAACTAGACTGCTGTTAGAAGTGTATTAAATTGGGATAATATCTAATTGGTTTTCTGAATGAAGGAACTCGCTGGGATCAAGTTTTGTATGAAAAGGCTGTGAATGATAAAATGCAGTTGTGGGTCCTCTGTGCATTTTGAAAGATGGCATTAACCTTCCTACACATAGAGGCCACAACGATCCACAAAATTCTGTTCTTTAGCAGCCTTCAGTACATACATTATACAAGCCTGCTGTCCTTTCCAAGTAATCTTACAAAATCAACTGTGTGGCCTGAATGGGTTGTTTCAAAAATTGCAAACTGATTGTAGGTGGTTTAATATTAAAAAGAAGGTACATAAAATGTATCCATGTAAAGCTACATGCATTTCAACCATTTGGTTGTCAAGTATTATCATAAAACTAACCTGTGACAGTTTAATTGTAATACATGTTGGTACTCGCATTTTTAAACAAGACACTGTCAGACAATAACTTTATGTAAATTCAACATAATAATTCATTTTTCCTCCAGGATGGAAGCATTCAGATAATCATTTCTCAGGATGATTGATAGTTGTATGAACTTTTAACTAAGCATACTTTCAGATAATAATTTGATAATCTGGTAAATAACCAATGTTACACCTTCCCTTTAAATATTAAGGAAAGGAAATTAGATTGTAATGTCAGCAGGGCAGCATGGATTGATTACATGAGTGGACCACATTGCTATCTCAAGGTTTACCAGACAACCCTGGCTCTTTCCACTGGTGCCTGACTGCTCCACACATACTGAGTACTCTCATACCTATATGCAATAAATTACCACCATTAAAACTTCAAAAGCTTACAGCAAAGTTGTCATCTTGGTCTCCATGGTATTATGCAGAAACAGATGACATCGCATTTGTTTTCAATTGCTGTACAGTTAAACAATAAACTTTGGTTGTGTATATTAGAATTTACACAAGAAGTTGTTTACCATTTTGACTTATTGTGAAATCCAAGTGGCTTATTACAGTATGACCATTTTAACTTTTTATTTATTTAATTTTAATTTTTTTTTTTTAATTCTGTATCTTGAAAGAATATGAATAATCTTGCATTGAAATTAATTATAACAAAGTAGAATATTATTAATAAGTGGCAGTTGTGTTTGTTTTATTCGCAACTTGTTTACACGATTTCCAGTTACTAATACCTCAATAATAGTCTACTTTACATTAAATCAAGCTTAATACCAGCACTGGACAGCAGTGGTTATTATTGCAGAGTGTTGAGACGAGCTGGTCAACAGTTGCCTTTGTGAATAGACATCTTACCCAAGGCAAGCTATCTGGTCATTGTTGCTTAAATATTGATCATCTCCCCTTGTAAATAGGATCAGCTCTGCACCACTGGCTGCGCTAATCCCCCTGTTTTCCTCACTGTTTTCAGAGTTGGTCTGATCAATACGATGATTAAACGCCAAAACATCCACTGTAACCAAATTGCAAAAGATGCATCTTAAAGGAATTTGTATGCGTTTTGCCGGTGGGCCGCTGTGTGTCGTAGGAAGCGGATGCTGTGTTCACCACCAGGAGGTGGAATTCCCAAACCCTGTTCAATCACGTTTCTTCGTGTTCCCCTTCTACCTACATGAGTTCATTCTACCGTAGGTGGACTTGGGCTTACATGTAGCTTTTACCAAATGCACATGTGGTTTTTGACCTTTCGAACTGGAGGGTGGACATTTCACTAGCAAAAAACTATTTGCATATTTATGAAAGACAAATGTTTGCACTATGACCAAAAAAAGAAAAAATACTGGAAAGAAGTTCTATATTTTACAGTATATAGTTAAACTAGCAGGTTGGCTTTTTAATACACCATCACTTTTGAATTCCAAAATTACTCTGAAAAATTGTTATGTAATTGAAGTGAGAAATGTATTATAATTATAAACTGCCCTTTGAATGAACTTGTATAATGTGGTTTCTGAATATCTCTTTAAATGGACAGGGAAGCTGTGAGGAAATAATCAGGTTATTAATTACTTCCTCTGTGACCCAACATTCTTGAATGGTATGTAATTGTCAGCACCAGCCAGCCTACAGGCTGGGTCCCAGCACTGGGGACTTGGCAGGTCACAGAGGCCCATTGCCTCCAGCGACCTAACCCCCCACTCATCAAATTGCTACTGTGGTCAGGTTTTGAGGTGCTTGTTAGAGGGGAGAGGTTTTCTAAAAGCAACATTTGTTCAATTGATTGCTTGGAGGGTTTATTTCCTGACGTGAATTTTGGCTGGGGTGTAGGATGACCCTTTTGTGGAAATGTCAGCAGGGACACAGAATAGGACAGTGTATGTGCAGGTTCCATCTGCACATGTGATGTCTGTTTGTTTGAATATTGAATTACATTATACAATCATGGTGTACATGTGCCTAAGAGCAAAATTTGTATTATGAATTGTTTGTTTTTATTGCAGGAATATTACTTAAAAAATTTTACTTTCAACATTAATATTTTATATTTTATATTTTGTCATTTCAGGTCCCATTAAGTGGCATTAAACTGATCAGTGTAGCCATGGCAGCCAGAATGGCGCACATTCATCCAGCCATTTTGCTGGTCATCACAGTCTTCATTTCCAATATACGGACTGTGTATCCTCAGGAGGCAACTGTCCCATACAACTTTCAATTCACAAAACCTGTCTATGATGCCCGCATTCCTGAAAATGCACCGGTCAGGACATACCTCAGAACAGAACCCAAGACGGGCATATATGTTCCACTAGATTCTGCCATAACTGGTGTAAAGTACAGCATTGAGGGCGGTAACAGACTCTTCAGGGCAGCCGACGAGACAGTCGGAGACTTTGTTTTCCTGAGAATTCGCACTATGCCATGTAAAAGCAAAGATGAGTCCTGCTCTAGTGTCATCAACAGGGAGCAAACTGCAGAATACCAATTGCGGATAAAAGCCGAGGGTCGCGTCCGTGGCCAGTCTCCACATATCGCTTACACAGACATTGTGGTCAGTGTCACTGATGTCAACGACCAGCGGCCATTATTTTCAGAGCACGGATACTCGACCAGTGTTGCGGAAGACACACCCATACAGACCAGCATTATTACGGTGGAAGCCACTGATGCAGATTCGGGCACCAACGGGGAGGTGTACTACAGCTTCAAGGATCCTACGGATCAGTTCGCCATTCATCCAACAAGTGGGGAGGTGACTCTCACCAGACCACTAGATTACCGGAAGGTACAGCAGTACAGTCTCATCATCATTGCCAAGGATAGAGGTATAATGCCCTACAACATGGCTCCTCCTTTTGAAACCAACTTGAGAATACAAGTTGAAGAGGTCAACAAGCATGCACCCATCATGGCTGTCCAGACACAATCACAGCTGTCCAGAAATAGTGATGTTGGCACCATTTTTGCCAGCATCACAGTCAGCGATGATGATGACGGCACCAATGGACAGGTGAGTGACATTCGCATCGTTGACGGTGATCCAGATGAGTATTTCAGAGTATCCAATGATGGAGGCAGCTTTCACATTAAGACCCAGAGTAGCTTCAAGAGCACTTCTCCCAGTTACTTCAACCTCACTGTGGTAGCATCAGATCAAGGAAACCCACCAAAGACAACAACACAGATAATTCCAGTGGAGATATCAGGATCATATAACCATGCAATGTTCTTCCGTGGCCGACTGATGAACACGCCTATCTCTGAACTTGTTCCGATCAACACGCCAATCATGAGCGTAACCCCTGAAAAGATGGACCACAACATCGCCGTAACGTATTCTCTCGCTGACAGCAAGCCTCCAGTTTTCACCATCGACGAGCACACAGGATTCATCATTTTAAATCAAGAGCTGGATCGGGAAACCAAGTCCGTGTACAACATCACAGTTTATGCTAATGTACAGGAGAGCCAAGCTGTGGCGTATGCGGTCATATACGTTCTGGATGCCAATGACAACAGTCCAGTGTTTGACCAGGGGATTTATGAAGTTGAGCTTAGTGAAAACATGCCCATCAACTACCCAGTCATACAAATCACTGCTCGTGATGCTGATCTGGGCGAAAACCGCTTCATTTCCTACAGTTTAGCCAACATGAACCCTGTTCCATTTACAATTGATCACATGACGGGTTTCATCAACACTAGCAAGGTTTTGGATTATGAGACCATGCGACATGAGTACAGACTACGTGTCAGGGCTTCAGATTGGGGGTCCCCATTTCGCCGTGAGACTGAAGTTGTCGTGACGATTCGTCTACTGAATATCAATGACAATCACCCACAGTTTGAAAAGATTGACTGTGTTGGGACTATATCTCGCACCCTCTCTGCCGGTGAAAACATTGCAGTGATATCTGCCATCGATTTTGACGGAGATGAGAGAGTGCTGAGTATCACCACAGGCAACACAGGTGATCTATTTGCATTGCACCCTTCATCTGGTAACTTGACGTTGAAGAGACGTATTGAGGACACTGATGGACAGTTTTATAGTCTACATATTATGGCTAGTGATGGCAAGAACTCTGCAAGTTACATGTTTACCAACATCAGCATCAATAACAATCGTAATATCAAAGCAGGTGAACACATCAGGAACTCCAAAGTGAGGTGTAAGTCAACAACTGCTCTGGCAGACATAACCGACCTACTCCAACGCAGGACCGAGGACAACCATCTCTCCGAACAGATCCCAGATGTAGATTTCACCGAGCTGTATAATGCCAACCATCATCCGCCTCAGTTTGACAATGATTTCCCATCAACCGTCTCTGTCCGGGAAGATACTGCAATTGGAAGTGAAGTTGTTCAGGTGAAGGCATCTGACATTGATCCTGGATTTAATGGGAAACTGATATACGCCATCTCTGATGGGAACATTGGCTGTCATTTTAAGATTGACTTTGAGACTGGAGTGCTTCGGATTCTGAGACTGCTTGACCGAGAGCAGGATTCTAGCTTTGAGCTTACAGTCAAAGTGTCCGACTTGGGACAGCCTAGGAATACAGAGAAACGCCACATCACTATTAATATTGAAGATGTTAATGACAATGCCCCAGATTTTGATCAGGAAGAGTATAAAGTAGATCTTTTGGAGGACACAGAAACTGGCTTAGTGTTTCTTGCTGTTCACGCGAGTGATCGGGATATCGGTCGAAACAGGATTGTTCATTACAGCATCGTAAGTGACTCCCCAAATTTTGCCATCAACAGCGGTACCGGTGAGCTGCGTGTTACCCATCCACTGGATCGGGAGACTACCGCAGTCCACAACATCAAGGTTCAGGCCATCGACATGGCTCCCGATAACCCATTATCTAGCATTGCATCAGTTATTGTGTCTGTTCTGGACATCAACGACAACCCGCCGCAGTGTATGCGTCAGATTTACAGTATCAATATGAGGGAAGACCTTCCAATTGGTACAGTCCTCATGACAGTTCAGGCTGTTGATCCTGATTTTGGCCCCAATGGACTCATTACTTTCAGTATCGATGAAGATGTAGCCAACACATTCAGCATTGACGGAGATTACGGCACCTTGCGCTTGATCTCAGAAGTCGACTTTGAATCCAGACAGACGTACGATGTCTTGGTCAACCTCCAGGATCAAGGATCTCCAGCAAACACATCTCAGTGTCACGTCTTCGTCCAGGTTATTGATGTCAACGAGAACAGGTATGCCCCAACATTTGACAATTTCTATGCTAGGGGATCGGTACTGGAGAACTCGACCATTGGAACAGCAGTAATGACTCTGTGGACCGCAGACCGTGATTCTGGCATGGATAGAGATTTTACCTATTCAATCCGTGATGGCAGTGGGCTGGGATGGTTCACCATTGATAGTAGAGGTGAGTGACCAAATTGATTACAGGAAAGTTTCAGTAACGTTGAATTTGAAATTGGGTTTAATGGCATGGGGAATGAAAAATATTCACAATACTTTTAGTTCTGTATGGAAACATTGCTGATTCCTTTCCACAAATGAAAAGAGTGACCAATTCACTCTTTTTACTGTTTTGAAATAAACTTAAAATAAAATGCAAAATCATGCACTTTTTTCTTGAAAATCAATTTGTGACATTTCCAAATCCACTTTCATGCACTCAGTTGGGAATTTTGCATAATATCCTCATTTCCTCAATCATTGCCTGTTTGTTTTCCTTATGCTACAAACATCAATAAGTCTATAGAATGTGTCACCACAACCTGTTCGCTGTTCATTGCAGGGATCTCTTTTACAGTCCATGGTGTGTCATTATCTACTTTCCACATGAGTAGAAATTTGATCTTGAGTACCCTGTGATAATATACTGTCTCGCATCCATTCATTAATATCACACAATAAATTGCATCCATTGCAAATTTTAAATCGGCATTATTATCTAAGCGAGAGAATTTGTACTTCCCTACTGCAAATGTAAGTCAATATCTCACGGGTATCTCAAGATCCCGTAACTTTTTCACGGATGGGATGTTTTCATTTGTCATTCATCGAAACAGAAAATGTCCAAGCGGATATGGTTTCACCTTGATCGATATTGAAGCCTTATTCTTTTCTGTGGAAATTATTTCACATGAGCTGCTTAGTCTGTGTTCCATTTATATAAGTATCACATGTCACATGTACACAATGTACTGCATATAAATCATGTGAAAGCTAGTTGGTACACATGTAATGTACATTGGACAAGATAGGCATAATCAGAGCAGACTTTCAACAGGGCATGGAATCGGTGTCCTAGTTTAAGATGAATGCAATGACTGAAAATTACTGACGCATTTTATGCAGTAGCAATGATAATATCTTGGGTATTATTTTCAGTCATTGAGTTAATCCAAAACTAGCACTCCGATTCCATGCCCTGTTGATCGTGATGATATTGTCCCTTTAATACAGCAGATGTCATTGAAGGGTTGTGAAGGTTAATGGCCAACATTATACATAAATACACTCTGTGCAACCATTGATTTCTAGTACATAAACCCAATGTTTATTATTCCGTCTGCACACTCATGTATTCTGAGCAGATCTAGAATCCACAGAGCAGCCTTGGGTCATGTTGTCTCACAATGATGGTGGTGGTGACTCAGCCTAGCCCCTATGAACTCCGTTGTGATTAAAAGCATCTAATAGTGCAGTTAATTTGAATATCAATGCTATGGATTGGCAAGGAAGGCTCTTGGTGGGGCAGTGCCACTGCACGCTCCCAGCATCACATTACACACAGCCACACTTCACATCCTACAGGGCCCATTTCAGGATAATTAAATTTTGAATAATCAGGCCTGTTTTAGTGTTGTGTTACTATCTCAAAATCCACAGGAGGTTACGACAGGTGTGAATTCATAATAAAGAGACAGGCAGGAATGCGGTATTTCATGAAAAAGGGTTTTTATCATGACAGATGGGCTGGGATAGTAATACTTTCTACTTTATTATGTGAAGTCGCTACCTAATGTCAGATTTTAATCAAGTTCATGCATGATGACAACAGCTCTGATGACAGCTTCTCTATTAAGAACACAGGTGGTAATAATGTGCTCCATAGAGCTTTAGCCTACATTTTCTGATCCTATGTGTTCCACTTGAACCATTTCCAAGGTTTTGCCAGCTGGCGGGACCCTAGAAACCTGGGTTCTTGGATTTTTTATTCCTCAGTGAATAAAAATCCAATGACTAAATACCCCAGGGCTAATGGTAATTCTCTCCCACAAAGGGTGCAAAGAATCTGTATTAAGTCCAACATGGCATTGGACTTTTGTTCCCAGTTGGGTGAAAAGAATAAGAAAGAAAGAAAGAATAATCATTCAAATATGTACTCTTGACAAGACTTGGAAATCATGTACAGTGTTTAAGAATAAATGCACAGAATGTAGTGTGTATGAATGTGTACACATTTTCAATTGTAGTTGCATACTGTACGTATCCAATTGAGTACATCATGTAGGCTGGTATTACATTTATGTACATGTGTACACAGTACATGTATTGTACATTGTACAATACATGGAACAGTATTATTTACAAAAATGTATACAATTTTAAGGCATTGTCAGAAATTTAAATTCTAGTTTTTGAAATTAAAATTACGCGATCAATATTGTGTTAACATTAATTACAAATCTAATTTGTAAAATCATGCATTTTGCATGGATATTTTACTTTTATTAGTTTATTTATTCACTTTAAGCAGCCCCAAAATCAAACATACATCAAAATATTTTATCAATTATTGTCAATTCTGCATGCAATTTTTGTGTCAAAATTGTCATGATTACAAATTCCATTACAACATAACCACTTTATCCAAAATAACATCAACATGTTTATTGTGCACAAACATGTTTCCCTGCAAGTTTATAATTTTTTGTCTATTTATTGACTGTATGCTATCTCCTCCGTTTTTTGTGAAGAGATTGGTTTGTACAAATGCGCTATCACATATGAACAAATAATCCCTTGTTGAGCAGTGTTAAAATGCTTTGCATTTTATTTGCTGGTAAATCAGTCAAAGTACAAATTGAAGTGTATATTTGATTAGGATAACAAATACAGCATAAGAATATACAGGTAGTTGGTAGGACTGTGAGTTTTCGGACATTTTTGGAACCGGATACCCGAAATCAGGAAACTTCAGATACCCGGATACCCATTTTAATTTTTGTTGAAAACGTGCCTCCGGTGTGGTGTACAAATACATGTACTGTAAATGGTAACAAATGGACTTTTATAATACAGAGGATACCATACTTAAATCGATCTTTTCTTTATTGGAGTGCAATCTCTTGAATTTAAAGATAATTGTTTGTAAAAGTGTAAACATTACATTGTTCAAGAGTCACAGATTTCTGTTCGCACCGCTCAAATGTTAAGTCCGAATTTTAAAAAGTCGGTTACGGGTAATTGGAACTGAAAAATGGAACCGGGTAATGACCGTTTCGGTCAGGTATCCGGATACCCGGCTCAGCCCTAGTAGTTGGTGATGGTACCAAACATCCTGAGAAATCGTTTGCTGTGATGTGTTGCTGTCGTTTTGGAGAAACCGTGAGATATAGAACAAATTTGTTGAAATGGATCATGTCATGATCCATATACATTGTACACCCTGTATGAATGCTAACAAATCAGAATGCATTTTCACTATTTTCTTGTTAATGAAATAATAAAATAATCTGAAAATTTCACATGTTGGTTTAAACGTATCTCTTCATAAAGTATGGATGCATCTACAGACATTTTACCAAGGTGAACAATCACTTTAAGGTTCTATACGTGTATGTACTTTTAACAGTTCTGTTTTTAACGCATTTCAAGTATCCTTCAAAGTTGAGAAAAAGTAGGAAAAATTCCACCAATTTGACATCAAAAAGTGGATATTGAGATAAATATATTATGACATTCTAAATAGCACCTGTATTCTGCTGAGCTCAAAAACATTCCAGAATTAATTAAAAATTAGTCATGTTTTCATATGGCATGTATGCCTATCTTTTCTAATATCAGATAATCATCTTGATAGAGTGTGAAATATGTGGCATAACAACTTATCTAAGATACACATCAGTACTATTTGGATTAATACAAAGAGGTTTAGTTCCTGAACTTGCTCTGGGGCATAATATCAGATATATACATGTATACTGGATGTTTATTTCTTGGTGTGATTTTCAACTCCAGGATATGTGAGAACATTTGCATTTAAGGATCGGTTATTGCTTTCTGCTCACTTTGTAAATGAAATTGTTAATTTTATCATGTAAATGCCTAGTCCTTGATGTAATAATGTACTGTGTAAGTCCTCTTCAAAGACTTGATTGAGTATTTTGAACACCTATGGGAAGCTACCCAGTTTAGAAAGTGGGTTTGAGTTGCACATCACTTTAGTGACATTCTGAAAGAATTTTATTCGAAAAATATATATAAGGAATTAAAATTAATAAAAACATACATGTACTTTGCAAATTGCAGACATCATAGAAAGTGTCTGCAATTTGCAGGAAAATTAGACAATGCCACAAAGAATGTTGTTTCAATTGATTTTCTAAGAATAAAACATTACAGGCATTATTATGTTAATCTTCTCTATAAGCATGCATACAAGTATTTCATACAATGTGACTGATACTTTGTAATACATTTGTTATACAATCATTATACATTCATTATACATTCACCAATCAAAGGCATCCAAGTGGCCTGGCCCACAGTACAGTCATTGATTATTTTGTATACATAAAGTGTACATATTTGTTTAAATACAAGTGGACTATTATCAGATTATATTGAGGAAGTGGGAATGATACAATGATTTGTGATTTTTGTTTAATTTAAAATTTTTTTTTTTTTTTTTTTTTTTAAACAGGGATTTCTGTAAAGGATATTTTGTGTATAGTTGGTATGGGTTTCAAAGGCATGCAGACTATGTTAGATTAAAGTCATGTGCTGTACTTACACATGTAACACACAACTGATGTAATCATGAAGTTCGCATGTACACATACTGGCATTAGTTTATTTTCGCAAAGATCATTCATGCTTTTTGTTTATTTTTCCACATTCTGTCCTTTGTTGAAAATGCCATGGAAAAGGATCAAACAGTTCAAAGTCTTCTCCTGAATAGAAATGATAACCCTCCTACACATGGAGGCCACTCCGATCCACTAAATTTTCAATGTTTTTCACCAAGATTTAGTACATACAAGACATAGTTGAGGACGATCAGAGCACACTGATCGAAACGTCGAGTTGTACCTCCAGTTCTTTTCAGAACTTATTACTACTCAATTGAGAATTTCACATGGTGTCACCGCAATTAGTCTTACTTACATACAAGCCTGCTGTCCTTTCCAAGTAATCTTACAAAATCAACTGTGTGCCACCCAAGGCCACTGTAAATGTTTGAACATATTAGTATGGCCTGCAATGTATCAATGGGCTGGGAGACCACATTACCCTGCAATCTCAGTGGTGTGACAGTGCACAGAAGGGTAACCATAGGAGGCCACTGGCAACAGCTAATGGCTTGGAGTGGCCTGAAGGGATTGTTTCAAAAATTGCACTGATTGTGCAAACAAACTAAGTTACCTGTACCTACGTTTACATGTAGGTAAAACTTGTAGCTTTGCATGGTGAAGAGGATTTAGTAAGACTAATTGTGGTGACACCATGTGAAATTCTCTATTGAGTGGTAATTAGTTCTGAAAAGAACTGGATGTTACAACTCGACGTTTCGATCAGTATGCTCTGATCGTCATCAGTTCTTTTCAGAACTAATTACCACTCAATAGAGAATTTCACATGGTGTCACCGCAATTAGTCTTAATTACATGTACCTAAGTTTAATTTGTTTTATGAAAAGGAACAATTTGTTTGATTAGTGATGAGCATAACTACCACAATCATGTAATTTGTTTTAATATACATTGTGTATTAACCCTTTTTTAACACCATCCTTGGATGTTTGGGTTGACTGATTATTGCAAAAATTGCAATTAACTGTTGATTGGTCAGTTTTGGCCAGACTGACCAGGCTATTGTCCTCTTGCCCTGGGCAATGAATATATCTGGTGTCTGCATGTCTGGTCAAGGCAAGTTCTTGACCTACCCAAAAAGGTAAAATTACAAAACAAGAAAGCAAGGCTAGTGAATAGAGAGTGGCCTCGTCCACCCCAAGGCTTCCTTTAGCATAGCCTCCCTTGAATAATATGATCATTTCAAAATTCTGTAATTCAGATAAATTCTTGATAATACTCAGTTTACTGAGTGACAATGCTTGTTGCATTCTACCATAAGTACATGTCGTTTACTTGCAGGATTTTGTCAAGTAGAATTACTGTAGATACTGTATGGTCCATGTCTGGTCCGTCACGCAATAAATCTACCAAAATATTCAAAATAATGCAAAAATCCAATAACCTACTATTCAGAATATGGCAAATAATTGGACTTTCACTTGATAAGTACATTAGCGTAACAGACAGGACACAATATGCAATCATAAGATGGAAATAACCTGTGCTGTTCTTGACAATAGCCTTTTGGGTAGGTACATGTAACTCGAAAAAGTGTACTGGTCAGATAGAAATCCACCACCACCCATGACTGAAAGTCATAAGATTCATGCACTGGATTTTATAAGATGAAAACCAAGGCATCGACTTGGAAGAAAAATATTTCAAACCTTGTAGCCCTAGGGTTTTATCTATTGAAATTCCACTATTCATACATTGTGTAAATTTGGCAGGTAGCATTATTGATGTTAAAGTTATAAAATGAAATTATGGTTGAATTTCCCTGTGGCAATATTTAGTTTTCTCTTCATCTGCAATCCAGATCTGTTATTCCTCATCCGGCATTGCATTCATGCATACATCACTGACATATCAACTGAATTTTTCAAGTTAATCCATTCCTCATTCCACAACCAAGCTAACGGACCGTTACATGGAGTAAAGATTTCCCGTGATCACTGATGCGATCTCTTGTACCATCTCATTTGTGAATTATTACATATGCTCCATGCAAATTTCTAGACCTGCAAGATAAAATCTTGGAATTAAATTCCAGCTGTTATCTCACTGTAAGCCATAAGATATTAAAGCTGTGCAATTTCAAGTTGCATTTGCCACAAGATGTTCAGGAACATCAGGAAGACACTGAGAATACTGAAAAATATTGAGAATTTATTTGAAGCGAGCTTAGTTCATCAAACTGTTCACAAGTTATTAAAGGGAATTTCTCCAGTAAACAATTTTCTATACAAAAATATTATGGGGTGCCATGGCCAAGCGGTCTAGCACGTCAGACTTCTGTTCTGATGGCCGAGTCGTCAGAATGTGGGTTCGAATCCTGGGTGTGACCATGGTACTTGTGTCCTTGAGAAAGACACTTTGAACACTGTACAGAGCTCCTCTTCACCCAGGAGTATAAATGGGCACATGTGAGGGTAGAGGTTGATATTGTGGTTGAAAAAGCTTCCGGCGCACTACGGTAGCTTGGGGTAGGATACTCCCCAGGGAGTTCAGAAAGTTTAAGTATTGATATTGGCCCAATGACCAAGGATAATAATGTAAAAGCGCCTTGTATCCTTTGGCAATTTGACACTCTATAAATCCAATTATTATTATTATGCATGATAAGCATCCATCTTTTCCAATTTGATGTTCTACAATGTACATGTATGCACTGTATACTCTTATACAGTGTGTACAATGTATACAATAAATGTTTTAGAGTAAAGATTTATTACTAGTCCATTACATTGCACCTGTAAAAAACCCAAAAATTCTTGAACAGAGACTGACATTGATTGAGTGTTCTCCTCACCTAAGTAAAAAAAATGTTTTTATTTTATGTAGTACTTTGGAGCAATACAGAACCAGCATCATGATGTTAACATAGTCGTAACTATGTTACATTAAATGTGAACGATTTCCCTTGTATTACATAGGAAAATGCTGCACAAAATTCACAATTTGCTATTCAAAATTCACAATTTGCTACACAGAATTCAAGAATTGCTATTCAATATTAACATTACATACATACACAAATATTTCTGCATACAAATTTTGCTATGCAAAATGTTTGAACCAAATCGCTCCCTGTGACCTTGTATTGAATTAAAACCCTTCTACATGTATGTCTGCAAGGGTCAAAATCAGTCAAAATTTCTATATACTTAGCAATGTACATGTATCTACATGTAGTGCACTTGAAAGTTTAATGCTGTCAAACCTAATGTGTTGTATAAAGTGCATTTAGAAGATCAAAATGAGTTGACCGTTTTGGACTGGTGGTCAAAATGACAGTCAAAAAGTTTGTTCAACAGTCAATAACAGTCAGTTGACTAATTTTGACCACGAAAGCTACTTGCCACAGATATTGAGCTACAGTAGGAAGGTTTTAAGGAGCAGCAGCTCTCGTTGAATACACAACTTCACACCAAGTTGACTTCCAAATTAACCTTTGGTATTTTATATTCCGCCACATTGGATATCGTTCAGATTACATTCCATACTCAGTGACCGTGGAACTTACATTTGGAATGTACATTGTATACGTGTAGTTGGATTGTAGGGATACAATGTAGGTGATTTGGTAGAACTCGGTAAATAAGATACTTATTAGAGGGAATTTTTAACATTAGTAGTTATGTCATAACCTGATTACAAATTTACTGAATTATTATTCAAAAGCTAATTTGATGTGAATCGTCTGAAGTGCTCTCAAGTGTGATTTCAGAGAAAACACAAACAATATTCAAATTTAAACTCATTTGGGGACATATTCACTATATTATCATTGTTCTGCCAATTATTTTGTGAAATACATCATTTTTAAGTATTTAATTATCCTTTCCTCAAGTGAAACAGAAATATTCTGATGAAAAAATAAATTGCCAGAAATTACCAGTAAAACGGCAAAAAGCTCTATAAATTACTTTGTTGTTCCTGTACTGGGTGAAGTGAAGTTCCTCTCACAGGTCCTGTACTGGGTGTAGTGAAGTTCCTCTCACAGGTCCTGTACTGGGTGTAGTGAAGTTCCTCTCACAGGTCCTGTACTGGGTGTAGTGAAGTTCCTCTCACAGGTCCTGTACTGGGTGTAGTGAAGTTCCTCTCACAGGTCCTGTACTGGGTGTAGTGAAGTTCCTCTCACAGGTCCTGTACTGGGTGAAGTGAAGTTCCTCTCACAGGTCCTGTACTGGGTGTAGTGAAGTTCCTCTCACAGGTCCTGTAACTGGGTGTAGTGAAGTTCCTCTCGCAGGTCCTGTACTGGGTGTAGTGAAGTTCCTCTCACAGGTCCTGTACTGGGTGTAGTGAAGTTCCTCTCACAGGTCCTGTACTGGGTGTAGTGAAGTTCCTCTCACAGGTCCTGTACTGGGTGTAGTGAAGTTCCTCTCACAGGTCCTGTACTGGGTGTAGTGAAGTTCCTCTCACAGGTCCTGTACTGGGTGTAGTGAAGTTCCTCTCACAGGTCCTGTACTGGGTGTAGTGAAGTTCCTCTCACAGGTCCTGTACTGGGTGTAGTGAAGTTCCTCTCACAGCATATTTCAAAAGCAAATAAAAAGTAAACTCAAACATCCTGGGCTGCAATTTGTCTAGTCGCGGTTGGAGAGTATCAGGAAGTCATTTGCGAAATGAAAATAAAGAACTGTAAGATTCCTAAGCGAACAGCCGTTGGTCATTCATAAATATGTGAAAAAAGAAAATCCTGTCATTTATCTTGTATTGTTGGCACAATACTGGTTGCTGAATTGATGTTCTTGGATGAATGCACTTGGAATGCTGCAAAATCAAAAATTTGCAGAGGGGCAAAAGGGCAACTGTAGTTGCTGTCTGCTCGCCTCCAGACAAATGCCATTACTTATAGTATCACAGAATTATGGAGAAAACACAAAATACAGGGAACAAAAAATTTCTTTGTTATCAAAATCGTTGTGGGACTTCTTTTTTTTTTAAGGTGATACATGTTAACATGTACACACGGTTATTGGAACCAGACCAAATTTCCTGTACAGAGAGGTTGCACAAATCAGACAAGCGTTCATACCCCTTTGTGAAAAAGTTGTTTAAAACACAGCGCGGCAGAATTCCAATGGATCCAGCAATTTTAGCTGCAATTGGACATCTTTTCATAGCAAAAAAATAAATAAATAAATAAAAATGCCTATATATGTGCAGGTGTGAGGCAATGCAGACCAGAAACAGGAACCTTTTGGCCTTAACCATAATGTCACTTTTTATTGTACATGTTTGAAGACCTACATATGTTATAGAAGTTTAATACATTTTTAAAAATATATAAATATACTATAGATTGATTGATTGAATTTATTCGGATAAAAAGATGACAAAAATGCAAAACACATTACAAAGATAGGAGAAAAACATACCAAATTTATCCAAGGATAACCCAAAAAGCCAATAACATATATCGGCTTATTTCCATTGGGGTCCTGTAGTATTTTTATAATTTTTTTGTAGCATTGCTCATAGGTGATGTACATATTTGTTATGTGTATTGTGGTATGCACAGATTCCTTGGCTAATGAAGCTTGTTTATTTTATTTGTAAATCAGCAACAACAAAACCTTGTTTACGACTAACATATCTCTTTTTCTTTCATTAAATTATATAAATGTCTACATGTTCCCAAACAAACTCATGCCATGAATGAAGCAACATTATTTTTCTCATTCTTTACAAGTGTATCCAGCACTACAATGTAGGTAAACAATAGCCTTTGATCTCACCTGCACAGGTAAACACCTTCAAGTGTGATCTAGTAACTATTGTCTTATCAATGAGTGTACTGTTGTGTCTGTAATGAGGTGAGGCAGATAACTCCTAGTATTGTGTTATCCCCTAGTATTGTGTTACCCCCCTGGTCTAGCCTTCAGATTTCATCATGCACCAATGGAGTTTGTTTACCGTCTACGGATCCACTGCGCCTTTTTCTGTGAAATGTAAAACACCCACAAAAATACTTAAATCATAGAGAAAGGTACATGTATACATCTGTCAACCCATAATCCTTTTTTCTATTTCAAAAGAACTGCAAAGAACCGCAAAAGACTAGAAAACAAGAAATTAAATTATTCACTTTTGATTGAAAAACAAACTTAAAAAACTATTCATAGTCCATGGTACAAGTTGATACTTCTGACCGTAAACAATTCAAAGAAAATCGAATAGTGAGCGCTTCTTCCTCCAACATTGTTCACCAGTAACAAACTAGTGTTTTGAAACAGAATACTGTGTTTATAGCACGGTTCAGCAGAGACCAATTTAAAATCAACACTTATTGTTAAGGTACTAAATAATTATTTCACTAGTGGTATCCACTTTATGCCATTTATCCCTGGGAAGTTTTGATTTAAATTATACAGGTGTTTCAAGAAAGAGCAGGAAGATGATCCCCATTTCAAAACATCCTAATTCTTTGGGGAAATCGTCTGGAAATTGGGGGATACTCCTGGTCAAGCAAACATGATTGAACCCTGAAGAAGGATGTAATTCCAATAAGACCATGTCCTTCGTATGACAGCTAGCTGTCAGGCAGAATTATTGTTCTTCCATTACCTACTACTAGATGGATTTAAATCTGCCCAAAAGAACAGCACAATAGAGACCAGAGTACCCCAATGCTGTAACCTATAATCTGAATTAATGAGTAGAATTGCTATTGTTGAGGGCAATTGAAATAAGTGTTTGTAAGCTGATGACCACTGGAGTCCTTTAGAGAGCATTGAACAGCAAGAAGGGGCACATTTTCTGGAAGGTTTAGACATGGATTGAAGAAAAACATGTGTGAAGTAAAGCTACCTTTTGTTTTAACCAGTTCGCGTCGGGAATAAAAAAGTTTTTTTGGGCCCCTGTGCGGGTTTCTTTTCCCCTCACAAACACGTTAATGGAAGCTTCCACAGCACGTGGCCACGTCTACCGAGCATGTCACTGTACACTCGGCTCGTTGCCACGTCAACCGAGCATGCATACAAATATTCCGGAGTTTCCTCTGGCATGTATAGACGCTCTACGATCCGTTAAATCATTTCAAATATGTACCCTAAGTGTGTACCCTATTTCTAACTATCCAGGAGGTGTCAAGGTTTTGGGGAAACCACTTTTTTGTAATGGAAAGCTTGCTCAATTGTGACCATCCACCACAAAGAGGCTGTAAAGTCGAAAATTTCACATTTGGAGGTTCATATATTTTTGGAAAGAGTATATCATAAGGTTTAAAATGATACCAAACACAAGTCATTCAGTTCCTATGTGAAGTTATGGTGTATCAAGTTCTGGTGTTGCCAGCAGCAGGGTGTGGGTTCGAGCCCCGGTCGTGACACTTGTGTCCTTGAGCAAGGTACTTAACCATAATTGCTTCGTCCTTCGGATGGGACGTAAAGCCGTAGGTCCCGTGTGTTGTATAATGCACGTAAAGTGGATTGTCGTGCGGTCTAGCGCACTGAACTCAAGTTCTGGTGTTGCCAGCAGCAGAGTGTGGGTTCGAGCCCCGGCCGTGACACCTGTGTCCTTGAGCAAGACACTTAACCATAATTGCTTCTCTCCACCCAGGGGTTAAATGGGTACCTGTGAAGGCAGAGATGGTTTGCTCTATATGCGCTAGAAATGGCAGCAATTGAGCTGTATACTCCCCAGGGAGCTGAGATGGTTTCAGGAATGATTTATGAGCCTTATGAGCCTTATGAGCCTTATGAGCAGGGATAATAATATAATGCGCCTTGAGCGCCACTTAGTTGGTGGATACGTGCGCTATATAAATCTATACATTATTATTATTATTATTATTATTACACTGGTTACACTTTCATATACTACTTCATATAAACTTACATTTTGTACAGATTTATGAACTCATTGCCCGAAAGAAAACGTGGTTTTCATGATTTTGGAAATTGAATTTAATTCTGCAATTGTCAGAACTAAAGCAGAATATTTCAAACTTTTCATTTCTAAAAAAATACCAAAATGGCCAACCGACTGATTTTTCATGCATTTCAAGCCGTACTGCTAAATCAACATGTGCGACTTTACAGCCTGTTCGTGGTGGACGGTCACAATTTGCCATGTATATTTACTGTACAACATGAACATGTTCAGTTAAGAATTTTTCCAAACATTTTAGACCCCGCTGCATGAGTATTTTTTACAATACTTCTAATACAGGGACCGTACTCAAGTTCCCTCAGCCTTATGTTCCCTCAGCCCTATGTTCCCTCAGCCCTATGTTCCCTCATCCCAAAATAGACCCTATGTTCCCTCAGCCCTATGTTCCCTCATCCCAAAATAGACCCTATGTTCCCTCAGGAACATAGGGTTGAGGGAACATAGGGTTGAGGGAACATAGAGCCTAATTTGGATTTAAAAAAAATGTTAGGCATTGAGGGAACATAGGGCTGAGGGAACATAGGGCTGAGGGAACATAGGCATGACCCCCTAATACAGTGCCAAATTTCTGCTCCATTTTCATTTGTTTAGTGAGAAACATTGAGTCATAGTGTACATGTATGTCCTCTTCACTCTAAAGATCTTGTGGCTTTTTGTGGATTTTGTTTGCTTTTTGATAAACAAAAACATGTTTTAAAAGTCATTGAAATTTAAATCTCTATATTCATGCCTCATGTTGTGTTGTGGCTTGATAAATTAGTGCATCAGTAAATAAAGACTAATTGCGGTGACACCATGTGAAATTCTCAAATTGAGTAGTAATTAGTTCTGAAAAGAACTGGAGGTTAGAACTCGATGTTTCTATCAGTATGCTCTGAATGTCATCAGGAGAATGTACACTGAATCTTCCTTTTCTAATGAAGGAAACAATGAAGTATTCAGATAGGATAATTGGTGTTGTTTGACAGAGGTTATGTAATGTGTGGTGTCATAAAGCAGTCTTGACATGTTTTTATTTGCTCTGATAGTCTTCAGCATGGTGAAAGAACCATTCAAATCCTTTCAACATATATATTTAAAAAAGCAGTTTTTTAGAATTAAAAAAAAGTACTTCAAACTGAACCACCAGTAGAACCCCTTTCTTGTTATCCAATAAGTTTGTTCTTGTGTAAATTATGCAATTTCCATTGGCAGGCCAACATCCAACCTGCTTAGTAAGTAAAGTAAAATCAGTGACCTCATTTAAGAGCTGCCTTTTCTATTGTCCTATTTACTGCCCCTTGTTTGTCCTGGGATCGAGTCATTGTGTTGTATGACCTGACCCGCCACCTTAGTCTTCAGATGAGAACAAAAGAAGGTGTACTTAGGCTGGCCCTCGTGTGGCCGGATGTGAACAGGTTGGCGCCGAGAAGTCTGTCTGAATCATTGTCCTTGATGCATTGGACTGTAGACCTGAATACAATGTTCTACAGTATGAAGCTTCTGGTACATACGTGTACAGACTTGGTCCAATCAAGCCATTAACTATTGCCTTTATGCAACATATATTGTACATTTCGGATGACAATGGGCCGGATAAATAAAAAGTAGCAATTGCTTTTACTAGTCATTTTCTTAAATCTTCATTAATAAAAGTGAGCAATACTTGCAAGTAATTGCTTCCAGTAGTTAGCAAAAGCAAGTACTATGATTTTTAAGCAATTACTAGAGAGATTAGCACTTGCTTGGAAGCATATAAATAAACCAGACCTTTTACTAATGACTTGTAGCACTTGCTAATATTTTTACAAGATACTAAATAGGCCGTATTCATAAAAATAAGTAATTACTTACTAGTAAATGCTATAAGTAAAAGCAACAGCTAGGTACATGTACATGTAAGTAAAAGGTCTAGTCTAAGCAATTGCTAAAAATCTTATTCATAACCATTTGCTAAATGATTACAGTTGTTACTTGCCTCGGCTAGTAAGTTCTCAAGTAGTTGCTATTGTACTACAGTACCATCCACGAGTCTCGGTATTTGGTGGTATGAAGGTGTTTGCAAGCCATTCCACATTTTCTTTGTCAAACCTAAATAAAGTTCTGTAGGTGGTAGGGTTGACTTCATAACGATTAAGCCTGATGTTATACACCTTAGGTTGTGGTCTTGGACGTAAAAACATGGCAGAAAATGTGATATGTCTGTATTGGCTAAACAGCAAGCCAAAAATTAGGTGCTTGTACAATCACTAGTAAATGCTAGTCGAAGGTCATTTTTATGAATACAAATTGAAGTAGGTGCTAATTTCTCTAGCATTTACTTATAAGTAAAAAGCAATTACTAATGCTTAAAACTTGTAGCTTTTACTTGAAAGTCATTGCTTATTTCTATGAATACACATTTAAGTAAAAGGTTAGTAAAAGGGGGTTGTTACTTTAGTAAAAGCAATTACTTATTTTTATGAATACGGCCTATTGAGGAGCTTACGCATTTGCTAACACTTGCATGTTGCATTACTCCTGCCATCATGGCCGAGTTTATGCATGTAAGGGAACATGAAAAGGTGTACAATGAAAGAATAAATCGTGATGAAGTCAATCCTACCAGATACCGGAAATTATTTCGGTTCAATTTTGAAAATTTGGAGTGGCTAGCAGCAGTCGAAGTACTTGGTTTGAAACCAGCAGAAATGGCGCATGGCATCTTCGTAATAGTCGGGTTTTCATCCCCTTTGAAGATGTTGTACAGATCTTGTTCCCATGGAACCAAAACAATCTTCCTATTTCCTGTTTGCATTCCATCTGTTTTCTTCTTCACTTGACTTTTCATGTTTGCTATCTTTTTCAAAATTTGCTTCTCATCCATAGCTTTACCTGTGTTGGTAGCAATTGACATTTGTGCTTTTTAAGTGCATTTGCCTTCATGTCTTTTACCCCGGCAACTGACTTTTCTCGATTAGAACAGGGTACTCTTTGATTATACTAACGAACAGTTCGTTCAAAGATTGCTCACTATTTGTACCACTCCCCAATTCTTCGGCAGCATCCATGTTGCTAACACATGCCTCATATACAACCACTAGGCTAATCGGAACTGACTTCCCATCATTGTTATACCCATAAGCAATTGCTAACCCACCCAAGCAACAGGTGCTAGTCAAAGAAGAAGGTTATTTATACATTTTTAAGCAATTGCTTAACCTTGAGCTTTTACTTGTTAAGCAATTGCTATTGCTTGAGCTTTTACTAGATAAGCAATTGCTAACTTTTATTTATCCGGCCCACTGTGTCTGCCTTAGATGCTAAAAATAGTGGTGTGGAGTTGACTAGGATTCCAATTTCAGTTGATTGAATTATCAAATGGGGTGGGGGGTGGAGGAAAAATAATAATTTTATGAATGGGAAGTATACAGCACAGACTGCTCGACAATTATGTGGTTAGTTCAGAGAACATCATCAATCAAAATTTATCAGAGACAAGACTTCATATCAATTAATATCAGTCTGGACAAATGCTGGCAAGGGTTTTCTAGACCATTTTTATCACTGAAAACTTGTGTTTCAGCCTTCATAATAAAAATTAAATCAAATGTAGCAACTGCGGGTTTTAAGTTCTTATCTTGATGGCCGGTAACCTGTATATAAGTTTGTCAACCACAGTGTATTGTACACAAGATAAATCAACTGATAATGACCTTAATAGGACATTGTCAACTAATGATCATATTATCAGTATTTGAATCAGCCTTAGCTAGGGCAGGGTTTTAGGGGCATAAGGGGCATGTTTAACAAAAGCCAAACGGAAATAAAGTCTAAGGCAATATTTGAACAGTTTTGCGGTACTCAAATGGACAGAAATGTTTCTGTGCACACAGCTACATGTATGGGACAGAAACACAACCCATTTTTGCATTTAAATACAAATAGTAGTTTTTATTTTTATAAACCAACAGAAAATCATAATTAATTTGTACATCATGTTAATAATCATATTATAATTATAAATTCATTAATTTTTTTATTTATAAAATATGACTTCTGACTAGCACCCCCAGAACAAAGATGTTGACAAAATAGAGACCACCAATATACATTTAGCAATAGATAGCTCATTTGGTCGAGCTCTGGTAATCAAGAGGTCATTAAGAGGTCATCGAGAGGTCAAGTCCTGCTCAAGTACAATTTCTTTGTTCACTTCATAAATTAATATTTAATACTGTGAGTGAGCCAAATCTTATTATTGTGATATCACTTGCTTAAATAATATAATGAAAACCAGAATACAACAATATTTTAAAATGTAAGATTGTTCCACAACAGAAAAATTGAAGTGATAAAATGTTACAAGGACTTGCAATGATTCAGAGTTTCCCAGCCCAAATCAAAAGTTATAACACAAGTAAACAAATATAATAAAAGCTGCTTTTGTACGCTGTTAGTCATGCATGAAAGTTCTCTTAGTTGCCAAATGAACTCTAGGAAGAAAATTAAGAATTGAGAGAGGACAAACAAAGTCCTTTTAATCAAATTGAAATAATATCTAAAAAGTTTCCAGCGTTACTGTTTCATGCTTGAAAAAGTTAAAACGTGAGTGGATTTCCTGCCCATAGAAATGATCGTCTGCGGTTAAGCTCACTCTGTTCAATGGCAACCAATCAAGTAAATCTTACACTGTGGAAAATAAAAGTTCCATCAAACCCAAGTTTCTTTCACACAAAAAGTTCAAGGTTTAGGCTATAGCATCATTGTGGAAATGTTATTTTTTTTTACACAAATCCAAGCTCGAGGGTTTCTTTATAAACAACAGCCTATTTTTTTATTACATGAATCGGGATCAAAGCTGGTACTTGGCCCATTAGAAACTTGGGATTAATAAGCAGCTTTTAACGTGATTCAGTTGTCGAGTGAGCATTTTTAAAATCCATTTTTAAAACTTTGTTCTCAATTGTTTTGTTCTCAATTGTTTTGTTCTCAATTGTTTTGTTCAATATTAATGCAAGAGTGAATTATTAGTTGTTTTGTTAAAAGATTATTTTGGATCTTGTCAAGGCTGTGGGAAGCATTCAGGAGCGGATCCAAGGGGGGAGAGCGGACTGGTAACCTTCCAAAAATTATTTGTTAATTATACATGCATGGGTGTCAAGGTTGGGGGGGGGGGGTGGCACATGTCCCATTGACCACCTCTATAAATCTGCCAATGGATGCATTGCTACTCATCTGACAAAAAGAGTACATTGGTTGAAAATGATCTAGTTTTGAAATCTGTCAGTGAACATGAAATTGTAAAGTTCCAGTCCAGTTTTCTATAAATACCAACAGATTAATAGAAAAGAGACATTGAAACAATCAAGATCCTGTACAAATGTATTGAGCCAGCATTAGTCTGGTACAGTAGTTGCTGCTTCCAATCTGTCTGGGGAAGAACAAATTGTTCATTTATGAAGACAGTTGAGTAATGTTCCCCTGATACACATTCAGTACTTGGCGCCACTTGTGCACATTTGTTCTGCACTTTAGTGCAGTAATGTTATCTTCTTCTTCTGGGTATAGTAAAATCTTTGATGTTTTACGACACTCCTTTTTATGGCCGGTATCACATTTTTCTTCTGCTTTGGTTTGTCATTTATTTTGGCAAAAAAAAATTGCTTTGGCATTTTGATCCAATGTTATACAGCTAACTTTATATGTACATGTAGGTGATGTTGATAGGTTGAGTGTTTACTTCTAGTTTTTATGACCCGATTTCTTCATGCACTGAAAAAAGGTTCACAATTTGTTTTACCACGTGTCCCATGGCTATTGAGTTTGGCCATTAAGAATATTCTGTTCAAGAGTTAAACCAATTTAAACCAAAAAAGCAGGGAAATTTGTTACTTCATGGACCCCCTGTGAATAGAAGGTCCTTGTTTGATCCAAATCCCATATAAATCTTTTCATTAATATTTTGGTGTCACTTTTTCTGGCATGTTTTTACAATGTTCTTGATTGAGGGCCTGTTCATTGTAAAATAAAAGCATGGTGTCATTACTAATTGGCAAGTCAGACTGCGTGGGTACAGAGTCTTGGACGCTTTCCATTTTCAAAGAATGGACCGAGGAACCTTAAAGTGAGAGAATTGAATACAAGTCTGGCCGTCTCTGAAAATTATGAGGATCTATATTTAATGTGCTACAAATTACCCTTGATAAAAATTCCTGCAAAATGATCCCGATTGTCAAATTGCTATTTGATACAGCCATCAGTTCCTAGTTTTGTGCGGATTATGCTTTCACTGCTTCGTGTCTGATTTCTCTTTGACTCTCTCGTTGCTGATCAATATTTAATTCTGCACCTGCCACTACATGTACATGTACCTCTGCAAATCTCTAGAACAAGACTGTCGTCCAAATCTGCCAGAAATATTATTTCCAACTGAGGCCAACAGGGGACTTCTGTCTGCGCCCCCTACTCCACTGAAATGAGAACGCTGCACTAATGCACTTTTGGATCTTTAGGTGCAAGTGCAACTTTTTTTCCTGCAATGCCCATACCAGGGCTGCAGAATTAGTCTAGTTCCATACCCCTAGGCTTGGAAGCCTGATTATGATTATTGCAAGTATTTATTCCCATCGGTGGAATTGGCTGTCTGCTTGGGTCATCGATTGGTATTAAAGTGCAGTTAACTCTACAATCGGACACATTATGATTGTCTCATGGGAATGGGGGGGGGGGGGGTGGAGACTTAAGAGGAGTCTCTGTATTTCATTTATTTTACTTGTATTGTGAAAAAGAGAAATATATTTTTGTATTGCTTATTTGACGTGATAAATATACTTTTAAGAATCTAAGTGGCAAGCACAGTATGCAGAGTCCATACCTAACAAAGAATTGCCTTTGTAAGAAATCTGACAGCGTGTTATTGATCAAGCCCCAAAGCCCGGAAGTTTTCAATTCTTGTTTTCCCAAAACAGTTAGACTTATGAGCTGGGTTGGATTATACTTTCAGAATAAAAGTTTTGACTACTGCTTTCCAATCCTGACCTGGAGTGATACCAGTGCCCCAATTTGGGTGGAATTTGTTTTGGAAACAAGGGTTTAGAGGCTGAAAAAATAAAAGTAGAAAAATGTTGAGCTGGGGGGAAGTTGTTTTCATCCAGTAATCTCGAGATTTATTGGCGATATCTGGATGTTTTGAAGTTGGATTCCTGTCGGGAAATATCAATTTTAGAAAAAAGGGGATTATTTGTGCAGAGGGTGAAATTAATCCAAATTTTTGAGGGTGTTAAGAAAAACATCTTTTCCCACATTTGCGAACTTGTTTACTAATTTATTTTTCCAGAAACAATTCAGTGGAAGATAAATTGTTGAACAGTTTAGATGCACTTTTTCATGATAAAAAGGGGTTGAAAAAATATCATGAAATTCATTTGTTTATCCATAACTTAAATTTAATTTAAAAAAGAATATTACATTTGATTAAAGTCTTAACTTGTATGCACAGTGGACCTTCGTGAATACACACATGTACTCATATTTGTACAGTAAGACCTAGTCATACATGTACATGTACATTAAAGAAAATACAATCTCAGGTGCATCAAGATGCAATTTAATTACAGGACCTCAATAAGCTGTTCTTACTTAAGTGCATCTCATTAAAATTAATGTACATTAATTTCTTGTGTTTCTGTGCAAGTTACTCGATACATATTGTCATTAAATTATACAGGAAATTAAGTTTCTGTTACTTTTTGTTTTAGGAAAAAGATTTATAGAAGAGACGGTATCAAACGTTATGTTTATGGTTGCTTTTTACTCTTCTTGAAGAAATCACAGCATTCTAGATACTTGCAGTCTTTGGTTCTCACTGCTGACTCATAATGTAATTTATGTGCGTAGACAGCGTAGGAGTGTTGTATGACATGAATGTACTTTTCCTCTTTCAAGCTGGCCTATATATTTTCAACATACTTGAGCAATTGTACCTGTGTTTGATGTACCGTACAAAATATTTACTATTGAATTTGAGGACACAAGCTGCACATAATCATTTTCAGCCGACATTCCTGGACAAAACAGATTATCTGCCACAATTCAAGTAAATTATGCACATACCAGTAACGCTATTTTAAACAGGCCTAACCATATTAAGATCACATGTACAGGTGTACCAATAGTACATTTACATTATGTGCATACCAGTATATAATTTTGCTTGTATGACGGCAAAATGCTACAATAAATTGCTTTTCATATTAGAATTACATACAGTAAACAAATATTTCTGCCTAAATATTTTCTATGATGCAAAAATTTTGAACAAAATCACTTCCTGTCATACATTCTTTCTGTCATAAAAAGTTATTGAAGTACATGTATGTGGCATTAGTTAATAGAAGACGTCCAGCCACTTTTAATTATGAAACGTCACCAAAGGTGGTCTTAGTCTGGCGACCACAGACTAGGGTCTGACTGGACACATTGGCTGCAGTGGCTTGACTTCACTGTCAAAATCTGACTGGGAGCTTCTATATTTGGGGTGAGGGAATGTGAGGTTGGAAAAACCTGTGGTGTACTGTCGCCAAGCATTGAATTTGTAGTATAGAAACATGTCAGGACTGGGCTGCAGACTAAATCAAAATTCAATGTTTATAAACAAATCATGGGGATTACAAACTAAGTTCAGTTGGAATTTAACATCATGGGGTAAAAGTAACATTATGGGTCCAACCAAAATATTCACTATAATGGTTGTACATGTAGATACATGTATTCTCTGTTAATTAATAATGATTCATGGCTACAGTGGTAATACTTGCAGGCCTACATTAACTGGGAGCCATGGGTCATGTTCACTATTTATAAAGCGAATATTTGCTTTATTGGAAGTTCATGTACATGCATGTATTTCATTCAGTATTGCCTTGCCTTTATTAACCCTAATCCCCAATAGTTTTGGCTAAGAACCTTCCTGAATCCACCAAAATCCAACACCATGCATGGGCTACGTATACAGTACCGAGTCCATCAAAATGTAACAACCAGCTGTTAGAGTTTGATGGGTTTGGGGTGGTTAGTTAAATTAGTAAGATAATGGCATATTCACAGTGCCTAATTTGACTCTTTCTGGGAATGACATGCACTGATCAGTGTGTGACACATATGCTGACACATGTAGCTATGTGACAAAAATTTTCAAAATCAACAGATTCCAATACAACTGGTATCATTGTCAAGGTCTTGAATAGACGATTACAATGATATAAGGATCATCTTCCTGTGACCAAAAATAAGGAAGTTATGACATGTTGAATCCGGCAATTTTAGGCCCGTAAATGGCAATTATTTTATAAGGAAAAACAAAAGAAATGTCAATTTGAGTTGTGACCCGTTTCCTAGATTTTCTCGGATTCCATATCATAACTTTCTTAATTCTTGTCCGATTTTCAAAAGGTTGGTATCACTGGAATGCTTGGGAAAAGAGGAAGAATAATAACCTATTTCCAGGCTAATTCAATTATTAGTTTGTTTTGTAGTGCTGATTTACAAATAAGAAAAAAAAAAAAAATGTGTTAAAAAATAAAATTAAAAAAAAAAAAAAATAATGAAAAAAAAAAAATTACTCAAATCTGAGGATTGTTTTCATATTTTTACACTAAAATCTTCGAAAGCCTGTCATCCCTGATTTAATTTAATATTAAAACAATTTATAAATTATATTGGACTGGAAATATAAAACAAAATAATGAAAATAGATTTAAAAAAATAGAGAAAAAAAATCACTCAAATCTGAGAAATTTTAATATTTATACTGAAATCCGCGAGAAATTCTTATCCATGATTTAATTAAACATTATAAAAAACAATAAATGATATTGGACTGGAAATATGAAGAAAAAAAATGAAATAAGTTCATGAAAACTAATATTTAATATTGTGTTACGCCGATGTATATTACTTATTAGGTTTAAACGGACGATTTATCGGACTGAAAATTGGTAGGTCTATAGCGCTGAACGCGCAATACAATCTTTGGTTGACATCGATTTCTGTGAATCTAACAAACGTAACTGCTAATCGTCAATCACGTCAAAATTGGCCAAGAGGTAGAAAACAAGTATAGAAAAATTAATAATGTGGTTTGATAAGGTGTTTTACTAACCTTTGAGTAAATCGTCGATGGTTTTGATGAACAAGAACAAACCCAAATTTCGAGAATTATTTTTGGAAACTTCTAGATGCCGCATTCAGAAAATTTGAGAACGAGGTTGAAGTAGAATATGTGATCTACGTCTTCGAAAAAAAAACTCGTGGATACGTCAAAAAGAACAGCCTCAGCGAAACGTTACAAATCGCTATCTCCACGGTGTCTTCGCCACAGCGATTCAACCCGAGATTGAGGCCGCGGCCGAAAAGATTTGCGACAATGCGTGGGATACGCACATACCTAACACATGTGTTAATATGTGCGTTTAATAACAATAATAATAATAACTGGATTTATAGAGCGCCAAATTACCAAAGGATACAAAGGATACACAGCATACATACAATGTTCATCATGCATATTGGAGGACCATCACATGTTTAATCGTTGGTACCTGCCGTTCACCCCTACATTTGCCCAATTTCAGCATAATTTGGAAACTAGGCCTGAGAATATTGCAGTTGCACTGAGTGAAATGATCATTCAGCATGATCATGGTGCGGCCTGAGTCAGCCAACAGTATATGCATACATGGTCTATATATACTTCTACAGCAATACCAGACCTTTATTTTAGACTTCATTAGATTCCCTGTATGCAAGGTAAAATAGCCAGCCGATTTCCCTTCCACCCTCGGTTTGGATATGAGTGTAATTGTATAAAAACAATATGGCTGCAGAATGATAAAGGTTTATCACTGTGCAGCCATCTTGTGTTTCTTCCATGCAAATACACATAACCAAACCGAGGCTGGAAGGAAAATAGTCTGGTCCCTTTTATGAATTGAGAATCGGTGCTAGAGTTGCACTTGCGTATACAGGGAATCAGACAGAGATGGCTATACAGCGTCTGATAAAGCTCCATTGGATAGATGTCTGTTTGATATGATTTGATTATAAATGGTGACCATGGTCAAGTCTCCATCACCTCTTCCATCACCCCCTCTGTCTCCACTGCTGCCTCCTTCATGACTGCCAAACAGCATGAGGTCAATATTGTGAAGTAGGGCACTGGTGATGTTTTCACCGGTCATCTTAAGACCAGTCAAATACAGTTTAATATCCTGTCTGCTTGGATTTGCACCTGCTCACATCACTGAATTTATGATAGACAGAAGTCAAGGGCAAGGAACAGACATCTACTATCAATAACACTGAGACAATGAAAAATACTTTATTTTATTACTCTGAAGAACATGTGAACATTTCTCCCAAAAATGTCGCTGTGTATCATAAATTCTGTTAATTTTTTTTGTTTACTTTGATAAAATGTTTATCACGTTGTTAAAATCAAACTCATGCATGTCCGTGTAATTTCATTGTGCATTAAATCTGAAAAATAAAAACAAAGTTTCAAAAGGAACAGTGTAGGAAACTGACCCTTTATTTTCTTGATGTAATGTAAGTAATTCTAAAAAGGATTTTAAAAGATTATTATTTTCCAAGTTGATTATACATGTAATTTCAGCTCATTTAAAAATATGAATTTTTTTATATTCTCTTCCTCCAGGAACAATCCACACATCTGAACTCCTAGACAGGGAGAGCATTCCATATTTCTGGCTGATTGTCTATGCCCAGGACCATGGAGCAGTCCCTCTCTATTCCATCATTGAGGTCTTCATCAAAGTATCTGACATCAATGATAACAGTCCACAACCAACCAAAGCCATCTTTGAAGCCTACATCCCTGAGAATTCCCCAGCATTGGAGGAAGTGATTCGTGTTGAGGCAACCGATCCTGATGAGACATCTAACCAGGCTCTGACCTATGAGATCACATCTGGGAACTCCTACCGTCATTTTGCAATCAACAGTTACACAGGTGCGTACAAAATATGTTTCTGACATTTTTTATGTTCATTTAACCATGCACCCTATATGGGCCTAAATTCATAGTGCAGCTTACCGGTAAGGAAATTTTCGAGCTAACTATAGCAGAAAAATTTGCTTATGTATAAGACATAAAACACAATAAAGGGGGCCACTTTCCTACCGTCACGTTAGCAGTTTTTCTAATGGTTGTATTTTGTTTTTTAAATATCTGAAACCACCCAAAAAGACTTTCAACATTTGAATAGACATGCATGCTTATCCTAAAGATAATTTGAGTTGATTATTACTATTATTTTTTTAATTACCCTAAAATTTCCATCAACAAATGGACGGAAAAGTGAGGTAACTTTTTCCGTCCAATTTTTATGGAAATTTGAGGGTGAAAAAATAAATAAAAAAATAAAAAAATAAAATAAATCAACTCAAATTAGTTCTAGTATAAGCCTGCATGTCCATTCACATGTTGAAACACTTTTTGGTCGGTTTCAGGTACTTAAAAATAAATAACAACCATTGGAAAAACTGCTAACGTGACGGATGCAAAGTGGCCCCCTTTATTGTGTTTTATGTCATAAGCATATTTCACAGGTTAGTAAGAAAATTCAAAGCGGCGTGTGTGCGTTCACCATTGTATTGTTGCATCACTCATTTGCTAGCAATAACGGCCGACAAGTTAGCGTGCCTTTCTCTATGCTGAACGGTTAGCAGCACTATGAAATGAAAAATGTACAGTAAGCAAAAAATCGGCTGCTTAGTGGCTCTGTGAAAGTGGGCCCTGGTAAAGAAGGTACTGCGGTTTAGCTCTCTATTATTTCACATCATTCACTTTTGTTTTGCAATTTCTTCATGTAGGTCTGTTTTGTTTTTAAGTTTATTTTAGAAATTAGTATGCCAAACAAGGTAATTTTCAAATATATTGCCCACAGTGGTTGGTCAGCCTTACTAAGAATACAATAAATCCATGTTGTATTTGTATAACAAATTGTTCTTCATGGTGGCAAAACGGTGTAAAAATATTTTGGCGCTGGCACATCCCTTTTCTCTCTGTTTACCACACTCAAGATGTAGTCAGGATCGCTGGGTTGTGCAGACAGGTGAACTACTGGGCATGTTTTCAAAGCTTAACGACGGATTTCCAAAGAGCGGAAACAGTTGTGCAATTGCTACCCTGTCAGATCGGACCAAGAATAACAAATACAGTAATTCTTCAACTCTCTCCAGAATCCAACCCCAGCTCTGCGCAAGGAATTTTTGTTATGGTTCACCTGCTCTGGTGAGACGGGTTTTTTTCCAGTTGATTCTCTAAACCAACAAGGGACCGGTAGTGGGGTGCTTGTGTCAACCGGATGATAAAAATAACAAGTAATATGTGAACTGCAGTGGCGCAATTGTGTTTATGGTTCCCAAAACTAGATCTGAATGTGTGGATCCCAATTCTGTGGGTTAGTCCGCTCCGGTCAAACTCATCGCTCTTACAGACTTTTGCTAAGAAATTATCAGTGTTATCAGACTATCAAATTAATTATTATCTAAAAATTTACTTTGTGTAATGTTAGTACAAGTATCAATCATCCTCAAGAAATATTTTGACTGAAGTACTTTCATCTTAGAGAAAACAGGAATTAATTTGTCAAATTTACAAAATATTGTTGTCAACTTTTTGTAAATAGAAAAAAAAACATGGAAACTTTATTAAAAAACATGAACACCTATTGTGATGAAATAGATTAGTTTTACGATGTATCACTTGAAAACTAGAGGGTGGAAATAAATGTACATTACTATATACCAATGAAATAACCTTTCCTTTATCGTTTCAGTTTGTGGTAACACCATACCGCAAACCGAAACAATATCAATACTCCACCATGTAAAGCCTTAAATCTTATAACCTTTCCTTTAACCCTAACTCCCTAGGCCCATTTGCTTACACATAACCTGAATCCTTCCTAACTCCCTAGGCCCATTTGCTTACACATAACCTGAATCCTTCCTAACTCCCTAGGCCCATTTGCTTACACATAACCTGAATCCTTCCTAACTCCCTAGGCCCATTTGCTTACACATAACCTGAATCCTTCCTAACTCCCTAGGCCCATTTGCTTACACATAACCTGAATCCTTCCTAACTCCCTAGGCCCATTTGCTTACACATAACCTGAATCCTTCAAAATCCTTCAGTAGTAAAGCAAGCACATGACATGTATGCACACATGTGTTTCTAATCTGTGATACATGTACATGGCCAGGGACCCTCCCTGCATGCATGGAGCAATAAACAGTGTCCACTGACCCAAGCACTGACCTTGCAATCACTACAACAAACATGGATGTACATGTACCATGGAAAGGCAAGTATGCCTAATAACATCAATCCTCCAAAATCCTTCACTTTAGCAAAGAGCATGTAGCATGTAACCTCAATCCTTCAAAATCCTTCACTTTGGCAAAGAGGATTTTGGAGGATTTGGGAAGGTTAGAGTTAATAAATAAAGTTTCTACTGAATGGCTTCAAGGTGATTAAGGTCTATATCACACAGAAATATCAGATAAGTGTAGTATATAATATACTGACTGCAGTGTAGTATGGATCTTTTTGAGTGTTGAAACCAATGCTCCACATTATACTTGCACTGTACAGTCATGTAAATGTTGTTATAAATACAGTACTGTGACATGAATGTGTGAAATCTAGGCTAATGAAATCATTACAGTGTTCTCACACTGTTCCCTTGTTTTGAAGGCTGGTCTTCTTGCATGCAAGACATCTGTTGCATTGTGTGTGTGCTATGTTTACATCTCCCTTCGGTTATCTAGGAAGTTAAACCCAGACTGTTTACGACACTACTCTCAAGTCGGCAGTCCTTGAGTTCTTGACATTCATAGGAACTTGTATGGATATGTAATGGGGAATGGTGCTCGGCTGGGTTGTGGGAACCAGTGACATTTAACTGCCTGGTGTTGTTTTTGTATGAGGACTGCGTGGGAAAATTACCCTAGACATTTTAAGATTTGAGTGATGAAAAACTGACCTAATATTGGCCGAGCTAATACAAGGGGGTCAGATGAGTTGTTTCATACAAAGTACAGAAATCTGGTTTTCAGTTTAAATCTTTATAAAGATGTCATACAATATTGCGGCACAGTCTCAAACAAACAAGAATTGAGCGTGAATGCATCTGTGATCTCAAAAATGTTGATTGGTCGCAGTAAGATTCATGTAAACACCACATACATGTAGCTCGATTGACACATGTTAAATTCAGATTGATGTTTACAAATTTCTCAATTCAAAAAGCTCAGCTGTGGTATTGCAGAAAAGCCCCAATTGGCCAACTCCATTATTATTAAGTTTCACAATCACTGGGAAAATCTCAGCTAAAGCTCCCTAAAGATTTGGAAACCCTCAGTAAATAAGTACGCATTCTCTTTTTACCCCGTTTACATTTAGTTTACTTTTATCGCTGTGGTTGGTGGCCCCTGGTGAGAAAATCCTTATCGTTTTAAAACGGCAGAACAAATCCTGTGTGGTATGGACATTGTGTTGTGATCCCGAGGTGTGGAATTTGCTGTTTGTGTGGGGAATTTTCAGCAGGGTTTTTATTGACACAATTTTCTAAGAGTTTGGTATCTTTTTGGTTGGAGGTCTGAATTTCACTGAAATTGTGCACTTTTTTGGAAATGTGCCATGTGGTAGTTGATCAACAGTCTTTGTGACTCAATTCTTGCAGCTGTGTATTAATAACATCAACAATGGACAAAACTCCGGGAATAAATCTTGGAATCCCTGCAGTGAAAAAAAATGGCTGTATTTCTATACAATTTCTATTAATCCATATTATCCACCCCTAATTCATTTGTATAATTGATCCCAATCATTCTTAACTGGGAACAATAAAACTGGAACTTTAAAAATGAAACCCTAATAAAATTACAGTTTAGTAAGACTAATTGCGGTGACACCATGTGGAATCTCAATTGAGTAGTAATTAGTTCTGAGAAGACCTGGAGACCTGTACAACTCGACGTTTCGATCAGTATGCTCTGATCCTCCAGCATCCATTCATGCTCTGATCCTCCAGCATCCATTCATGGGATGATCCTCCAGCATCCATTCATGGGATGATCCTCCAGCAGTCTACTTAAGCAGCAGCATTTTCCAGAGTCCGGCATTCTCCTGAGGACGATCAGAGCATACTGATCGAAACGTCAAGTTGTACCTCCAGTTCTTTTCAGAACTAATTACTACTCAATTGAGATTCTTACATGGTGTCACCGCAATTAGTCTTACTTATCATTCTCACCATGCAAAGCTACAAGTTTTAACTAATTACTACTCAGTTGAGATTCCATATGGTGTCACCGCAATTAGTCTTACTTATCATCCTCACCATGCAAAGCTACAAGTTTTACAAAATTACAGTTTGTTAAGGCTGTCCATTCCCCACTTGCTTGATGATTCATGTTTGTAACTGTGTTAGTTTTCATAAGACTGCTCATTTAGACTAACCTGTTCTTTGTTAGAACAAGTGTCCAAGACCAAAAACTCAACCTCCAGATGCTTGTTTGGGATTCAATCCCTTTCACAGACCAACAATGAATTTGCAGCTAATTAGCTCGTGCCAATTGTTGCTACCCCAGCTAATCCAGAGCTTGTGGTTTCTCTAACTTCTAAGCCTCCATCTTTATCCAGACCAAGTCTTGCCGGACACCACCCAACAACAGCCTTGTATTTCACAGTCAATTTAGAAGAAAATCCCAGCAGCTGCGGAGCTCAAGGTACCCCTGAATTTGCGGTAATGAAGCTGGACAAATTGCTACTGTCATTTCAAACTGTGCACTGTAATCCCTGCTTATTAGGAGATGTGATTCCAAGAATAATCCCTAGAGATACAGTTTATGTGAATTTTTTTCAGTTTTTTTTTCTTCTCCCAGACACTGCTGAGATCATTTGGTCCTTCAAACCACATTAATGAATGGTTTACAGATATTTTGCCTCGATTTAACACATAACTCACATTGCCTGTTGTACCATTATTCCATTTTATGGGACAGCTTTTTGCATGGTTAAGTTAACGATTGGCTTGGTTGGATAGTTCCCCCTGCCCCCACCACACCTCAAAAAAAAAAAAAAAGTGCAATGGGAACATGGCTTTAATGAATGAAAAAAATGTTTAGACATGATACATGTACATATTTACATGTACATGTGTTTGTTATGTGTTTTAATGAATATTACCCAAAATCATACTTGATTGTATTTATATGCAATATCAATGAGCAGTACATGTACGTGTACGTGTCTTTTGATCAATGACATGAGTTTCCACAAAAGGCTTTCCCACAAGGATTTGGTCCAGGAAATCGGTAGAATAAAACAAATAATTATTTCACGTATGATTTATTGTCTGTGACAGTCGCAATGCGTCACTGCGTAATCCATCAAAGGAACGCTTTTCAAAATGTTAACAATGACCCAGACAAAACTTGAATTTCTGTCCACTGAAGTCATTTTTTTCACAAGGATAAGCGGATTTACTGAGGGATCTTGTTGTTCTGGTCCACGGCATTTCAACAGAAACAGGAGTCGGTTTAGACCTTGGTTTTCAACCATACATATTCTACAATAATCATACATTAAAGAACTGAACATTTTTTTTAACAGTTGGATACAAACTGGTTCATGTATTAGAAATGTATCGTTTTGAGCCATCCATCATTTTCAAATTGAAATGCATGCTACAGTACCAAGTATTCCATTGTGACACAGGGTTTCATATTTATTCAAAACCTTTGAAGGTACAACAGCTTATCAATGGTTTACCTGAGGCTTTTCTGAATGTACAAACTTCTAAATGCCATTTTGTACATGTATATAAAAGTATGCTGAAATATGTGTGTTCATCCTTAGCAATACCACAAACCATAGTATTAGCCAGCAATACCTTTGGGTGTCTTTTGGACGCCATGTTTGCTAAATGGACACCCTGTTTTATTTGCAATACACATGCAAAAGTATTGTAAGTTAAAGTTTTGGACACCCTGTTTTTCAAAGAATAACTGTTAAATTTAGATTTGTATGGTTTACATTTCTGAGATCTTGGAGCATTTCTGAGGATCTCTCGCTATTCTTTGGCCATCTATTCAAGGTATTAGCCAGGATTTAGAAACAGTGCGACCAAATTTGCTGGAAATTTCAAAACAGGGTGTCCAAATTGTTCGCTTACAATACCTTTACATGTAAATGACAGATAAAATAAGTTTCTAAAATTGAAATGGGATGTCCAAAAGACACCCAGATACCCCTCTGGCTAATACTATAGTTCTATTGACAAAACCTCAAACTGTGCCTGTGGCAGGACAATTTTAACCCTTTATCCCTTCACAAGTAACTACTTTTTCAACCAACCAAGCCTTTGAAATGTACATTGTACTATATAATTATATATACTTCATCTGAGGGCCATTGCTGTACTTATTTTTTTTTTGTCGGTGTCCTGTGGAATATATTCCAATGATTTAAAGTGTATCTGATGGATTTTTCTGGTAATTATGAAATTAAAACCCTCCTACTGGAGCTGAACTTTTGTGGCAAGTAGCTATAGTGGTCAAAATTAGTTGAACCATGGATGATGCTTTTACCAGTAATAAACGGTCGACTCATTTTAACCTGTAAATGTACTTACTACACATAAGGTTTGACAGTGTTTGACATTTAAGTGCACTAGATATACCTTGGCAAGTATATCAACATTTTGACTGATTTTAACCGATTTTGACCGTTGTTAGGCCGCCAGGCCTTACCAGTCATTAACGTACCCCCCACATGATCATGGTTTGTCCAATCAGATTGTCTTTTACAGTTATTTATGCATAATTTCATATTGCAACCTTGGATGTTATTAAATTCTACACATCATAATGGTCGGAGGAAGTACAGCTTAAACGGAAGAATCCTTTTGTGTAATAGATCTTTAGTTTTAATGACGAAGGGTCACTAAACTGTATATTGCAATATTGCCTTTGATGCCATTCATTAAGAATTTTCTTAATGGCAGTTCAAATCAAATTATGGTGAAATGGTGCATTTTTCTAGTCTATAATAACAGTGTTATTTCTCTGTTCTGTAGTGAGATGTTTTCATTCAAATACTGACTAGCACAATGGGTTCTTTTGAGGATGTTCCAATTTTTTAAGAAACAGTGTCCTATATATTAAATAGAAACAGTCTGAATAATACCTTTCTACGGTAAAATATTCATCCATTTTCATTATTTATGTTCAAGTTCATTGGCCTTAAGTGTATTATATACTTTGTAATTTAAGAATTTATCACGAATGGGTGAATCTTTTTTTGATTGTGATTGAAAGTTTTGTGGATTTCTATCAATGGGAATTAGCTTAAAATCCTGATGTCAGCAACCGAAAAGAAAAGCACCCAATTCCTTACAATTGACTTGGCACTCCAAAAATTATTTTCCCTGATCCCAGCACTTATTTTCAGTCAAATATCCCCATACAAATGCTAAAGCATTCTCTGGATCATTTATGTATCTGCCATACATCATGATCGCCTCACAAAGAAACAAACTGTTAAACAGGTTTCCCAAAGCTGTCCCACGACCCCTCAAAACATATTGGTTTATTGCCTCAGCCATCTTTTGTCTCCAAGCAAATTTGCTGTTCGCCTTGCTGGTGCTCCAAGGCTACCTGATAGAATGGAGTATTTTGTGTTCAGGGTGGCTTTTATAGGCTTTGTACTGCTACACCTGGTGGTCATGAGGGGTTTCGGCCTTACCCGCTCTTGTTTGCTTTTTGCAGGGGATTTGTGCCTTGGTGTGAGATGTTCTGAGGTTTTAGCAGTTTGGTGTTGGGGTTTTGGTTTAAAGCGACAGTTAAAATGTTTGCCTACAAAGTATATGTTCAGCTGTATGCAGACTTACATGTGCAATGTAGTTTAATTGCTGCAGTCTCTTCAATTAATTTGTCTGTACACTTTTGCTAAACAGATCATGTATTTTAAATGTACGTGTACATGTATATACAGTGCCTTGGCACTAACCCACTTGGTCTAGCTTACCGGATTCAAGTTCTGGTGTTAGCAACATAATGTGGGTTCGAATCACGGCCGTGACACTTGTGTCCTTGAGCAAGACAGTATCAGGAGATCAACTCGACAGTAATTTAGTTTACTTTTTTGTAATCCTACAGGGGTGCTACCTTTGTTTCTGTTTCTGTTAATATAATGTAAATTTGTGTTTATTTGTTTTTTTCTACCTGTGAAATCAATAAATGAAAATGAAAATGAAATGAAGACACTTAATCATAATTGCTTCTCTCTACCCAGGGGTTAAATGGGTACCTGTGAAGGCAGAGTTGGTTTGCTCTATATGCGCTAGAAATGGCAGCAATTGAGCTGTATACTCCCCAGGGAGCTGAGATGGTTTCAGGAATGATTTATGAGCCTTATGAGCCTTATGAGCAGGGATAATAATATAATGCGCCTTGAGCACCACTTAGTTGGTGGATACGTGCGCTATATAAATCCACACATTATTATTATTATTATTAGGTATTCTGGTTAGGAACCTTCCTGAATCCTCTAAAATTGGTCCATGTTTTGAAACATGCCCATATCTTCAAAATGCACCATGCATTTTCGGTGATCTTTCATATTCAGCACTTATTGCCTGTACTTGTTACCAGGTAGTAATTTTGCCCCATTTGAAGAGGTGAAAGTACCAGTTTCCAACAGTGCTGAATTTTTCAAAAAAATTGCCACTTGAAGGATTTTTATGGATTTGGGGTTGTTAGGGTTAGAGGAAGTACAATATTGGTAATTACCAGATTATCCAAATAACATTATTATCTAAAAGCTTACTTGATGTAAAGTTTCTACACATATCAATCATCCTGGGGAATTGTTACATGTCAAATTTACATAACAAAGTTTCTGACTGGCAACTTTTTGTCAAACATAAAACATTTACATGTACTTAACATTTGGGTCATTCCGTGTCAAATCAACCAGAGGTCCCCAGGTCACCCTCTCAGATTTACATGAAACTTTGTTAAACTGTTCCACTATGGCCAAAATGAACACACACAAAAAAGTAGATTCATATTCCATATCGTTTCCGAGATACGGCCTCTTGAAATTTGCTAAAAACCCCCCTTTTTTGTGCTCCGCCCCCCGGCCGAGCCGCGAAAACGTGCCATCGCGCTTTTTTTCAACTTTAAGAGCCCATAATTTGATAACGGTAACAGCTATAGAGTTGAAAATTTGTATTCTAACTTACTTTTGGCCCTAGATTCATAATCTGGCCTTAAATAATAGATATCTCATCTACATTTCAAGTTACTTGCCCCCAAAGTAGGCACTTTATTCAACCGGGAGTGATTTGGATGATTTTTGGGGTCACCCTGTGACCTCATCAGGGGTCACATGAATCCCAAATCTCAGATAAATCATCTATAGGTGCATTTCTATTACCAAAATCAAATATGAGCTAAATAAAACATTTATAAAGGAGTAGCATTCATCCAAAGTTGAGTCCAGGTGAACAAATATAAAAAAAGACCCCTTCCGTCATGCGAGTGGTACCCCCTATGGACAGTTTTTTTTTTTTTTTTTAAATTTACAGCAGTTAAACATGTACATTAGCTTTGGTACTCAACTCCTTCATGGTCAGGTTGCATTTTGAAAATTACACCATTTATCATGATTTTTTACTTGATTTGGCCTACTTGCACGCATTATAAAGACCTGAACTGCTACATCCATATTTAATTACATCTCAAAATTACCAAATTATCACAAGAGCTATGTAAATTACATTGTAATAAGTTTGTCCTCTTTCTTGAAAGAATTCAAGGTGATTTACAGTTGTTAATTTATAAACAATACTCTATTGTCCTGATTTTCCTGACGCTGATACAGGAAATCAGTAGATGGGTAAATATCGCTTCAAAAATTTCTTGACACAATTTGCAGTAAAGTTGATTCTCTAAGAGAGCACCACCTTATTACAAAATCGCAGTCTTCATATTTGCGCTCACTGAAGGAAACGCTACCAAAAGATACAGCCATAGTTTTGTTGGAGTTCGCTGAGAATTACAGCTTTTTGGTGCAAGATGCTATCCAGGGGTATTATTGGGACAACAGCCAAGCCACGCTGCACCCATTTGCCATCTACCATATGGAAGGAGGTGAACTGAAATGTGCGAGTGTAGTCGTGATTTCAGACTGCATGTGAAACATGAAACCACAACTGTCCATGCTTTCATATCCAGGCTTATTTCCTTTATCAATGAGCAGCTTCCTAGCAAAAGCAAGCTGATATACTTCAGTGATGGGGCAGCCAGCCAGTATAAAAATCACAAGAACTTGTCCAACCTTTGCTACCACTTATCAGACCATGGACTTGCAGCCGAATGGCATTTTTTGCAACCAGCCATGGGAAGAGTCCATGCGATGGTTTGGGTGTGACCACAAAGAGGCTGGTAGCAAGAGCCAGTCTGCAGGCTACCGAGGATGAACCGATTTTGACCCCACAGCAGATGTTTGCATGGGCTGATAAAAACATCACGGGCATCAAGTTCTTTTATGTCAGCAACGATGATGTGAAATGTAATGCAGATAAGTTCAAGCTAGTTGATCGATTCTCCTCATCAAAGACTATATCAGGTATTCGATCACACCATAGTTTTGTTCCTGTGACTGATAGAAAGGCGGCGACTCTCTGATGACAAGGTTTTTAGTATTGTTTCCATTGGAGATCATGCAGAAATACATCAAGGTACTGATGCAACAGAGTACCAACCAGGTCAATACATTGCATGCATATATGACAATGAATGGTACATTGGCACCATACATGTAGTTGAGAGATCAGAGGAACAAAATGATGTCTATGTGAAGTTCATGAGAAGAGCAAAGAACTCAAATACACTCTCCTGGCCACATGACTCCCGAAATGAGTGTTGGATACCATTTCAAGATAATAATAATAATAATAATAATAATTTTCTATTGCGCTGTTTCCATTTAAAAATTATCAAAAGCGCATAACAAAAAAAAGATGTGATACTGTATGTACCATCAGTGCTCCAAAACTGCAGGGACAAGGGGGCCGTCAGTATAAATTATCTAAAGCAGACTTCAATAACATTCAAGCCAAACTACCAGTATTTATCAAGTAAACCACTGCAACTAACTAGACAGTATTCTCAAAGCTAGTTGCTAGAATACATGCATGGTAATTCTGTTAAATGCCATCTATTAAGTCAATTTTATGTCCCCGAATATGTGCAAAACTGTGTAATTATCAAAATGCAACCTGACCATGAAGGAGTTGAGTACCAAAGCTGAAATTTGGTATATAAGTAGATCTAATGTACATGTTTAACTGCTGTAAATTAAAAAAAAAAAAAAAAAAACTGTCCACAGGGGGGACCACTCGCATGACGGAAGGGGTCTTTTTTTATTTTTGTTCACCTGGACCCAACTTTGGATGAATGCTACTCCTTTATAAATGTTTTATTTAGCTCATATTTGATTTTGGTAATAGAAATGCACCTATAGATGATTTATCTGAGATTTGGGATTCATGTGACTCCTGATGAGGTCACAGGGTGACCCCAAAAATCATCCAAATCACTCCCGGTTGAATAAAGTGCCTACTTTGGGGGCAAGTAACTTGAAATGTAGATGAGATATCTATTATTTAAGGCCAGATTATGAATCTAGGGCCAAAAGTAAGTTAGAATACAAATTTCCAGCTCTATAGCTGCTACCGTCATCAAATTATGGGCTCTTAAAGTTGAAAAATAGCGCGATGGCGTGTTTTCGCGACTCGGCCAGGGGGGCGGAGCACAAAAAGGGGGGTTTTTAAGCAAATTTCAAGAGGCCGTATCTCGGAAACGATATGGAGTATGAATCTACTTTTTTGTGTGTGTTCATTTTGGCTATAGTGGAACAGTTTAACAAAGTTTCATGTAAATCTGAGAGGGTCACCTGGGAACTTTTCAGAAATTTGGTTGATTTGACATGGAATGACCCATTTTCAAAATACGTCTTTCTCAGTATTTATTACTAACATTTATGCATGGATTGACACCCATAGCCTCATTCTCAGTCTGATAAATTGTCATTTATACATACATGTAGCCTATTTAGGAAGACAGGCCTTTCATTATTGTATGATGTGAATACAAATGAAGCTGATAGTCTTGTTTTACTGAGCTTTCAGAAAGTTGCTCTAACAGAGAGCATTGCTATCGACAGTGAACAACCCATTAATTAAAACACTGCAGCACCCACTGGCCTCTCCAAAGCATCCTTCCACACTGGATGCATGGCCTATTCACGTCTCTCTGTGTTTACACAAATCATCAAGAAAATAACAAAAGGATTTGAGGGTCTCTGGGGAATCTCTAATAATAATAAAAATAATAATAATAAAGATTTGTAGTGTGCACATATCCACCCTGCTGGGCGTGCAAGGCACGGAAACAAAGAAAAAACATGAGTTCAAACAATATAATGATAGCATAGAAAAGAATTATGTACCGAGATACATGTACAATGCAATTACAAATATACATCATCTTTGAAGAATTGTGACATAAGATGAGTTTTAAGCAGCGACTTAAATCTAGTTATACTATGACAATATTTGAGTTTAGTTGGAAGATGATTCCAGTTTTAGGTTCTAACCAATCCCGTTGGAGATGTCCTGAAGCACGGTCATAAGAAATGTGTATGATTACATCCCTCGATAAAAACTAGAAAAAACATCATCATGCAGTATACACAAAATGTCTATGATATATGTACAGTGTATGTACATGTATATCATTTGTGTACTGCATATATGAATGTTCTTTGTAAGTCAAGTACCTCGGTGTTGATGGACCATAGACAAAGAATTGGGCATCAAACATGTATATCTGGCAAAATAATTGCCTAAAATGGCGTTGTAACAATATAACATTGGAATTTTTTTGGGGGGAAACCTGTATAGGGCCACTTTGACTTTATTAAAATGTTCGGTACCAGAAGTGTATGGTTCAACAGGAACTGCTCATAATCAATTATTGTTTTTGTAATAAGGAAACGATTGCAATTGATAGTTATTGAGGATGTAGATTGTAAGGAAATGACTGTGGTTGTAGTATAAACACAGACCTGTGGTACAGCATTATTTATAGCAGTGTACCAAGGGCATTCATATTTGTTAAACTGAGAATTCACCATGGAACCTTTCCTCCTAACATTCCGTCCTTTATACTTCCCATATTTAACATTCCCTTCCAACAGTCCAATCTCTTAGAAACACCTTCATTGTTGCACGTTCCCCAAACCAGACCAACCCACGCACTGCCAGCCGAACCCAATCATCTTCCTGAACGGGAGCATGTATATGTATGTTTGTCACTGCCTTCTGATTGACAGGAATCGGTGAATGATAATGGATTCCAAACTCACCCAGCTACCCATAATAATTCCGTAGCTCGATCAATACCCATACTTCATGTCTTCTCCAGGATCCGGGGAAAAAACAGGATTTCACTCATCAAGGGCAGCAAACCTGAGGTTATATAACTAAACACAGAGGCACACAAGGCGAAAACTTGGGGACTCTCCCTGTAAATAATTGATGGGAGGTCTGACTTATTGGAGATCAGGTTTTGGCTTTTAACAATTTTCTTATTGTGGCTACTAATGTGTGAAAGGCTTCAGCGTTTAATCAATGTCTTGTAGGTTTTTTTTTAGGTGAGGTATCCCACGAGGTGTCAAGAGATTATCTGGGATTACTGCTTGCTTGCATTTTCTGAAACTGTCAAAAACAGTTCAAGCAGCTTGCGTTTATCCAGAAAAAAACCCCCTCATAATCAAGATTTGTGTTTTTTCAAATTGTTTATTGTTAGCTTTTCCAAACAGGAAGAGAGACTGTTGGAGCTTGCTTTTGTTTATCTTAGAATCATTGGAGTTGATGGCTTGGTTTTTCTAAATAAAATAAAAACAATAAACATGAAGGCTTAGTGGATCAATGCATAGGAATAACTGTATTTAATTTAAAAGGAATTCTCAAGGAACACTCCTATATTTGTGAGCTGATACCCTGGCTTGTAATGATACAATGCAACATTGATTGGATTATTGATTTCAGAATTAACCGCTTTCTCCTGTTGATTAAAGCATTGATGCAATTAAACAGCACTGTTAGTTGTTGTAAATGCTCTTTTCAAAAATAGCATTTGCCTGCAGGGGACATTCTTAACATGACTTAAAGGGACAGCATCGTTATGATTAGAGCAGACTGGGCATGGAATCGGTGTTCTAGTTTAAGATGAACATAGTGACTGAAAATTACTGGCTCATTTTATGCAGCAACAACAGTAATATGACCTTATCATGTGGGGTATTATTGTCAGTCATGTACATACATGTACATGTATGTAATAGGAGAATACTGTGAGGTGCACATGCCTTAATATGTTTTCCACTTGATTCATATATTTTTAAAAGTTATTTTAAGTAAAATGCGTCTTGAACAAAATCACTGTATTAATATCACTTTTTACATACTGTACATTAATTTGTATTCTTATTTGATATTTTAGAAAAACAAATTTATTATGCCAGAATTAAATTGAATGTCAAGAGCATTACAGGCCAGAAAAACAGCTTTCTAAAAATTTAAAAAAAACAGGTGTCACCATAGAAATGTTATGCAAACTTGTGTTATTGGGTCCCTTGAGTGAGTCTGTCTGAAGTATATGGTTGGAGGTCTGGTTTGTGTCCAACCATTCAGCATTCCCAGCTAGTCACAAATTGCCTAGACTCCTGCCAGTCTATTCCCAGGTTGAAACACCCTGGTGGATTACATTGCCAGAGCCAGGGACCATTTCTGAAGGTAAAATTCTCTGGTTTAAGCATGGACCCTGAGTAGCATGAACCAGTGGACCCCTTAGTGTTTGTTTGGACTCATCAGCAGGTTTGGAGCCTTTGAGTCTGATTGTTTCCTGTGTGTCTGGACTGCTGATTATTTCAATAAAAAATGTTCTGGTGGTGCTATTGATGGTCATTTTATACAGATTAGATTATTACTGTTTTCAGGGATGTAGCCCCCATCAAAAAATTAACCCTCCTATTCTCAAAACCATTCGTTTTTTCATAGGATTTTGAGGGATCGAACTATACACAAAAGTCTGTGCTTGTACAGGTATAAACATGTACAATATACATGAACTTACTGTATTTGTCTACATGTTATCATTGTCATGGTGACGTTCAAACAATCTCAGTTTATTGGAAATAAAAGATAGGGAAAAGGTTTGTTGATATGAACACACTCCTGAAGGTACAGGGATGTCAAGGTTGTGGGTGTTTTAATGAAAGTGATTGACCTTGGTTGTCTTGAAGCAAATCAGCAGTCATGCAAAGTGGTATTGTCAAGCAAGACAAAATGGCTGCTACTGTGTTGGTTATTTTCCTTTAACAATACTGACCTTGTTGTGTATTCCTTTAATTTCCTGCTGGCTTAGTGGCAAAAATGTGGAGTAGAATTTGCTTATTTTATTCCAAAAGTTTTGGACATCTTGTAATCAATAAAAATCACCCATTGTATTTCAAATCGTATATAAATATTATGACAACCTACAATGTACAAGTTTTCTTTGTTAACTTCTGCCAGTGCGATTCAATCATTATTTGTCTTGAAAAACAGTCAGCAGTCCAGCCGCTTTGTTTGTCCCTGTAAAAATGCGGCTCAACCTTCCTGGTTTTTCTTTTTCCACCGGTGTCCTCAGCCCAGCTGGTCTTTTAAGGTCAGCGGTCTGGTACCAATGAAATGTCCACATGGTGCCGTCAAATCATATGTGACTTTGATGATTCCTGTCTCCTGGTTGACTTGTTTCTTGGGTAAGAAGGGGAAATTCTCTTCTTGGAATTTTAATTTTTCTTGGTGGTAAGTTGTAGTGGTGGTCAATAATATGACAATGATACAAGGGAGGGGGTCTGTGGTTTTTTTAGCCATTGCTTTACAAGGCAAAGCAAAACACGTATCTCCTCCTTCTGCTGAACAATTAAATATCAAGACACAAATGAAAAAATAAATTATAAGCAAAAATAACACTTACAGTGTGACTATTTCAATAGGAATGTTATTCTAAGAAACTGCCATGTTGAATTTGCATTACTATTGTGTATTGGCTGTAGTATTTCAACACTTCAAAAAAGACAAACAAATTTTGAATATTTTTTTTCTAATTTTAGGCATTCAAATGTTTAATTAAATGTTACAAAGACTGGTGTTGTTGGCACAGTGCCATATTTTATTTCATTAAACTGCAAACAAATTAAAAAATATTTTTGCAGAGTTATCCAGAAAATAAAAGATACTGACCCTTTGACAATGGTCACTATTGCACTGCAAATAACCCGTAATTAACAACAAATCCATAACCTCCACACATCTGGGATTGCTTTGTTTTCAGCCCGTTCCCTTCCATACCTGGCTGCCAGTTACAATCTATCAAGTTCAAGGTCCCCTTAGCATTTATTTTGCTGAGCATTTGTTTTGTCATTCATGCAGGCTGTTTCTATAAATCAAGCGGTTTGTTTATAAGTTCTAGGGGTCTGGCAGCTGAGCTGTGCTGAGGTGTCTCTGGGTTCACCTAAAGGTGTGAGTTTCTGCTTTATATCATAATATGCCATTTGGTTCATCATAATCTAATGGATCATTTCATAGATTGATTGGTGTTGTGCTTGGTGATTTCCCTGAAATTCTGCAGTGCAAGCACCGTGGCAGTGTAGGCACACCACGTTCTAGAAATTACATTCAATACAACATTACAAGTTACTTCAACCAATAACATCCAGCACATGTCGGACCCAGAGCTTGTCAATTTTATAAAATAAAAGTATCTGTTTTCCAGTCAAAGATACCAAGTAAATGCTGTACACTGTACAGTGGACTTCTGCTTGGATTACATAGTCATGCACATGTTTATATCACTGTACAATTTGAAGTTAGCATGATGGAAGGTATTACACATATATATGACAGCAGTTTTTGTGGTAACATGTGTTTATAATCTCTTGATAGATGAAGCATCCTAATAGGGGATTCTCATGAGGAGGATAGGACGACATTGATCAATACATCAGGTCATTCCCATTTTAACTCCAGAAATCATGAACTGTACACAGGATATATCTGAAAATAAATTACAAATAGTTTTGAGTCGATGTTCGTTCCTGCCAACAATTTTATTCTGTGAATTACATGTATATAGAAAATTATACTGTTATAAATGTGACATTTTAAGCAGAATAAAAATGTTCATAATGCATACAATCTGTACAGATTATGCCTGTCATAGTTCAACTGAGGGCGCTCTTTATGTCAACAAATGATGTCATGTATCACATCTATTATGGTTTTTTACCATTATAGGATTGATAGCTATTAGGCCAAATAAATTTAAAAAAACATGTTTAGCGGCCCCGCCCGCTTCCTTTTTAGAGGCCGCCTCCTTTTTTTTTTTTTTTTTTTTTTTTTTTTTTACGAAAAAAAGGATACATTTTAACGATCTCAGACGAAAATTTTTTTTTTTTAAATAAATAAGATCGTATTTTTTAAAACTTTAGCACACCGTGTATAAAGTTGTCGATTATCATACGCATGTCAGTTTGCCCCGTGTGAAATATTAACTGGTTGTCTTTAAAAATGTGTCGGGCGGCCATTTAAAAAAGAAAAAAAAAGGCCCTCCTCCTTCCTTTTTTCAAAAAGGCAGGACGCTAAACATGTTTTTTTTTTTATTTGGTCTTAGCCTAACTCACTTAAAATATATATTTGTCTAAAACCAAATTCCGGACAAATTATGGGCACATTGTGAAAACTTGTACTGGCAGCTGGGTACAGATCATGCAGTGTTTGTCACATGATTAATTGAGTCTTTGCTGTTGAGGAATTGATAGATATTTAATATTGAAACCTGTCTAACTGAACCAATATGGTAATTCCTTAATGTACGTTCACTATGCATCTGGAATAATATTAAAAAACCACACATTATGTAGCTTACTGCTAGATTGGTAAAGCTCGCTGTATTCAATGCCAGACATGCTGACAGTGAAATCCTACCTCCAAGTTCATCATTTTGTGGCTTGGAAATGAAACTGACCCACCGGCCACCCCCTGGCTACCTGTCAGGGGTAATTAACGAGAGCCCCAACACACCTGTCCATTTCCTTTATGTCTGTACTAAAGAGATACTCAACATATAGAAGTTGACAATGTGTGGTAGGCAATAGGGGAGTAGCTGTAAGGGCTCATGCTAGGAACATGAATGTACAATGTACCGTAACATTGTAGCCTGCCTTTGTGACAAGTGTATTTGTTGTACATGTATTATGTAAAAAGTACAATTATGTACACATTTTCACCAGAAATAATCATATTTAACTTGAGACTGTATTTTTCTTTCACTTTTTATTAAATTTTTGTATTAATGAAATGAGACTGCATTCATATACAGTGTGTTACTTGTGTAATTATATCCGCAAATATTGTAAGCAAAGAAAGAAAATTTAATTAAATGTAATGGGAAAATCAATATTCTATGAAGTAGAAACAAAGAAAAAGAAATCTAATTCAATCAGTCATGTCTAAATGATATGTACATATTTGGGAAAAAAAAATCAAATTAACCGTCATCTTAATTACAATTACAAATCTTATTTAAACAATTTAAACATCTTAGTGCAATTTTAAAGATGTAAATAACCTTTGTTCTATCTTTGTTTTGATCACAGATCCATACATGGGGATAGGGCTGTGCGTTTTCGGTTATTTAGGAAACCGGATACCCGAAATTGGAAATCCTCGGATACCCGGGTACCCGTAAACAATTTTGTAAAAACACATAAATATTCCTGAATGTATAAAATAACCAATACGAACACAAGTTTTAAACAAAAGCCAGCAAGTCTGTGAAAGGCTGTTGGCAAATGTTTCTTCTAAAGCCTTCATCTAAGTGGAGTGTCGTGGCCGAGCGGTCTAGCGCACCGAACTCAAGTTCTGGTGTTGCCAGCAGCAGGGTGTGGGTTCGAGCCCCGGTCATGACACTTGTATCCTTGAGCAAGGTACTTAACCATAATTGCTTCGTCCTTCGGATGGGACGTAAAGCCGTAGGTCCCGTGTGTTGTATAATGCACGAAAAGTGGATTGTCGTGGCCGAGTGGTCTAGCGCACTGAACTCAAGTTCTGGTGTTGCCAGCAGCAGAGTGTGGGTTCGAGCCCCGGCCGTGACAACTGTGTCCTTGAGCAAGACACTTAACCATAATTGCTTCTCTCCACCCAGGGGTTAAATGGGTACCTGTGAAGGCAGAGATGGTTTGCTCTCTATGCGCTAGAAATGGCAGCAATTGAGCTGTATACTCCCCAGGGAGCTGAGATGGTTTCAGGAATGATTTATGAGCCTTATGAGCCTTATGAGCAGGGATAATAATATAATGCGCCTTGAGCGCCACTTAGTTGGTGGATACGTGCGCTATATAAATCTATACATTATTATTATTATTATTAAGTTTTCTTCATTTTGTTAGCAAACAATCAGAGACTTCCATAATTTTGTGTGGCTTAAAATGTTCAGTCGGAATTTTAAAAAGTCGTTTACGGGTAACTGGAACCGAAAAATGGAACCGGGTAATGACATTTTCGGTCGGGTATCCGGATATCCGGTTACTCAGCACAGCCTTACATGGGGACCATGGATAAAATACTGATATAAATACATGCAGTCACTTAATATCCAGCTTAGATGATTAGCTTAATTCATTTACTGTAATGGTTTCATTTAGCATCACGCTTGCTCAGAAGAGTCAACATTTATTTCCCAGAACTTACACTGTATTCAATGACTCAGTGTATGCTAATTAATCATTAACTTAACACATGTTTGCATTTCTCTATGATCCTTGTCCAGATGTGGCATTAATCTTGTATTGATGTTGAAATTCCAGTATGGTTGGTATTACACCTTTCGGCAAATTAAGTGACATTTTTACAGCTTTTGAAATCTTGTAATGGTTTAATGTACACTTAGATTGATATGGAATCAGATGGATAAGTAAATAGGCCTATTATGTAATGTTGCTCAAAGATCAGTCTATCTATTGTTTGTGTTTTTGTCAGTAAATACCCACTTATCATTAAAACACACCAATGTAGTGTTACTTGGAGTGTCACCTTGAAAGATTATCACAGGTATTTCTTGACTTTTTATCTCAAATGCATTAATTTATGCCCTCAAGGACTTTTTTCTTGTATTCTTATTTTTTTTCAGTGATTGATTTTGCTGGTATTGCATAGCAAATTGCTCGGCAAAATTCCCAAGTTTTTACACAAAATACAAGAATTGCTATTCAAAATTACATGTAGCATAATATACACATAAATATTTGAAGGAAAATTGTTCCGTTAATTCATTTGTGAATACCATGAAGTTGCTTGCACAATTATTGATTTGTATTTCATTGTGGCACTTCAAGTCATGATTTGAAATTATAATAATGACCATTATGATAATTAAATTTGTTTCGATTTTAATTTATACAGTGCTGGACTTTCAACTACACTTACGAAATCATACAAACAAATGCATACACATAATTATTTGTTTCCCAAGAAAACCACCCAGTTTATTAAAAGACTTTTCCTTTATTTTCATTTTTTTGCGACAGAAAAAAAGCATACTTGAAATTAAATGTTATATATTTTTTCTTTTAAATTGATGCAGGGATGATCACAACAACAGACAATGCATTGGACAGAGAGGATGAAGAATATCACACATTGGAGGTAAAGTAACTATAATGTTTGAATATTCATCAGTTTGGTGGATGAATATTCATGAATATTTGTGATGAATAGTAATCCATTTTGGGATGAGCATTCATTATTTGAATATTCATGATTACTGGTAATGAATATTCGTGATTGTTTCATGATTATTTGCTTTGCTGATGAATATCAAATTACGTTTTATCAAATAACGCAAATACTGCACTTCATAAATTTGAACAAATAAAAATGGAACATAGTTGGTGCTATGTAGCCTTCATACTGTACTATTATTGCATTTTTAAGACATTTTATGTTGTGTTTCTGTTTTCCTTCATCAAAATATTGTGACTAGAGTAGACCTTTAATTAACTGAAAATAGTTTCTGGGTTGAAACTAAGATGATCCCTTGCCTGGCCTCAAACTGTGCAGCTTAAAACAACACTGTGTTCCATGTAACCCAGCTTAGGCTGCACTCACTCACTCAAAGGCTCAAATATAAATCCATACATCATTGCTATTCCCATCCCATCTTTCCTGCATATTATACTGATGTCTTGAGTGCATCGACGGCTGAATGTATTGATTTGCATTTTGACAGACTGGACTGGTTATGTTCTTATTTATTTCAATTATTCTGGTGGACTTAGCAGAGTTACTTAGGCAGAACGTGTTGGAGTGAATACTCAATTGTGCAGATGCTGTTATTTTCAGGTTTAATTATATTTTGCCAGTTGTACCTTGAATGTTCCTATTATTTTCCCCAAGTTGACATATTTAATAAGCAAAACATGTTATCTGGGGATACAATAGTTCTAAGGAGAAGTACAGAACAGTTTAATAAAATACTGCTAGCATACAGCTCAGTATTAGCATTGGATTTGAATAGTACGATATGAACTGACATTTGAGAAAAAACAGTCTTTCTGTTTTTCATTTCAAGTTAATTTTGTTTTTTATCATTCAGAATAAGTACAAAAATTGTTCTTTCTTTTTTGGTTACATATGTGACCAGCTCTGAGAAAAGAAGCTTATGTGATCGTCTTTTCGGCCATATCAAATATGTTTTGTAGCTTGATTGTACATTAATATAGAAAAAAGAATTTTGTGCAAATTAAGTAACCTTTTCCCAGAGCTATTCTCATGTTACGTGGTGAAATTCTTCATATATTTGGAGGCAGTCTCTGGAGAAATGAAGCCAATAGATTACAATACATCATTCTCGAATACATAACTGTTAGATAAAAAGTGACTCCAGCTAAACACATATGCATGTTCCATATGTCCATGTGGTTATATCATTTTAATGGGCCACTGTACCGATTCTTATTCGCATTATTAAGTACATGTACATCCATATGTCTTTAGGATTTGTCAAATCGTTACAAATAGTCCATCACTTTATTGGCTCAGAGCAATCCATTATGTCGATAATTGGGTAAATGTACCAAGTGCTTTATATAAAAATGGCAGTGTTTCTGTTAAAGCTGCATTTTTGGATGAGAGAGTTAAAGCCAGTAAGTGGGCCAATTCACTTTTGGTGAAATGTATGTAAATGCATTCATACTTTATGGATCCATCCATCAAAAGATATACGAACAAACCTGCAAAAGTTTCAGCCAAGTGATTTGTGAAATGTATTCAGATTTGTTATATTCATTCCAATGTGGGATTAATGTCTTGGGAGGATATAAATTCATTTGCAAAATAATTGGATTAATTGTACTAGAATTATAGCACTTCAGACAAAAATATTTAAAGGGATGTTCGATACCGTCTTCGACTTTACACCAAGTAAGTAAATATATGATTTTTTTTTTTCAAGAATATACCAATACTGAATAGTGTCAATAGGGGCTTTAATTTCCATTGTATACACCATACAAAACATAAGTATATTGGGGTTTTCTAATAAATAAGTCTAACTCAAAACTTTTTTTTTGCAGATTTCATTACATGTACATGTAGCTCGTCAAATGTCAAAAAAATTTCACCTAGCAATATGCTGACCCCACCCCTCAAAACACTGACATGTAGATTATACATACATGTACATATTGAAAACAACCTCTCAGATTCCTTCAGGTGAGGAAGAAATATTCCCAAGTTTTCCTTTTCAAAATTCATGCGGTAACACGATTATGCCAGTTTGCCAATGCAAACATCTCCGAGCATCAAATCTTTCCTCTGAGAAATCAGTATTTTTCACAGCGATCCTCTAAGCAGCAGATTGACGCTCTAGCGTCTTGATAATTTCCCATGTGATCTCAATAAATTGATGCTGTCTGCGGGAGAAGTTTCAGCGTAATGCTAGCCCGGAGGTTGGATTACAGTACCCCGGTATGTAGGAGCACTCTGCATTCAAAATATTGGTTAAATGTTCATCTTAATGTCACTTCTTCAACTAAACACCAAGTTAGTTTTATGTAAAACTGATCATTTGTGGGGTTTTGTTTTCATTGAAATTACCAATCGTGCATCTAGGGGCTTAAACTCTTCTGATGTATTTTTTCAGTGGATTGAAACTGTGAACCTTCTTAGAATGTTAAACAAAATTGAGTAAGATGTCGCAGAATGCACAAGTTTATTATCCCATATATTTCCATCTAAGTCCTCGCAACCCAGTATAAACTGAAACCCAAGGGGAGGTAGTGACACAGAATTTCTCACATCATCACCTGCCCATCTGCTAAACTCCTTCTGATGTTTAATCAGGATGGAGAGATGATATTCCCCTCCGATCCATGATCGTAATGCTCTGCAGTCTCTCCTACATGTTATAACTAGGGGCGTAGTAGGCGCATAATTTGTAATCACGTTATAGGAAATTAATCTGCATGCTATCAGTGGTGCTTATGGGTCACTGTATTGAATTCAGCTGAATTTACTTTAAGTAACGAACAAGTCCAGACAATTTTTCTCAATTTAAATTTCTGCTGATCAATATACAGTTTATCAGTAAAATAATGGAAATGACAAATATTTGTAATTGCAAAATATCATACTTTTTACACATTTATGATGGGTTTTACTGAAGAAAAATCAGTTCCAAAGAATGTGTTTGTGTTTTCCACCAAATTATGTGAAGTAATTAGATTTTGATAGAACTTTCCTTCCCTCACCCAACTATAAATGAAAATACTCGTAAGCTGTAAACATGCAGAGTACAAAGGACACCGAAATTAAGCGTTATCGATCAATGAACTTTTAACCCTGTGTCTCTCTACACCTTGTGTGTTTCCCAGAACTCTCCCTTGCTTTGTAATTAACAGACAGTCTCTGATGAGGTATAAAAATCTCACAACAAAGAGGTAAAAGGTTCAATGACCTCATAAAAACCAGGATTGGCATGCGCATGCACACTGAATCAATGGTTTCATTACTGTCAATATGATGGAACGAAATTCATTGGATACCAATCAAAACCGGTACTACACCTGGCTTTAATTTCCCAAAATGTGCCTAGCAGAAATTTTCATTGAACATGATTACCAGTCAAAAGCTGCTTTGTGTATGCTTTCTGTGTACCAATCTGACTGGTTACCAGTGAAACGTGCTTAGTCATTTTGATATATTAAGCAGCGCTAGCATGTCCATCATACAGCAAGGCCTTGTATTTTTTATTGAGGGGAGTGAATTCCCTGCAGTGTTGTTGGTCAAGCGATGATTTACATGTTCAGGGCTTCCACACTGGACCAAGGTGCTGAGAAGATACTCAATTGTAGGCACAATTGAAATAAATTTCAGTGGTGATTTGATACATTTCAGCTGCAGAGGTTCAGCCGTTTGTGATGTACATTGAGTTTGAATACAATTTATTATAGACATCCGTGTTCTTGGTTACAGTGATGTAACTCTTATACATGGTATTGATAATGAGTATTTATTGATCATTTATTGATCATTTATTGATCATAACTGAATAAAAATGTCCCAAAGAAGCATACATATTATTATTACAGTGTTCTGACTGATTAGTTGATCATCTGGATTTTAAAGATTTAAGCAATAATAATAATAATAATAATAATAATAATAATAATAATGTGGACTTATATAGTGCACGTATCCACCAAACTGGTGCTCAAGGCGCATTATATTATTACCCCTGCTCATCAGGCTCATAAATCATTCCTGAAACCATCTCAGCTCCCTGGGAGTATACAGCTCAATTGCTGCCATTACAGCGTATATAGGTCTAATCAAACACAACAACCAACTCTGCCCTCACAGGTACCCATTTACCCCTGGGTGGAGAGAAACAATTATGGTAATGTGTCTTGCTCAAGGACACAAGCACCATGGTCGCGGTTGGGATTCGAACCCACATACTGACGACTCAGCCATCAGAACACAAATCGGATGCACTAAACCGCTCGACCATGGCACTCCAAGGATATAAAGGATAGCAAAGCAAATGCTCAGAACTATAGATTTCACCCCAGCGCTATTCACAACAGCCGGCCCCAATACCCCTAGCAAAATTTACGTGCATATTTCAAAACTGCTCAGTCATACCCCTGTGATACATGTATGATTCAATAAATCAGTTATATGTTTTTGTAAGATTTTGTTTTGGTGGAGAAAAGAGACAGATTTTAAAGTTTGAACTGTTGAAGAATCAGAAAGGAGCCATATTCTCATTGATACCTTCATGTCTCCATTACCATTATTCAAAAATATAATACTGATCTCAAGTGAAATTCCCCCACACAAAGCTCTCTGGGTAATGTGACATTTTACAGAAAGTAGCAAACAAAACCTTTATACATACATGTACTTAAGTTTTTACCAATATGGAAACTTACAAATTCCCAAATGAGAACTGCAATTTTTCACCTGGGGCAAAAAACAGCAACTGAAAAATGAATTTCATTCTAAAAATATTTATAAATAAATAAAAGTTTGTATTTCCAGAACCCCTGTTGGGAATAATCTGCAATAAGTTGCCATCGGCATACTCTGGTGAAACTACTATTTGATTCATGAATATATAGACAGTTTGAATGCATAAGTACTGACGTATACCTGTTGTTCTTGTGGCAACAGCTGGCAAGGTGCTTCTAAATAGTTTCAGATTGTTTTAATAGAAAACTTAGGAAAAAGTTTGAGTTACCAGTGGAAGATTTTTCCACCTTTGATGTTGAATCTTACACCGCCATCCAGTAGGGAATGTAGCTTGCCTACAGGGTGTGTAGCCACCCACATTTGACCAAGTGCTAATGTATTTGGCCCACATCAGTCAGATTTTGAACAATAAATCATTCATATGGTTTCCCTTTCTTACTAAAAAGATAATTACTTGGCCAAGTTTTTTTTTCAATCATTTTAACCAGACCAGAGGTCAGTTTTGGCCAGAGGGCAGTGATAAGCTTCAGTTTCCTTGTTGAATTTTTTGTGGGGTCATCCATCTGGGAGTTTTCTATTTGTTTCATGTGCAATTGAAACTGTTATCCCGTTGCTCTAGTTTTTTGTCAGTTGATACCTCAATTGGGTCAAAGTGGGTCATTTTTGCCACGTAACAAAGGTTAAAAGTTAACAAAAGTTTAAAGATTTTTATCAATTATCGAACTAAAACATGGTTAGAGTAAATGGTCTGTGATTAAAGTAAGAGACCTGCTAACAGTATTTTATGAAGATTGCAGAGATAAAAAAAAGAAATCGTAACAATAGAAATAGATGGATGCTTCCAAAGAATCAAAGTGCTATAAAAACAAACAATCTGTTATTTTGTTGATGATATTTATGATGTCATTTTCAATAACATCAATACCTTATTTGTTTCCGAGTTTTTATTTGTTTAGCACCAAATAAATTGAAAAATTCTGATTAGAACCTAATTCACTACATGGCCTCTCTGCAATTGGTTTTTCCAGAATTCAAATCTGATGTGACATTTGTTCTATAAGCGGCCTTCACAACAGCAATTTTCCGTGGGACTTATAACATTGCTGAGCCCCTAGAGCGATTCCGAGCCGTGCTCATGACGCCTTTCTGTCCCACAGTTTCAATATTTGCTGCAGGCGCTTATAGGCAGGACATGAGCTTGACAATTCTACCAGAGGAAATGTAACACAAGAATAGTAACCTTTCGTTTAGCCAAGGATGTTATTTTCAACACCCCTCAGACAAAATCATAGATATTAGCACACAAATCATGTAGTTATGGGAAATAGAAGTTGTGGGGGTGGGTTGGAATAACTGAGTGGAATTATAGAGGTTACATGTACATTGATAGAGGAAATGAGATGATTGAGGAAGGCGTTGTAGTCTACATGTAGCTGTGCTGGATTCATTTATAGTACACATTTTGAGAAACGAATCTTTGATCATGCAATAGATTCGTTTTTAGAGAAACATGATGCATCAAGTAATCTTTGTTTTAGCAAGCTACATACCTGTACCTCTGGGCAAGATGGGCTTACACATATGCACAATGTTGAAGGATAAAGGAACTTGGCACATATGCCTTTAAAATTATGAGTACATTTTTGTAAGGATTTGACCATCTAGGACTATTTATTTTCAAGGGTTTTTTACTGTATGGTCATGACAAAATGTCAAGATAATGTCAGCCTGGTGTTAAAAGCCCCTTGAGCAAAGTTTCACATTTCTGCAACGAGATACCAGACAAAATATCAAAATAGACATTTACCAAGCACTGGCAAGCTTACATCTGTTGAATGTGGAGCTGTTATCGCCGGGCATGATTATTTCTGGAATTTCAAGTTCATTGTACAGGAAAATTTTAGACTTTTATGCAGTCTAAAGGTCGTTAGTTATGGCCGATTATCATCACAATATTTGTCTTGGATAAGTCAAGGAGGTTGCAAGTCTGAACATTTATTTGATTGGGGTTGAAACACATTCATGTACCTCCTGTAACAGATATTGATTGTTTTAAAAAGAGGACATTTATGGCCTCAATTGTCTAAATTTAATTCAAAGCCAAACCCAAATGTGACTTGGAAACTAGTGCATGTATATTTTCATTGTATTAGGCCAATGGGTTTAATGATAGGACTAGGCTTGGGCGATATCGATTGTTTTCATCCACGATATATCGTCAAACATATATCGCGATATTCGATAATATCGCGATTATTTTTGTTGTTCACGCATGAGTGCTTTAGAGCCGGTAATGACAGGGATGTACCCGTCTACAATCGTCACAATAAATTGCCAGTGCTTACCTGAGAGACACGTGCAATTGCGCCGTTCACGAGTGCAACATATGGGGCGGGTTTTCGCTACCCTAACCAGAAACAAAACGGGACAGCTACGCGAAAATGCGAACGTTAACCAGACAATTGTCTTCAGTTTGTGACATGTTCAGTCATCAACGTTTCTCAAAATAGAACTTACTCGTGAGTGCTAGTAACTTGAAAGATATACTGGTATACGAACAATCACTTAATCATGTTTTAACACTTTTTACAATCCGCCATCTTGAAACTAAGTGTAACCGATCACAAAGTTCGGTTTATGTTTGGTCAGAACCATGATGTCATCGCAGCATGCACAACCGAACTTGCGAAAACGCTTAACCAATGACCAAAGCCGAAACATGTATCTGGTTACCGGTTACGGTCGCAAAAAGGCACCCATCGCCATTGGCAAATCGTTTGCATAATAATTATGTGGGACGGTTACTGCGTCGTGCATCCCAATCAAATCATCAGCCCAAGTTCACGTGATTCACGCGTTCCACGTGACTGGGTCACAGTATAAACATGTGATTCAGAAAATGTGGATTGTAGTCACACTATTTTAAATTAACATCACATGGTTTATCAAGAGTACGTGTATTATGTTTTGTCACACGAGACAAGAGTCCCAGTATGTTACAACAGAATAGTGTCCTAATCCCTCAACTTTGATCGAGCCGCTGCCGATCCATGCTTTGATTTAATTCATGATTATGTATTTTTAAGGCAACGCCCATATTCTGCATATATTTAAATATGTATGATATAATATACTCGCCTGTGGTGCGCCAGCCAGAGTCACAGACCACCATGGATAGACAGTGAGACGTAAACATTGTCTCCACATTGTTAGAACAAATACCCCATTCAATCCCAACACTTAAATCAGTCTTAATAGATTTCTTTGAGTGGCGGTGGATTATTAAACAACACCCTGTCAAGCGGCTCCTTTGTGATCTGACAGTCGGTTTACTACAGAAGTAGTTAGATTTTGTTTCTCACGAAAGCTGAAAAGACTTCCTAAGTTTTTTTCCCATGGAATTTCTGGACCAAATGACAATCGAGGATTTTGTTTAATCGCGATATATTTTTTTCTTCGCGATAATTTTTTTTTCATCACGATATATTTTTTTCATCGCGATCTGCCGATATCTCGATGATTTAAAAAGTTCTCGATATCATAATCGCGGGGAAAAAAATATCGCGATATTCGATATTATCGTGTCATCGCCCAAGCCTAGATAGGACACCTGACAGACCGGTAGTTAAGTTGACTATAGGGGCGATTGTTTTCAAAATAAAAATCAACATCATACTAACCTTGAAGTTGAACTGGTTATTAGACAATTAAAGTTCTGTTTTGGGCAAAAGGTTTTCTTTAGATCTCATTTTCAAAATTTGTATTTTTAATAAATGTCTGTTGAGACTTTGATTATTTCGATTGTATTTAATATTCAGTAGGTAATGAATTATAAGAATTGAAAAAATGATGTAAATTTCAGTATAAATCACAAAGTATAATAAACAGCTTAACCCTCCTACAATCAGTGCAATTTTTGAAACAACCCATTCAGGCCACTCCAAGCCATTAGCTGTTGCTAGTGGCCTCCTATGGTTACTCTTCTGTGCACTGTCACACCACTGAGATTGCAGGGTAAAGTGGTCTCCCATTGATACATTGCAGGCCATACTAATATGTTCAAACATTTACAGTGGCCTTGGGTGGCACACAGTTGATTTTGTAAGATTACTTGGAAAGGACAGCAGGCTTGTATGTACTGAAGGTTGGTGAAGAACATATTGATTAATATACAGTGTGTGTATGTTGTAAATAAAAAGGTTAACCAGTCCTGTGTACATTGTAAACCTTTCTGAGCAATATACTTTGGTTGATTCTGACAGATTTGATGCATTTATGGTGTTTCTGTGTGTACACAAAATTTAAGCTATCATGTTGTCAAACTTCTCTTATTATAAAATCTCTTGAACTGACATCTTTAAAACTAACTGATAGCTTTCATCGAGCAGGTCCACATGTCAGAAGACCACCCTTGTTGGCAGGGTAAACCATGTGGTGAGCCCCCCCCCCCCCCCCCTTTATGTATCTTGTAGGTAGGGGTCAGTTGAGCATACTGAACTGTCTCGGTCACAAACCATTGTTTACATGTTATGGATTTTGTTATGGGTCTCTGATGCTCATAATTGGCTTTGGTTAGAGTTGACAAGAAACGGGCAGCCTAAAGTCTGTCCTGGAGTACCCCATCCTGGGCTTGATATTTAGAAATGAAAAATGTGTCAACAGTAGCTGGTAACGGGATTTTGATGAGTAAAAATACAAAAATCTTTGCTTTTCCTGTCAACTGTCAGTTGTCCATCATCGTGGATGAGAACATTTACATACTGTGATTTGAATTACAATGTGGCTATCCAGTTTTTGTCACTGCATTTACGAAAACACAACTTGTAAGTAAAAAAATGTGCATTTGCAAATCATTATTCGTGTGCATTTAATATTAAAGTGCAGATGTAATTATTATTTTTCTTTTTTGGTTTCCATAGCTACTGTGTAAATCGTGGAAGTTGGGTGAAAAGTACAAACACATGGTCATATAATTACGATGGATTACATTTTTTTTTGTGTGGATATGTTAGAAGAATTTGCAACCAACATGAAGGAAAAACTATTATCGCTAAAAGATTACATTGACATGGTTTATAGATTGTGACAAGAAATGCTGCATAAGGATACTTTTAATGAACATTGGAAAATAACACCGGTGTCCTGGATAATCGCTTTAAAGGGGGACTGTCGTGGATTTAAATCAAACAGTTAAATATGTGATTGTTTTATTCTTTTATATCCGTAAAAGATCAATAAAATTTTTGTTTTGTGTTTTTATTGTTTTTGAGAGTGTTATTTTACCATTGTAAAAATGCCCCTCACTTTTACTAGTTGTTCCCGCCCTGCATGGAGGAGCTGTTCGTGACGTCATGTCGGGAAGAGAAATTCGATAGTCATGATTGTTGGTTGTTGAAACCATGTTCATCCCGTTGTTCCGATTTATGATGGACCTGACCACTTTACTCTTGTCAGTCGAACTTTGCTCGTCCAAATACAGCGATATTTTGGGTCACTTGGGAACAGATGAATGCTAACACCGTCTTTGGTGGTGTTGCTGCATCCTGCAGCAACACATCTTCCCGGCATTTTATTAGTTCCGCAAACAAAAATCACGGAAGAAATGAAATCGACGCTATGTGTGTGAATGTGTATGTATGTACATGTACATCATGTACACATCGGATCTTCCCGACCTTACGTCACATATCTTATGCAAATGAAGCTTCCACCATTGGGCGGGGTTGCCTCCCCAAAACACTTCAAACATTGTTTTAAAATACTTGTACTCATAAATCAATGATTAAATAGACACAGGTGGGTCTCAAAAACAATATTTTATTACAAAACGCCTTAAGTACACACACAATAAAGGATGTCAGTCCCCCTTTAAAGTATAATATGCCTCGTCTAAAGTTGTGCCCTACATACATGTATGTGGCTTCAACTCTTAGAGTAAATACAATGTAAAAGCCAAAAAATGTCATTATTACCAGCATTGCACTTTTCATGGGGGTCGCTGCAGTGTCACTTGTAACTTTGTCTGTGCACTTAACCAACTTCATACATGTAGCTTTATTACAGACCTGTTTTGAATGTGCTTTTATTCCCAAATATTCTTACTATTGAGGTATTTGGGAGGGGTTGGGGGTGTGGAAGACTGATTGATTAGGCTCTGTAAACTGAAAATTGAGAAAGGGTGTGAAGATATGAGTTATCTGTAAAGATTCTTGTCTATCCCACTCATTCCACCGCACACAAAATACACATTCTTCATGAGGACTATTTTTGAAGTAAACATGATGGACCTGTATTATGAATGCAAAATACATGTAGTAGTAGTGAGTGGCCTTCCGATTCAACCCTGGCATGATCTGTCTCCAGCCTTTTTTGTGCTGTGTTTTCACTCATTTGCTGTCAAACTGCAACCTCCAAAGAAGCAAGTATCAAATAGGACTCTCTTTCATTCACACCATGTAATTAACCGTGACACTGCTAGGCTTGTGTTTCTCTATTCCGAACACCAAACAGGAGACCAAAAGTCTAATATTTTGACCACAGGAACCTCAGGAGGGTGTCCGGAGTAGGGTGTTTGTGGTGGGCCAAGTGTATACAAAGGGATCTTGAACACCCACACCAGACATATTATCAAATTATCGTATTATCCCAATGTGGATGGATTATGAGGGGTAGCTTTGGTACTTGGACTACTGGAATGCAGGCAATATTTTGAATTGTCTACCCAGAGCCTTATACATAGGGTCTTTTACCCACTTTCTTATCCTGCCATCTCTCCACTCCAATTCCGCCACCAATGAAGGGAAAAATGATTTGCAGAGATCAATTTCAAACAAATACATTTTGAGAAGGACAACTTGGGGCAAAGGAACATTTACTTCTTTCAAAATATTTTTGGGTTTTTACATTTACAGATGAGAACCTTCTGAGCATAAATCAATGTCCAAACACTTCAATCGATCCCTTCAAAATATCACATCCAAATTCTTACCCATTTTTTGCCCACCTTGTTCAGATAGCCTTTCAGGGCTTGTCAGAATGCTACACAAGTCCTCAGCAATTTGAGATCGGAAACTGCGGGGTACCCACCCAAGAGACCCAATGAAATACCCATGATTTATGCCTGAACTCTCAAATACCATGTATAGGGTTATAGTGGTTTACTGCCTACACAGAACAAAAAATAATATAACACGAGTGAAGGCATTGTCGTATTATTACTTCTGTGGGTTAATAAAAAATGTTGATCTAAAAGACATGAATGCGGCCAATCATGTGAAATTGATAGGATCATTAATTGCCTTGGCTCAGTAAATGCAGTGATGTGGGCGGCATGCATAATAATATTGCACCATTAAACCAGTAAACCAATCTTATCCACTTTAACTATCATGAGGATGTGGGTAAGGTGATTGATTACATGTGCACCATGACTGGAGTTTGAAATTTAATCTCCCCACAAGTGGAAAGTTAAAACTTATTAATCAAATTATTACAAAGGTAGGCCCGCTTGTATATTATTCATCCATATTTGTTCAGTTTGCATTACCGCTGGTGTGGTATACCACTTCAGTTTTCAGTTTGGCATCAAATAAAAAGAATGAAACCATATTATATCACAAAGAGGAACCCACATGTACTTGAATCAATGGCTATTGGATATGTTCTTTATCTTTTCAATATATGGGGTTACATTTTCTCAGTTGTATTGCATTTTGTGTATGCTCCATCACTCTTTTATGTAAAATTTTGTGTAAATTTATGCAGAATATTTTCCTGTATTTTGAAAGGAATGAGAAATACATAATTGAATTGAATTCACAAAAGGGACATTTCAGATTGTATGAGACATAAATGTCTGAATTGCATAAAACCAGGTCTAAGCAATTAAATATAAAATTAAAGGAGCACCTTGTGATTTTACACTGAAATACAAGCAGCCACTGAGGAAATGAAACAAGATCTCCTCGCTTGTTAGTCTCCGTAAGCATTTAATGACAAATGGAATGAGTGAAACATTGTCCGCAGAAAAAAGCTTCACACTTTGAAGCTTCTCAAGTTGTTACACACCAATTGCCATGGCGATGAAAGATGCGGTTGATGGTTTGTTTCTTCTAGGGATGTTTTTCTCTTGGCTTCATGGAATGTATCTATTCATAAGAGAGGAAATCCTGTCATGTGATCAACTGGCTGTGAAACCAGATTGAGGGCCCCATCATTGGGGATTATCTGGGATAATCCCCTGTGGATGTCCTCAGGTGATTGGGTTTGACAGGTAGACAGGGTCATGGAAGTAATGCTTTTTAATGGAAGGCTTGATAGATGGAAATGGTTGAGCTAGACAAGTGGAACTCGGAACTGAAAATAAGTGAAGAAATTTCCACTTGTTGAGATAATGAGGCATTCATAGTAAAAAGATTGTATCTTTGTTTTGTTCATTTACATCCGAGTGAGACATCCAGATCTCCTTCATTTCAAGGCACATCACACCAGGGATTTCTTTTGCATGAGTTTTTGAGGGTAAACGTTGAAGTCACACTGGTGTGCCTGCATTCTGTTATTAAAAGGCTGATTGGCTGTCACATTGTGTGCTTCAATTTCTGCCTTTGGTCTAGTACAAATACATGTAGTTGTCTGTTTTCAGGGAGACATTCAGAAGAATATGAGCCAAGACATGGACTTGCAGGTCATGTCTACTTTAACCCTCCTATGGTTTGACCTTTCAAAACCTTTCAAAGTCTGCTTACGGGCCAAAATGGCTATCAATTATTATGAACCCTTTAAAACCCTCCAGAATTTGTTGCTACTGAACAACCACACCTTTCAATACCCTTTGAAAGGTATTGAAACATTTCAACACCAGTTTGTTCAGAAAGTTGTTACACCTTTCGAAACCTTTCATAGGTCCCTTTTGTCAGACAGTTTTCTCACCTTTCAAAACCCTTCAGTACAGCAAACTTGAAAGGTTTTGAAAGGTCTGACAATTCTATGGCAACTGCACTGTATATAGGAGGGTTAAGAAACAACACCTGTACTTGTCTCCCCTGATGCAATTGAGTTACGGCCTCAATGTTGTCTTGAGTCAGACCTCTCTCCTTTCTCAACCAGACTGTGTCACCCCCAGAGGAAGATGTTCTGAACCTCAGGAAGAACCCGACACTGCCTCTGATAAAACGCACCTTTTATTGACAGTTTGGCCTGCGATGTGAAAGCTAAGAGCACCGAGCACTCCTCCAAATGAAATTGCCGTTTTAGGGATGCACAGCGTCTAGCAACAGGCTTGAACTCTTACTTCTTTTCATCGCTGGAGGGTTGTAAGAGATATTGGCTGTAGCACAGGCCAGTGATCTAATGCACTTGTTTCATAAATTAGGAGCTAGAAATAAGAGAAGGTTTTCTCCGTTGAGACAGTGACTCAGTGGCAAAATGATATAAATTTGAATTCCCCAGATCGGAATATCTAATACAGTATTTATAATTACATACACACACCCGCTACTTCTGGGAATTGAATGTGCGAGCAATTTCTTTGTAATACTGCTGATTGAGGAGTAGAGAACATATGCTGTAATATTTTGAGGCTCATGTTCTGCCCAAAATAAAATATGTAATGGGGTTAGACTGTTCAGGTTAATAGACCAGTTATCACACCATGGAATGAGGCCACCATTGGCCGTTGGCTATATGTTTTTGTAGCTAATAAGCCAATGGCAAGGTATAAAACGAAGGCCGTCTGTTATTGTTGTAACATTGCCCCATTGTTGTTTCTTTTCCATCAAGAACAACATTTCCCAATTAGCCAGGCTAAGGTAGAGAATAATATGACACCAGGGTATTAGGCGTTGGATGAAGTCCGAATCCAATAACTATTGATAATAAATCTTTTCTTGCATTGTCTGAACATTTTTGGAGAAATTTAAAGGTTCGTTAGAGGAGCAGTGAATTTGTTGTGGTGAAAGAAATTAAATCCACTATATACGATATTGGTTATCTCAAAAGAAATAAATTATTTGGCCTTGTGTGGGGCGAATTGCATTAAAAAAAAATAATAATAATAATAAAAAAAACTTACATTTGCATAATTTCCCAACTGAATTTAACTCTTACTAAAAATTAAAATTCCACATAAGAATAAATTTGAAGAAATATCTTTTTTTCACAGACACTTGGAAAGCACTGAATATGGAGTGCTTCATACATAAGTCGGTGTAAGGGTAAAATCATATAGTATTGTTTATCACTAATTGTTTACAATTTTTCACCAACAACACAATGTAAAACATTTTTGTTTGTCTAATGTCTTGATTCAATGAAAGTAAGCATACTCATAGAAGCAGTTTTGACAACCCTGCCAATGTTGTACCTTCCCTTTAAAACAGAGGGGAAATTGCACATACATGAAGGAACATGTGTTGCAGTACAGTAGCCATGGGCAGTTCCGATTAGCTTCATATCATCTTCATCAATTGGATCGGGAGTTCCTGTCTTGTGTACCACAAAGATGATGTGATTCTAATACACCCGTCAATAATATATTCACATGTAACTCCCAGTGAAGCAGCGCAATTATTGGAACAAATCATTATTCAAACCATGACAGACTTGTAGATTCAAGGTGCTTACAAATTGTGTTTTCAGATCTTACACTCTTCTTTCAGCCATAAACTCCCTCTCTCCCTGTACCTTTATCTTTTCACATTTAATTCCTCCTTTGTCTGGTCCCAGGCCTGGTAAATGACTCTGCCTCTTGTACCCTCTTCTTTTGTGTTCATTTCACATCTGACTAACTTCTGCTTACTCTAGCATGTTCCTAAAGCATATTCCTTTGAGAAAGAACCCACTAGGCCAATAACTGCTATTTTGCATCAGTTATAAGGGTTACATGTACACATACATTGTACAGTGTTGGTTTTGTATTGATTCTTCATCAGGGATCACCTTTGAAAATCTGATGAATATGTGAGTTGGTTAGATATCAATTTGTTAATTTGAAAATCTGGTAATAACTAATTATGTACGTTTCCTATAAAGGGAATAAACAACATTAGTTATTACTGACAATACATAAATTACCATATTATTATCAGAAAGCTAAAACTAAAGGTTACTAATCATTGTGAAAGAATGGGATCTTATTCAATAGAAAACATGGACAAAATATGCATATTTCCAAAAAGTTGCCAGAGAGTACTATTTGTTCCACTTTTCATCTACACATACTCTTCTGTAAAATTAGTTCTTTTATTGAGCTGAGGTTTGTTGTTTCAAAAAGAGTACTTACTCATAGTCATACACAGTTTTGTCAACACTACCTATGTTGTACATGTACATGTATGTCTTTCCTTTAATTGCCACAAGTACATCTAGGATCTTCGTTTTCATTCAGAGCAGTTCAGCAACATGTCTAGGTATAAACCGGTACCCTGATGAGAAAGGGGGGCAAGTGTTAAGGTTACATGTGCTTCTGATAGAGATCACATCCTAAGGGCAAATGGGTTACTTTCAATGTTAATAAACAGCTCATTTGATACCATAGATCCCTTAACCAGTTCGCATCGGAGGCCGTGTATACACGCAATTTTTGTTTGCATCGCAGATCGGAGAGCGTCTAAACACACCATAGGAAACTCCGGAATATTTGTATGTATGCTCGGTTGAGCCACGCGTGTACGGTGACATGCTCGGAAGACGTGGCCACGTGCTGTGGAAGCTTCCATTAACGTGTGTGTGGGAAAAAGAAACCCGCACAGGGGCCCAGAAAAACTTTTTTATTCCCGACGCGAACTGATTAAAATGAAAACTTGACTGTCAAAGCATAGAAAGCTACCTAACAGCTTCAGTTTGTTCATATAAATACAGAGTGCAGATTATTTGTACATGGAAGGCCTGGTCACGCTGTCTTTTTTATGTTAATTTAAATGGAAGGTAAAACATCGGTAGTTACCCGATTACAAAATTACAGAATTAATATCTGAAAGATTACTGGGATGTGAAGTTGAAAAAGATAACAATCATTCTGAAAAGATATTCTGTCTGGAGCTCTCTCATACTCAACTATGCTGTCTAGCTTTTTATTGTTTACAAAAAAAATCATGATTTAGAGTTAGTCTTTGTGTGTAGCTAAAATATTCAAAGGTTGGTTGCTTAATATACTTAATATATAATATTTTGATTTAAAAAAATTAAGCATACCCATAGAAGCAGTTTTGCCAACGTAATCTGTGTTGTACCTTCCCTAATGTTTAAAAATCTGTGTTGACTTTATATTTTATATTGTGGTGGACAAAGTCAAAAAATCACGGTATTCTATAATTCAGGTATTAAAATGTTAGCCATTTGACTAAAGATCAACATAATGAAATAAGCGGCCATTCCTTTGAAAGCTTGTTTTTCACCGGTTGTGAATGGCACAGCTTAATTGAGGAAGTTGTACGAGGCTGGTAATGGCTCACTTTAAAAGAAAACATGCTTGACGTGCCTGCTTTGTACCATCGAGAAAAATGTTGAAAACACTGATCAGTTCATTTTAAAGGTTTGGTGAAATAGAAATAAATCTTTTTGAAATAAATTTACTAATCATTCTGCTGATGACTTCATCAAAAGAATCATTAGGGTCAGTGTCTTCAAAGTTTTTCAGGAAATAAATCTCCATACGTGTGCATTAAGTTCATATTCTCTATGAACCTGCATTTAATGTTTTAAGCGTAAGGAAATAAATGAACATTGAAATGCCATTCTTTGATTTTTTTTTCCCCTTTAAAATATATTTTAACCCTGAAAAATGAAAAAAGGGTATAGGGACAAAAGTCGTTGATATGATTGTAAATGTCATTGTCATCGTCATGTTATTCTGTCCACTTCAATTTACTGTTTTTCTGCCAATGATGTCATATCCAAAAAATCATTAAGAGTTTTTCAGGGACTGTTTTAAGATATTAAATTCAAAGATGTATTTTTTTTATTGGTAACAACCCAACCCACATTGTAAGGATACACAGCAAGTTAAAAATAGTCTTGAAATTTTAAATTCAGCAAACCTTTAAAATGTACCATTTACTGTGGATTTTTGTTCTTCCTTCACATTTTATTGTTAAAACATTTATTTCTCCTTAATTTCACAACTTCATGCAAAATCTGCAATGTAAATTATGATCATGTGACTGTTCGATTTAGCCAACCATTCATGAAATCTCAGCAAGTTTCTCAGGTCATAATCGGGATCATCTGCATAAATTATTAACGTTACTACCCTTTCTGTATTCACCGCCCAATTTGAGAATTCCCCATCTGTTGGCCCCCTAGTGACCTGATCTTAAATATTCAACCTAACAGGGTGCCTCCTTCTACCTGCCTACATGCCATGACACTTGTTATAATTGCAAATAATAATGTATTTTCAGCATGGGAACGATGAGCATTGGGCGCCGGAAATTCATTAGTTTACCAAGCTTGTAACATCGGAAAGGAAAACATATCACATCAGTAGATTAATATGCCCAGTGGGTTGTACATGTACATATTAACTAGCACTAGCTATAGGAGTGGCTGTGTACATGTGCATAAATTCAGCTGGAAAAATTATAAGTTTGATATGAATTATCTGGGGTTTAAAGATGCGTGGCCTGAAAATTTCTGTTCTGAGTTATAGCACGAATCACCTGAATTTAAGACACTGTGCACTTTGCACATATTTGGTAAAAATAACAGATTTTGTATTTTGTATTTTTTCTTAGACCTACATGTACATGCACATTCAAATTTATATGTAATAATGTGGATAAAGTTGTTCCTGAATAAATCAATTTAAAGACTTCCCCATTTTTGTTCTTATCTTATCCTATGTAATGAATTTGATTCTCATGTTATGGATTCAGTGAATTCCATTACACCTGTGTCAACAGTACTGACTACATGTACATCTGCCCTCGTAGTCGCAAATTCTAGTTAATTATTATCCCCCTGTTTCTCTGTAGTCAGTAATATTCCTAGCGAATTAGCCAGGGTTCATCTTGCATAAATGTAGTCCTTCCTTTCATCCTGTCAGCTGTACTATTTGCATTTGCCTGTTAGGGTTGTGGACGAAGAGTTAAGCTTTTATGGTTATTTATGTGGTGAATAATTTGGTAAAGCTGTCTCTATACATATTAACCCTAACTCCCTAGGCCCATTTGCTTACACATAACCTGAATCCTCCAAAATCCTTAAAGCAAGTACATGACATGTATGCACACATGTGTTTCTAATCTGTGATACATGTACATGGAGCAATAAACAGTGTCCACTGACCCAAGCACTGACCTTGCAATCACTACAACAAACATGGATGTACATGTAACCTCAATCCTCCAAAATCCTTCACTTTAGCAAAGAGCATGTAGCATTTAACCTCAATCCTTCAAAATCCTTCACTTTGGCAAAGAGGATTTGGGAGGATTTGCGAAGGTTAGGGTGAAGTAAGGAGTTGGTTGGAGAATTTCACCAACCTATAAATAATGATGATGATGACGACGACGACGACTTATATGGCGCACGTATCCACCAAACTGGTGCTCAAGGCGCATTACATTATTACCCCTGCTCATCAGGCGCATAAATCATTCCTGAAACCATCTCAGCTCCCTGGGGAGTATACAGCTCAATTGCTGCCATTTCAGCGCATATGGGCTAATCAAACACAACAACCAACTCTGCCCTCACAGGTACCCATTTTACCTCTGGGTGGAGAGAAGCAATTATGGTAAAGTGTCTTTCTCAAGGACACAAGCACCCCGGTCGCGGCTGGGATTCGAACCCACATGACTCGGCCATCAGAACACAAATCTGATGCACTAAACCACTCGACCATGGCACTCCATAGAGGATTCTATCCAGCCAATCGTCATCGGGCAAGCTCGGTGGTCGAGAGGTTAAGATGTCTGCACTAGTAAGCAGGAGGTCGTGGGTGCGAATCCTGCCTGAGTCACCTGTGAAATTTTTTTCACAGACACTTGGAAAGCACCGAGTATACAGTGCTATACACATGTCGGTGGAGGGCAAAATTAAATCAATTGAATTGGTTGAAATAAACACATTTTGGCATACAGTACAGAAGTTTTCCTTTGTATCAACAAAATAGCCGGTCGCAAACAAGACAACATGCTGGGAAAATGCACTAGCTTTCCTTAAGAAATCTGCCCACACGGCCTGGAAATTAGTAAAAGGAAAGTGAAATTTGAAATGTGGCTGCTCTCATATCAGTTGAAGGTCTTTGGCTAAACGGAGTGTAGTTTCTTACTCACCGGGAATCGGGGCATATAATCCTCTTTATATACATGTACACCATGCACCTGCCTAAATTGGATTGTGTACAAATCAACTGTCTGGCCTGCTGATTAAAGGGCCAAATAAAAGCAAGATTTCAAATATTATCAAAACATAAATCGTCAACTACTGTATGAAATGATTGTCGTGACATTTGTGGATATCATGGGTAATGTTGTTATTTCATGTGCTATCAAATAGCTGGCAGTGGAATTTGCTTTTTCTGCTGCAGGACAGCCCTTCTCGAGCAATCACCCGATTTACTCTCAAAACACAACCCAAACTTTAAAGTTCCTTCAAAGACAGCTCAAGAAATACAATCAAGCTTTTCAATAATTCCCAGGTCTTAGCTCAGCAAATAGATTGTACCGGACAAATTTTATTCCTTGTAAGCTGTGTTCATGCCTAGAAATCCCCTTGAAAAGTTTCACAGGTGTCAGCTTTCAAGAGTCGTGCCATTATCACCCTGGTTGTCATGGTCCACACTTCACACCCTTTGAGTTGACAAATTTAAGTAAACAGTGACCCCTGACCTGAGCCTGAAAGCCACCCTCTTCTCCTGGGAGATATTTTGTGTCTTTCTAGCCGACCCTCTCACCCCACCCCTGGCATTCTTGCCAAACTCACAACTGCTTGGTGAACATGATGGACGGCTCGCCACTCAGAATTCGACAGACCGTTAAACATGTTATCATTCAATGAATTTTCCTATGTACTTTCAACCTGTCATGAATCCAGTGGGGTTTTGTTATTGTGGAAGGGTTAATATTTAGAAACTTTTTCATTCTGGCTTTTTATTGGCATTTAATGGTTGATTTTGTCAATATTTCAAATGGAGCAAAGCAGAGAAAAGAAGAAATTGAGTTTATTGAGTTGCTTGGTTTTAATTACAACCAGGCTTTTGAGAGACTGTCTTAACAATGCTGTACAGCATGATTAGGGAGAGAAGTATACTTGTATACATCATTACATGCACAGAAGTCACAACAGCAACCACTTAACATGTTGTGAAGGAAAATAGTCTGGTCCCTTTAATTGAGATCGGCGCTATGACTGCACTTGCATATACAGGGAATATAACTTACATAGCAACAGCTTTTTTCATTGACAATTTCTGCAGTGTTATGTTGTATGATTTTGCTTGATCTATAGACTGATTAATAATTCTCCATAGGTAATTAACCAGAGTACTTCAGTGTTGACTAAGAAAATAGTGTGTGGTTTCTCTGTAAATAGCTTAGTTTGACATTGTCGGCTGATTCAGTTGGTTTCTAATCAAATCACTTTTATAATTTCATATGCAGGTCACGATCAATGACAATGGGTATCCCTCCCGGAGTGCCAACACGTACGTCATCATCCACATTCTGGACGAGAATGACAACGCGCCAGTCTTCAATGAGAAGACCTATGCCAGCATCAACATCCCGGCTAGGGACCGTAGCGATGACCGTCAAATCATCTACAGAGCCGTAGCCAAGGATGATGACATCGGAGAGAATGCAGAGTTGAGCTACTATATCCTGGAAGGGAACGAGGATGGCAAGTTTGAAATCGAACCTACCACTGGTATCATCGCAACCACCAAGCTGTTACACGAGGGAGAGCAGTACAATCTAGTGGTGGGTACCAGTTGCATTAATAACAGTGCATCAGTCCACTGTTTGCTATAACAAGAAAATTCTTAAAAGCCCAGTTTCACGTAGCCTGAAGATCAGACGTCATGCTTTGAGGCTCATGAATTGCGCCAGATACCGGCCATGCGGCCGCCATTTTATTTTCCCCAAGATTCAACTTTGACCTTGTGCGTGATGATGGGCATCTACACGCAATATCTTCAGCGATATTTGGATGGCAGAAGTACGTGCACGCGTAGTGCAGCATTCATTCGTGCATAATCCTTAAAGCATGACAGTAGATATATTTGGCACAATGTATCCAGTGAAACCCCTTGAATGGTACACCCGGAGCCTGTCTCTATCCTTGAGAGGTTAAAGACAGGGGACCAGTCTAAGTTTCCTTAAATGCTCCCCAAAATAATGTCAAACCTCTTTTTCAATTCTCAAACAGCTTGAAGTCTTAGACAATGGTCGACCGACCCAGCAGCGGGGTAAATTCCGTCTGGTCATCCAGATCACACCAGCCCTGCAGGAGTCTCCAAACCCTCCCGAGATATTTTATGTGTATGACGGCAGTGTGTCTGAGAAAGATGAAGTTGGAACCTTTGTCACCAACCTCATTGCTTATGATGAGGACGGAGACGCTGTCTGGTACAGCATCAAAGGTAAAGTGTTACAACTCTTGCAAGGAGTAAGATTTGCCATAGCACCACATAACTACCGCACAAGAGTTGTAAATAGTCTTGGTTCTGAGAAGAACCGGTGGTGAGATAACTCAATCTTCTCGATCACTTTTCAGATTGTTTTCATTCTCCTGAAGACTGTGGGATTATACTGATTGAAACGTTGAGTTATCTCACCATCAGTTCTTCTCAGAACTAACACTATTTACAACTCTTGAGAGATAGTTACATGGTACTACCGCAAACCTTAGCTATTGCTATTGTACCAGTTATGTCTATCTAGTTGTTTTTGAAGTGAAAATTTTATCAAATGTACAATGTACTTAAATTTTGAAAATATTGTGGAAAGTAATGTTTAATTATGTTTGTCTTGATAGCTGGAGATGACGATAAAGATTTCTTCATGCAACCTTCAGAGGGGGTCATCATCATTGCATCAAAACTGGATGCCGAGAAAAAATCCATTTATGATCTGACAATCGGCGTAACTGATGGTTTTAATGAGATCACCCAAATCGTAAGCTTACATTATCATTGTAGTGATGAAGAATTATAATATTAATATCCCTGATCATCAGGCCCCATAAATCATTCCTGAAATCAGGCTCCCTGACACAAAGTGTTAAAAAGGTTTTGAAAATCTTGAAAGTATATGCCATACATAATAACGGCAAGGGTTACACTGATAGGTTCATCTCAGAGCCTGAAGAAGTCATTGCATGGGATGCTAATGCACAACATACCGTAATTTCCGGAATATAAGCCGCGGCTTATACGTTGATTTTGACCCGGTAAAAGTTGCCTGCAGCTTATACGCCGAGGTATGAATCTTGAAGAACAAAACACAATGCACAATTAAGCAAAAATCGTTGGTAAACAGACAGAAACAGAAACCTAAAAACCTTTATTGTTCGTAGCGAAAACGGTCTGGTCATTGTCACAGTTTTAGTGGTCCACAGAAAACCCATGAGCCATATATGCGGCTCAGGCGGGCTATACTATACTCAGTTATCGCGTATCGCCGCCATATTTATACAACGATTCACTTAGGAAACTGATTCCCTTTCCCAGACCCATCAGAAAGGCGTTACTTTTCCAAAGATGGGCACCGGTGAAACCACAGTGAAACATCGACCCCAAAAAACATGAATATGTAACATAATGAACATATTCATGACACTCGATCAAACAGCCAATGAAACGAATATAAAAATGTTACTACGCAAATTTATCCAATTACTACGTGCGGAAATGGCACGTGATACTGGGTCCTGAATAACCATGAACTACAGTGTACGTGCACATTGCATGCATTGCACACACAGTCTACAGCTGACCGCATGGACCATGAACAGGCAGCGGCACTCGTGTCAGCTCAAACACGCATTACCACTTAAATAAGACAAACAAACCAAACAGTCCTTTTCAGGGCTACCACAAGCCAAAGAGAGATTATCACTCATCACAGTCCCTGTTTACAATGAAGAATTAAATATTATTTAATTATGATCGGTCAAATTAAATGCACTTGTACACCATAAACGGCTCTCGTTATTTAACTATTTAAATGGGGATAATTTGAGCGGGAATGGCCCCGTCTGATGGTCTAGGAACTGGCCCTCGAGTTTCCATACGGACCATCGGTAAATATCCACTTAAACCCTTTCAAAAGGAATAATTAGCTTCGGAGTATATTAATTCACGATCTCAATAAAAAGGTATTGACTTCTATTGTGTCTCTTTCAATACATTTTGACTCAAATGCAACACAATGACCCCCTTTGTGGAGATGTACCGACAGTGAGTGGCGTCCGGCGGGCCTCTGTGTGTGTGGCTTATACGCGGTGCGGCTTATATGTTGACGCATGAATGTTTTGGTGATTTTGGGGTAGTGCGGCTTATACACCGCGCGGCTTATATTCCGGAAATTACGGTACTTCTGTAAGTCAAGTTGTTTCTGTCTTTTAGTGGATGATTCCAAACACAAATGCATTAAATTACAGCTAAAAAGACCATTTGTGTTACAGATTGTTGTGACTGGTATTAATAGATTCAGGAATGATTCAGTGATTTGATTTCTCTTTGATTACAACTAACAGGTTCATGTTAATGTTCTCAATGGTAATGATAATGCACCTCTATTGGAACAACTCGAATACACCGTCAAAATCTATGAGAACACCACAGTCAACACAGAAATCCTCCGTGTTCAGGCTACCGATCTTGACCAGGGTGACCGCTTGACTTACTCCTTAGACAGTGCAGCGTGCGAGTCAAGCTTGTCCAAATTCGCGGTGCACTCCAGGACGGGTGCCATCACCACTCTGGAGCCCCTTGACCACGAGATACAGCGTGTCCACATACTGACAATACAGGTAAAAGATCACATATTTGTGACCCACCGCAACTACACCAAGGTTATAATTAACATCATGGACTCCAATGACCATGCGCCTGAGTTTGGATCAAACGAGTATGAGGGGAACGTATTTGAGACAGCCGCAGTGGGAACGAGAGTCTCTGAGGTGTATGCATATGACAGGGACCAGGGTACCAACGCTGAGATTACATATAGTATAGTATCAGGTGAGAACCAGTTATAAAATCAATGTAGCATTTTTACCCAATCCTTCCTAAATAAAAATAAATTAACAATATATAAAATACTTCTGTTTATTTGTTTCTCTCCATAGTCCCTTCCACCCCCCCCCCCACCTCCAACAAAAACTAGGAACAAGTGGATAAATAAAATAAATGTTAAAATTAAACTAAATAAACAAATAGGTAAATTATCATTTGGTATCAAGCTTAGCCCACAATAATCCAGAATACTATTACAACCTTTGTCTAAATCAAGTTGCGTAAAGCAGTGGTTGCTGCATGTGGCCTAATGAACATGTCCAGATTGGTCTCGGTCCATGAGCATGAGTAGATTATTAAGTTCATTCTAGCTTCATTCTTGTTATTGCTCCACTCATTTCCCACTTTGTATCTCATTCCCCCTCAGTAAACCCCCACCCATCCTTAGAAATCCTCAGGTCATTGAAACCTCACAAAAGACCCACTCAGATCGCCCCTCAATAAAAGACACTGCTGCGTTAACATTGCATAAAATCCTGTTTCATAAGTCTAACAATAGAGCGGATACCACAGACCCTCTCTCTGTGATTGTATCCACTCTATTGTTGGAATCCACGAAGAAAAAAAAACTTAGATAACAAACCTTTATAAGACTCAGTTTAGTGTTGGTAACAACACAATGCAAGCTTCAGTATAGATGGAAAGAATGTATTGCCATAATGGTGCATAGAAGGGTAGCCCTAAAAGAGAGTTTGTCTGTTCTGTTTGTGTTGGGTAATTGACGCAGGGGCAACAACTTCTCCCAATGAAATCTTTAGTCATTTTAACATGAGTGTTTGATTAACCATTGAGAGATTGAATTTAACTGAAGGACTGGAATGGAGTGGAGGGAGGAGGGAGGAGGGAGGAGGAGGAGGGAGGGAGGAGGAGGAGGGAGGAGGGAGGGGAGGGAGGGGAGGGAGGGAGGGAGGGGAGGGAGGGAGGAGGGAGGGAGGGGAGGGAGGAGGGAGGAGGGAGGGAGGAGGAGGAGGGAGGAGGGAGGGGAGGGAGGGAGGGAGGGGAGGGAGGGAGGGAGGAGGGAGGAGGAGGGAGGGAGGGAGGGAGGGAGGGAGGGAGGAGGGAGGGAGGAGGAGGGAGGGAGGGAGGAGGAGGGAGGAGGAGGAGGGAGGAGGGAGGGAGGGAGGGAGGAGGGAGGAGGAGTCTAGATGAGATTGAGGGTTTTATGAGAAGGGTACATTAAAGGTAAGGTATAGAATTGTTTATTAAAAAAATATTCAAATTGTAATGTGAATACTTACTTGGTGTACATAAGATGGTATCAACAATCTATCTTCCCATAAAGTGATTTTGGAATGAAGTGCTGTCACTTTAAAGAAAAGTGAAATTATTTACCAGTTCCAATTTAGGAAAGAGTATTTTTTCCTAAATGCCATGTTCTGTGAATGATTTTGAATGGTCAGTCAAAAGGAGGGGTTGAAATAATCGCTTGGCTCAATGGAAACATTTTTTTTTTTTAAATAGAAACTTTTACAGAACCACTGATTTCATGTTACAGACCATTGATTCTATTATTTATTATTATTGTCAATCAATTTACCGTATCATCCATTCTTCTTCTGATGTCACACAGTTACGAGACAAGATAGACCGCAAGGTTTGGCCCGTTTTGTTATACAGGCATCGTGGACTCTTGCATGCCCCATAGTCACTCTTACATTACCATGACAACCTAACAAATGCACAGATGATGAAAATGTGAACTTATCAAGTTTAATAAGGGACTCTTAGAATCATAGTGCATTAACTTTCATTAGTCTATGTAGCCTGATATGGAAGTATACTAGATGAATCCATATCTTTAACGTTTGTATAGTCATAGGCCTGTTTAATAGAACAACTAATTAAATGTAGTTTTGAAATGTTTCGCCTGCTGTACTGTCAGTGGATATCTGTCCTACTTCTTGTCATGGGAAGATTTTTTCACGTTTCATTCAAAAGTTAACAAATTTATACAGACTCATTATACAAATTCGTTATTCAGTAGATTAACCAACTAGATTTATAGACATTTTGGTTGCTTTGCATTTTAGTAGATAGCAAGTATCAGGCATGAGAATTTCCCGCCGTTCCGCGGTTTCCCGCTTTTTGGAGGCCAAAATATGTCCTCTCCGAGTTCAATGTGAATCCGGTTTAAAATTTGGGGGGTAGAGGTGGTCTAGGGTGATTTTTTTTAAAGGGAAATTGTGGAAATATCATTGCTGAAATGCCCCAGATCGGCACTTTTAAAGTCGGCTTCAGTAGCTCTGTTTTAGACGCTCCCAGCTGTTTTATAAACCCGTTTGTCCGATCCTATTTACACGACGTACGCAGAGCGATGAAGTGCTGTTACAGAGATGAAGTTTACTAAACGAATCAACGATCGCGTTAGGTATCAAGTATTCCATAACGTCATAAAAATTGTCCAATCAACGATCCCCTATAATGAGCGTTAGGAAATGCTGTTGTTGATTGAGCTAGCGGCCATCGTGTTAACGCTTTGGCCTTTGTGTACGTGAAAGAAAAAAGTTATAGTAAAATTATCGTGAAATATCGGAGGCATCCGACTTCAAAATGCCGAGAATTTTGGATAGAAATGAAGAACAATTAAATGGAGTCGGATAAAGGTGTCAAAGAAAAATGGAAGTGGTCTTGGTTAGAGGAAGATTTGGAAATTAAACTGCCTGGTAAAAGTGGTATTGCCGATAAAGTAAAGTGCAATCTCGGCGAGTTCGCCAGAAAGGTAGATATACCAGGGAAGTCGATGTGCACGCTTTGCAATAAACTGATCAACTATGGAAATCGCGGGAAAAGTGCACTAAAAGCTCATGTTACCACAGCGGAACATGTAAATCTAGTGAAGATAAGAAGGACAAATTATGTCATGCAAGTGGCTTCATCAGCGGGGCCAACAAGTTCTTCAGGCGCAGGGCCGTCCACATCCTCCGCCACCTCTTCTGACAAGTGCATTACGTATGGGTTGCCCCGGCCCCCTGAAACCCCCGGCATGCCTCGCCTTCGACTCGGGCCAAGCCTACGGCTTGATTGGGTCATTAATAGTGAATCGCTATTTTCCAGTTTTTTCTAACACAACCCATTCTCATGCCTGAGTATGCATGATTTTTTTTGAGAGCTGAATCAAATTGATGTAAAACTATGCTATTTTCAAAACATACATAAACTTTCCAAGGCATTTTGCATCCAAATGATACTTTTCTGAAAGGAAATTCTCTTTCACATTGTCCTCTTTAGTTGCTGTTTACACTCTATTTTCATTTTTCAAAACTAAGACTATAATTTACATTACATTTTGTGTTTTGCATCATCATCTTTAAGATTTATCATCATCTGCGGTGATAAACCAAATGTTACATGTATAACATTTAACTACAAGAAACATAAACCAGCTGAAAATATTCATAAATGACTTATTATGTGAATCAGAATATTGTGACATTGTATTGCTTTTCTGACAGGTAACATTGGCGATGCTTTTAACATTGATCCGATCCTTGGTACCATCACCGTGGGCAAGGAGCTGAACCGTAAAGAAAAAGCCAACTACATACTCCATATCCAAGCCAGCGACCACGGTATTCCCACCCTTAGTAGCCACACTACCGTCGATATATCCATCACTCTGTCTAACAATGCCCCACCCAGGTTTACGGATGATGAATACATGGTGGAGCTTCTGGAGAACCGGATGCCAAATGAGTTTGTTCTCGAAGTCGCCGCCATCAGTCGATCGTCGGTGTACTACCAGATTTTGAATGGTAACGAGGCCGAGCATTTTGATGTGAATGCAAACACTGGTGTGATCACCACAGAGGTCTCACTGGACTTTGAGTCAAAGATGTTCTACAATCTGACGGTTGAAGCGACAAACATGGTGGGGTTGAGCAGCACCACCCAGGTGCTGATCCACGTACGCGACGTAAATGACAACATGCCACACTTCACCTCGTCCTACTATGAGGGGAGTATTACCGAGTCGGCGCCGCTGTCCAGTGTTGTCCTTGATTCAGCTAACCAGCCTCTGGTCATTGCAGCCCTGGATTCAGACTCTGACCACAATGCCCAGCTAGTCTATGAGATAATCGAACCAGATGCCCAGAAGTATTTTGTCATTGATGAGAACACTGGCGCCATCCGCACCAGGATGATGCTGGACCACGAAGACATCCCAACATTTGAATTCCAAGTTCAAGTCAGGGATTCTGGGAATCCCGTCCTTCATGCAGAGCATCCTGCCCACGTGACCATCAACATCATCGACATCAACGACTCTCCACCAGAATTCACCCAGGATACCTTTGAGGCAGATCTTCTACTCCCTACCTTCAGGGGAGTGACAGTTCTGACAGTGCACGCCGTGGACCTAGACACAGTCAGCATCTCTCAGTTAGAGTACTCCATCATGAGTGGCAATCAGGGAAAAGAGTTTGCCATCGATAGGAGCTCTGGTGTCCTCACAGTTGCCGATGGCTCTAATATTCAAGGAAGCTATAATATTGGTGTACGTGTTACAGATGGACTCTACTACGGCCATTCAGAGGTGAGACAATACAATATACATGTATGTACTGTATGACTTGACCGGTTGTATGTTTGTTATTGCTTACCAATATTATCTGCTAAGTAAAATGTTGTAATCAGCAGCTCTGTGAAATCCGCCCCAGAATTAGAATTGTTAGATTGAAAGCAAGTAACGATTGTAAGAACTTGAACTTAAGAATGCAATGCCCTTAAAAATGTGAACGCAAAGCTGATTTTCTTTTAAATTTTTTAAATTCAGGTTGCGATCACAGTGAAACCCCGCACTTCCTCCGAGCTGCGGTTCGCCTCCGATGACATCTACGCAGTCATCCCTGAGAATGATACAACCGTCCGTGATATTGCCTTCTTGAATGTACTGGGTAATAGACTCAATGAGCCCCTGAGGTACTCCATCCTCAACCCCAATGGGATGTTTGATATCAGACCAACATCTGGAGTTTTCAGAAACACAGGGGTGCCGTTTGATCGAGAGGAACAAGACCAGTATGATATCGTAGTTGAGGTAAAAGAAAAACCCACCAGCATAAATTCACTTTGAACTTCCTTAAAGACATGTGTGAAGGAAACGTGGTGAATTTCAGAGAATAACAAAGAAAAAGGGAAGACTTATACAGCGGTTACTGTTTTATTTCTACCTCAGTCTTTCACATCTATCAATGAAGTACTTTGTACGAGCTTTGAATAAGCATTAGGATAACTTGATATAAGATGTTGCACTACCTAAGCAAGATTTGAAAGCATGAAATCATTTCCAGAATAAGAATATAAGTTTCATCTGATTCATTTGTTTTTATTTGAAGGTCAAGGATATGCGTGACCCCCCACGGATGGCCCATGTGATTGTCCATGTTGAGATCCTGGATGTTAACGATAACGTGCCAGTCTTTGTGCATCACTTATTTAATGCCATCGTTCAAGTTGACGCCAATATTGGTGAAGTCGTCAGACAGGTAAAGAAAGATTTCATTTCCTTATTTCATGATGCCATGACGACCCATTGTTATAATTTTGCATTTCTACTTTAAAAGCAAAACTAACTTTTCATGAGAATATAGAATTCTTTTTTGTCAACTTTCTACAAATACCAATCATTCTTTTATTTGTCCAGGTGACGGCAGTTGATAAGGACAAAGGTCTCAATGGTGTGGTGAAGTACACTCTTGTCGAGGGTGGTGATGGCCACTTTGACATCGACAGCAGCACTGGCACCATTGTGGTGAGGCGACCCCTCGGTGCTAAATCCCAGAACAAGAATTTCACCCTTAAAATCAAAGCCAGTGATAAAGGTAAGTCGACTTTGGAGGGTGAAACTTTAAAAAAAAATTAATAATAATTTGTGAGTTATCTATGTCTGATTCCCTGTATATTCAAGTTGAATCTTAGCACTGATTATCAATACATAAAAAGGGTCACCCTATTTTCCTCCCAGCCTCGGTTTGGTCATATGACTTTGTATGGGAGAAACACAAGATGGCTGCAGTGTGATAAAGGTCTGTTTAAACAGGTCTACGTTTTTGTTGTATATATCTCTGCGTCTTTCTTTTGAGAACCGTCCTTGAAATTAATCACCCAATTGTGTTAAAACCTCCTTTGAATTGTTGTCTACCAATCATCAGGCAAGCCACGCCACAGCGCTGTTGTAGACGTACCCATCACCGTTCAGAACAAGGCTATGCCAGTGTTCCAAGAGCAGTACTATCACGCATCCATTGCTGAGAATATCCAGCTCCACTCGGCTGTCATCCAGATTCAGGCTATAAGCCTACATGGAAGGGACGTCCTCTACAGTGTCAGCGGTGGTGATGAGTTTAACCAGTTTGATGTCAATCCCAGTACAGGTATGTCTCGGTTCCTTTTAATCCCCTTCCTCATTCCCCTTACACCCGTTTGCTTAGATTATCCCTTGGTGATTTGGATGGGAAGGGTTGCTTTTTTTAAAACACATTTGGCCCTATTTTTCGGAGGAGTCAGGTTATGAAGATGTGGGGGTTGGCATTATTTCCATCGAAAAACAGATATGCACCTTTGTAGTTTCTCACTCAAAAATTTTGGTTACACCAGTCACGGCCGGGCCAAACAAAATTCAGATAAGTTCATTTTGTTTATGTTATAATTTCTTTTTTCATTGTTTTATTCAACAAATACAAATTGTCCAGTCATGAACAAATGGTGATGAATCTTACTTTTTACTTGCCCACCCCAAGGTGTTGTCAATGTGGTTGGACCTCTTGACTTTGAGAGCCAACAGATCTTCAAACTCACCGTTCAAGCCAGTGACACCCTCACGGGAGCCTTCGCCACTGTGATGTTGGACATAACGGTCTTGGACATCAACGACATTGCTCCCAGCTTCCAGCAGAAGGTGTACCACACCACCCTGTCAGAAGCTGTGTCCGTCGGATCAACTGTCGCCAGAGTCCTTGCTATGGATCTGGACTCTCCGGCCAACAGTCAAATCGAGTACAGGATTGTGACGGAGGGTGAGGTCGCAAGCTTCTTCCATTTGGATCCCGAAAGCGGCTTGATCTTGACCTCACAGGTCTTGGATTATGAGCGATACCCACATCATGATTTCATTGTTGTCGCCACTGATTCCGGCATGCCCATGCTGAGCAGCGAGACTCGAATCAGTGTAGATGTCTTGGATATGAATGACAACCCGCCACAGTTCACCCACACCAGGTACGAGTGTACAGTCAGCGAACTTGCTGCAAGGGGCGCGTTTGTGACGGCAGTCTCGGCAACCGATCCCGACATCTCCGACACTGGAAAGCTAATTTATTCCATCGTTTCTGGCAATGATAAAATGGCATTTGCCATCAATAGTAAGACAGGTGAGTGCTGAATAAGACATCCTAAGATGACTCAAAGAAATTTGTTTATTTTTATTAAATTTTTATTATTATTTATTTACCAAGAAAAGTAATTTTCTGGAAAAACAGTTTATTAAAAACTTGCTACTTAACTAAACTAAAAAATGCTACTTAAGTAAATTTTCTGCAAAATGAATTAATTTATAACATTTATGCTGATTTTTATCCAATTTACCCAGGTGTGATCACTCTCTCCAATACCCACAATCCAATCTTTGCCCCCAACTATGCCCTCAACGTCTCCGTCTCCGACCTCGTCTTTGCAAGCTCGGCCCAGGTTCAAATCACCCTAGCCCACATCAACCACCATACCCCTGAGTTCAGCCTCCCCGAGTACAACATTGAGTTCCCGGAGAATGAGACGGCAGGAGGGGTGGTCTTCCAAGTTGTTGCCGTGGACAGCGACAAAGGGGTCAATGGGGAGGTGACGTATGCTATCATCGGACAGGAGGCACGGCAACGATTTGAAATTGACAGCGAGTCAGGTAAGAAAATTATATCCTGTTATGGTGCATTCAGTAGAAGAAGAACAATAACGTCAGTTTAAAAGTCAAAGTTGAAAAATCATAGTCGCCCTTTATTCGTTAAGAATTCCAAAATTTCCAGGGGGAATCTTTTTTCAATTACAAATTTATAAATTATAATAAGTTTAAACTACATGTATTGATGTCATGTATTGATGTATTGATGTACATTTTGGATGCAAACCTTATATTTATGATTTGTTTTGATTTCAAATTTCACAGATCAGGTACCCCATAATTGTTATGATTTCAATCCTATGTTTGATTTTTATTTTGGGTCGTTAAGACATAACTGTCTAACCTCCCCTTGACTTGAATACTTTATTGTATAAAGAAGGCATGGAGATATGTGATTTAATAACCTACATGTACTCAATTTTAACAGTCTTACCTAATTACTGTTTCAATTCTGGTTACATTGTGCAAGCAACATGTAGACAAATTAATCATCTTATTTATTTTGTCTTGCTTATCATTGGTTCCTTTTGTTGACAGTGATTGCTCTTGCCAACCACTGGATATTTCTTATTGACAGTAATCCCTCCTTTCCATAATCTCTCTTCAAGCTTTTAACAGATTCTGTACAATTTCTCAGGTTATATATTTACTGTGAGGGAATTTGACCGTGATAACGTTAAACCGATAGGTAAAACACTCCCAAACCAACTATGAGACTTTGATGCACCTCTGTGCCAGCTATCACGTTTGACTTGTTTGCTCTGTTGTCCCACTTCTAACAGAACACTGTCCTATTCTGCACACTAATTAATAACGGTGACTAATTGATAACAGTGCACTTGTGTGACAAGATTTTTGTACAAAATTTGTTGATTCGGTCAGACCTTACATGTACTCAAATTTCAAACTTGTGTGCGGTCAGTCAAGTTTTGATGGAATAAGTAAGAAAGTGCTCATTACTTCACTCTTTTCTTTCATATTTCTCCGCTGTTAATAATTCAAAGGAGAATTTAAAAATAACTCAATTTATTCACTTGTCAAAAATGTATCTTCAGTCATCAGAAAATTGGTAGATATTGTTGCACTGCTGTGTTGAAGTACCACTTAGGCACTTTTTGACCACTGTGAATTTTCTTGTCACCAGCAAGTGATTTAACAAGAATTTTGTCAAGCCTTGGTTTACATTCTCTTTGAAGCAGATCTGTTTACAGCTGCATGTATTTATACATGTTATTTATGCATGAATTTCTTCTTTATAAAAGCAATCTTTTATTATAGAGTAAAAAAAGAAGTGTAAAAATAATTTGAGAGTCTAGATAGTGAATGTACAATATCAGATCTAAGATTTCCGATATATGGGTCAAGTAGATGAATATTTAGACTAATATATCAGTATTACTTCAATGTTATCATTTGTCTTATCATGATCGACTCTTATGAACTCAAACCTATTTCTTACGATAAGCACTTTTTAAGTTTGGCTTTTTGTAAGTTGGCTCCAAATGTAACAAACAATGGTGACTGGCCAAGACTAAACAAACCTGTAGCATCAGTCAGGTACTTGACCTCACAAGATGAACACAACAAATTGTTTGATGAGGAGTTTTGAAGTGGATAAAACTACATGGGCATATCTACATGGTATTTTTTTTAACCTTTAAACTGAACTTAGAAAACTAAAAGCATTTTTTTGTAAATGTTTGTAAACACACATCTTTCAAAGTGCTTCACTTCAGGCTTATTGTACATTTTGAGTAAATTGCTTTTGAGTTCAGTAAATCCGTTGACACTGTTTGCAATACCACTTGCTGCACAGTACCAAGGAATGGGATATAATTGCCACCAATTGTCCACTGTTAGCTGCTATTTTGAGCACGCACTTGCCATTTCTGAAAAAGCATGAAAATACTTAGGTTAGATCCTTTATGCTGAAATAAATATTTTGCAATATTGTAACTGTCAAATGTAGATGCGTTTACGTTCTGAAAGGAAACAAAAGGTTGTAAATTGAGTAACCATTTCAGCTATTTTGGAATAAACTAAACTTTCAATTGGCTCAATTTCATACAAATGTATACATTTTCACTGGTAGTCTGGGTTCCGTGGAAGACCACATTTTATGTGAATGCATTACCCTGATAAAAGATGAGAAATTAAAAAAATAAAATAGTCTTGATTCAAAGGAAAGTAAGGATATTTTGAGAATGAATTTTACAAACATTACCAACAGTGTATAATGACATTAAAGATGGCCTGTTTTGACCCTCAATTGTTTTACAGTGACTGTACTGTGAACTACATGTATTATCTTTGTATTGTTTCTTGTTTAAAGTACAAATCAAACAAAGAAAAAGATAAATTCAAGAGTGCTCTCAAAAGCCGAGTGACTAGTGTTGAAAATTATACTTGAAAAAGCAAAACAAAAATCAAAACAATGTTTCATACTGATCAACATTCGAAAGTACAGAACAAAAGGTCATTCATATTGTCTTGAAAACAAAGCATGTGAGGAAAATTGTACAAATCAGTATAATGACCTTGTTGTACCAAAAATGCAAACTTTCTCTACTTATTGATTTATAGGTTGGTGAAATTCTTGCATCGGGAGATAAACAATTGATTTAATTTTGCCCTACACCGACGTGTGTATAGCACTGTATACTCAGTGCTTTCCGAGTGTCTGTGAAAAAACTACACAGGCGACTCGGGCGGGATTCGAACCCACGACCTCCTGCTTACTCGTGCAGACGTCTTAACCTCTCGACCACCGAGCTTGCCCGATGACAATTGGCCGGCTAGAATCCCATATAGCAGCGGGTTCCGCGATATATATAGGTTGGTGAAATTCTTGCGGCCAATTGTCATCGGGCAAGCTCGGTGGTCGAGAGGTTAAGACGTCTGCACTAGTAAGCAGGAGTTCGTGGGTTTGAATCCCGCCCGAGTCGCCTGTGTAGTTTTTTCACAGACACTCGGAAAGCACTGAGTATACAGTGCTATACACACGTCGGTGTAGGGCAAAATTAAATCAATTACTTATTGATTCTTATCACCAAAACCTGACATTACTGGTATATTGTAGAATTTTCTTGTTAAATCTCAAAATATTAGATTTCAAACAGTCCAATTAGCATGCCGCTACATTCTCCAACTGTAACTTACATTTATTTGTCCATTATTCAGCAGGGTAATAAACAGGCCTACCAATTGTTTTATAAGCTTTCCCAATCCAGACCTCCTTTCCATTCTTTTTGCAAGGTTAAACACACTAAACTTGTAACCATGTTGCAAATTTTTTTATGGAAAACCTGATGTAAAATAATAACATAAAAAATAATAATAAATATGCATTTTTTTAAGGTGGATAAACTATCTACCAATCCTTAATGCAAATTATGAACCCATCCACACAGGTGAGATTCGAACCAAGGTATCCTTGGATCAGGAGACCCCCAAAGAGCGTATCATCTCCATACCCATCATGGCCTCTGACCCCGGTGGCAAGACCAGCTACACAAAGGTTAACGTCATCCTGAAGGATAAGAACGACAACCAGCCACGGTTTGAGCGGCAGCAGTATGAGGCGTTCATCCCTGTGGAGTTGGAGATTGGGGCAGAGATCATCAGGGTAAGATTTTTGATTGGAACCGAACATTGGTTAATGGAGCTGGATCAATTCTGTTAAGTCAATTTCAATTTCTGTTTGGTAAAATATTCAAGCCACAGCACTTAATTTAAGAACCGTAATAAATGTTGTGAAAAGAAACCTAAAGAAAACTAAAATCCAATTGTACAAAAATTGCAGACAACTTGACAATGGTTAACTTAAATTTCACAAGAATAAAAATTACAAGATCTACTCATAAAAGGAATGTTTATTTAGTTCATTTATCACAATCTGGCATTTGTAGCAACAAAAGTCTTCTTTGTTATTTAGATAACACGTAATGTACTCCCAATTCAACATTGTTCTCTTCTCATTACCACTAGGTGTCGGCCAACGATGCAGATCTTGGCAGTAACAGCCTCCTGACTTACTACTTTGACAATGGCACGTCAGATGCCATCATCGATCAGTTTGAGATCAACACTCAGACTGGAGTCCTATCCGTCAGGCAGTCACTCCAGGGCAAAGGTCAGTGACCTGCACCTTGACATTTGAAATTTATGATTTGTTTATTACTGGCCGTTAAGGTCATACGCACTTGTTACAAAACCTGTCCAATAGCTGTTGGCTGTTGAGCGAGAAAATTTTGGCGGAATAAGTAGCTTTGTCAACCTATACATAATTTATTTCCAGTCAAATCTGTCAATCAAAACACTGAATCAAGTGAAAGATAACTGCCACTGTTTTGTAGTTGAAGGGAAAACATTGTTCCATCACTAGATTTTCCTTAAGAATATGTTCATCTCCATTAAGTTTGATTGTTTATTTCATGTTGCTCATCATATTTTCTTTCGTATGCCGTTTCAGAGGGTTCCTTATTTCAGTTCTTCATGAAAGCTACAGACAGTGGCAGCCCTCCTCTTGTCGGCCGTGTTCCTGTTAGCATTTACATCCTTACCACTCACGATGCCACTCCAATCTTTGAAAGCCAGGAGCCAATGCAAAGCTTTGAGCTCTTGGAAGATCATGCCATCGGGGAAATAATCACAACCTTGAGAGCCCTTAGTAACCAGACCTTGACATACAGTCTTGTCCCAGGAACTGATCTCCGTACCAACAACCCTGCCAAATTTAGCATCAGTCGTGATAGTGGAGTGCTGTCGGTCACAAGCCAGCTGGACTACGACACCTGCAAGTGGTATAAGTTGATCGTCAAGGCTGAAACTGGAGACATCCCAAAGCTTGCCTCCTTCACCGAGGTTACCATCTCCGTTGTTGATGTTAATGACAACCCGCCTGTGTTTGATGAAAGCCTGTACCAGATTCGCCTCCCAGAAAACATGCCAGTGGACTCGGAGATCTTGCAGGTGCATGCCACTGATATTGACTCGGCAGCTTTTGGGAAGATCATCTATAATCTAGCTCCATCGGAAGAGGATGAAGATTTAGAAGCGATGGACATGTTCACTATTGACAGTGAGACAGGTGTTATTAAGACCACAGCGGCCCTCGATCGGGAGATGTTCTCTAGCTACATCATGTTAGTAGTTGCCACCGACGACATCAACGGTGAAGTGCAGCACACAGCAGAAGCCACCATACACATTGTTGTCATGGATTTCAATGACTCCCCACCTCATTTCACTCATCCGACCTACACCGGACAGACCCTGGAATCGGATCCAATCGGTACAGTGGTGACCACCGTTTTCGCAACAGACGCAGACCTCGGTTCCAACTCTGACTTGGTGTACTACATCATCACTGGTAATCCCTTCGGCCACTTTGCGGTTGAAAGTAACTCGGGTAAGATCTTTGTGTCAAAAGAGCTTGACCGGGAGCTGAAGGAGGTGTACAATCTCAACGTGACTGTCACCGATGGGGCCTTCATGGACAGCACATTGGTTACTCTTACAGTTCAGGATGTGAATGACAATACACCAATCTGTGCACAGGTATGTTGACCACTTTTTTTTTTTTTTTAAATTGTAATTGGAGATAAAGGTAGTGTACACCTTTAGTAAATACTCGCTTACAAAATTACTGAATTTTACACAAAATTTCTTGATGTAAAGTTGGTGATGGTAGCAAACATCCTGATAAATATTCCATCTGACATGCTGTTATTTTTTTGAAAAAAATGAATTGTATTACAAATTTGAAATGAAACAAATCTGAATGCATTGTCATAATTTTCTCGTTAACAAAACGAACATAATAAGCTGAAACCGTCTTTGCATTATTTGATATATTCAGACTGTCTACTCTGATGATGTGACCGAGAGCCTCCCATCAGGCACTGACATTCTCCAGGTCACGGCAACAGATGCTGATGCAGGAGACAATGCTGTTATCGTCTTCTCACTGAGAGGAGAGGATGCAGTCCTCTTCACTGTCAATGAAAACACAGGTAGGGTTGTTAATTGCATCGTTTGGTCAACACAATGAGATTAGAAGGAATGAAATAATAAACACTGAGAGATATTATGTGGTGCTATTGCAAACTTTCTCTTACAGTTCTTCCACCGTGGAAATCTTTAAATCCTTACACATTAATGTGTTCCCATGCGCCAAGGAATGCAAACGAAGGTTGGAAGGTGTGTCTAGAGCAAGAGCGCGTGTTTAGAGCATGCATAATTTGGGCCATCTGTTCGCAACACAAAAGGACCAGGCAACAATTGTTATTTTTGCTTGTGAACAAAACAGCACACATTATCGTGATAGTGTTTATTTTCACATTGGGACTTACAGAGATGGTGATGCTTTGTTGATGTTATTTGTTCAACTTGAAATTTGCCCATTTTATATCATTTTTGAGGAACTGAATTTGTTTTTTTATCATTTAAACCAATATTTCCAAACCCACATCTTGTTTGTCCCCTAGGACTGATCAGCTCAGCCGGTCAACTAGACTACGAGACCCAACCTCTGCACCACTTTGAGGTGGTTGCATCCGATGGACTTTTCTCCTGTGCCTCCCAGGTCTTCATCGGTCTCTTAGATGAAAACGACAATGCACCTGTCTTCTCAGCGAGTGTTTACAATGAGAGTGTCAGCGAGAACACAACAGTGAACTCACTACTGACCAGGATTCAAGCTGTAGATCCGGATACAGGTATAAATTCCAAATCCAATTTCCAAGAAATTTGTTCACCAAAAGATTAAGCTTTCAAAAGCTAATACATAAATAAAAATGGGTTAATAATAACTTGATATATTTATGTTTGAATATGATCACTTATTATAGAACCTTTTCTTTTCAGGTATCAATCGTCAGTTCACATACTCTATTGACAGCCAAGACTTAACAAGCTTCACCATTGACCATAACTCTGGCATCATCACCCTCCGTCAGATCCTAGACAGAGAGAATCGCAGCAGCTATAACCTGTCCCTTCTGGCCACGGACACCAATGATCCGTCCCTGGTGTCCAGCGCCATCCTGGTCATCAACGTCCTGGACGAGAATGACAATGAGCCTCAGTTTGAGCACGATCTGTACAACATGACGCTGGCGGAGGACGTCCCGATCGGTACCACTGTCGTGACTGTAGAGGCTCTCACCAAGGATGTGGGTTTAAATGCATTGATCACCTATCAGATAATTACTGGCAATGAGCATGGGAAGTTCAGTGTAGATATATATACAGGTACGTGTTGGGCACCACAGATTCTTCAGCTTAAATCTTCATTTGTCAACATTCTGTCAGACTTAACCCTCCCATTGATTAAAATGTTACAAATGGTTTGATCAGCGTGTGCTAGTAATGATTGTAAAATGCTTCTTTGTACATGCATTAACATTGGTGGGCATATAGAAATGCCATCCCTCCACCCCCAAATATAAGCTTAATGACTTTATATTGGCACTGTGCATCCATGTTTGTCTGGAAATAAATATTAAATTGAATTGATTTGATAAAAAAATCACAAGTAATTGAACCAACACACAAAAATAATTTTAGTTTTAGACTAAATGTCTTTTAGGAGGATGCCCTTTCCCCCAACTTTCCAAATTGTGGATCCACTACCAGTTTATAGTATATATTGTGCATAGTTTTTCCACCATACAAAAATAGACAGCTGTCTGGTACAGGTGTTTGGTTTTGTCTAGTCAAACAGCTCAATTGAAAATGTTATTTAGTATGGGAGGGTGAATAAACAGATTTTTATTATCAAAGTCAAAATGTAATTTCAATTCTTATTTCATACCAGGCAAGGTTGTGGTGGTTGACTCTCTGGACTTTGAGATGTCCGGCAGCTATTACTTGACCATCAAAGCCACGGACAGCGGCATAAGACCGTTATCGGACACCACTATGGTCAGTGTCTACATCACAGATGCCAACGATAACGTGCCCCAATTCAGCCAGATTATTTACTACAGCGAGATCAACGAGGTCGCCAGGGTGGAAGACAGCATTGTGCAAGTAAGTCCCCTCAATTGAAGCCCAGTTCATACTCAAAGCAAATTTGGACGTCATAGACACGCCTGTGATTTCTCAGGATTTTTCCTGATTTCAGGATTTGTAACAAATCTCTCTTGCCTCAAAATGTTCTTGAAAGAAGAGAAGTAGCCACTAAGGAAAGAAAGAAGTAGCCTGTATTGTGTCCAAACCTTGAGTTTCTTGTTTGTGGGGATGTGGAGAGTCTGTAAATCCTCCATAATTAAACATCCAGGAGGTTCAGGGGGCTTTGTCTTCTAGAACAAAGGGACACCCAGGCCCACTACCCACAGGAGGTTCAGGGGGCTTTGTCTTCTAGAACAAAGGGACACCCAGGCCCACTACCCACAGGAGGTTCAGGGGGCTTTGTCTTCTAGAACAAAGGGACACCCAGGCCCACTACCCATATTTCAGGATATTTTACTTTTGTCAACTCACACCCCTGCATAGATTCACAGCTTATGATTCATGCAAGTTGAAAAAATTCATTCTTTTCACCAGCTTTGTTGAGACCATTTTTCATTTACTCAATCCTATACCCTACCTTTAAGCTTATTTATTCTGTATCTTTGTTTAGCTTTTCTTCTCCCATTTCTTATTAATTTTCTTATTTTTAATCAACCTCTTTCTCAGGTACTGGCTACCGATTCAGACAGTGGGGCTTATGGGGAGGTGACGTACTCAATCCTCCGTGGAGATCTGTTCGATCAGTTTGTTATCAACAAGAAGAACGGCCTCATTAGTGTAGCTGTTGAACTGGACAGGGAACAGGTGAGCAGTCGGATGCACACTCCAAATAGTCACCTCAAAAGAAAGATTAACAGACAGGGGTTTAGAAAACATACATAGAAAGAAACAATCTGTGTTGCCCCTGGCTGATGGTGAGAATGAGGTGGTATTCAAAATGGGAAATGCACTACAATAAAAAGGCTTATCAGCATCCAACAATTGAGAAAGAAAAACAAACAAAAAATCGTACAATATAATATATTTTATTTTAGAAATTCTTACAATGCGAAAAAAATGTGAGGTTTTTCAATAAAATCAATGAGGTAGGCCACCTCGCATATCACTGAGCAGAGGGAAACACTGGGGGTCAGAGATGAAAAGGAAACTTAAAGAAATAGTCATCAATTCAATAAGCAGACTAATACACGGAGTAAAAGCCAGAAGGACACAAGCATGTTTGTTTATGGTGTAAACTGAGGACCTCATACCGTTGTTGGACTTTTGTAAAAAAATAACTGCCAACTGAGGACCCATTGTTATAAGTCCTTGCTTTACACGAAAACAAACCCTAACCTCTGCTGAACAAACTTGTAAAAATACAAATGAAAGTTGTATTGAAAAGGAACCAGTGAGGAATCTGCCAGTGAGATTCAAGAGTGACTGCAGTCCTTATTGAAGCCTCTCTAATAACAAATAACACTCATTTGTGTCTTTCCTTTGTGTAGATCTCTTCCTACTCCCTGATCATCCGTGCCAGAGATGGCGGAGAACCATTCCAATTCAATGATGTCTCTGTTCAAGTGTCGGTTGCCGATATCAATGATAATGCTCCAAGATTCCAACGTGCCAACTACTCAATCGTCAAGAGGGTAAGTCCATGGACGGAGGGAGTTGATGTGGATTAATATGAGACAAGTGGTTTGAAACAGTTAGACATGGATGGAGAGTTGCTGTTGATAAATATGTGACAAGTAATTTGAAACAGTTGGACTAGATTCTTGGGGGGATGTAGCTAGATTCTTATTTTTTAAGGAAACTTCATTCTTAAAAAAAAAGCATTTGAAGAATGTCCATGTTCTGTATTGCACTTTTCTTATTTGTAAATGTTTTCGACTTATTGCAGTTGAAAGTAAAATTATATCAATTGTTCATTCCATCGATAAATGTTTCTCTATTCTTTCATTCTTCACAGGAGGATACACCTATCAACACCAAGCTAATTCAGTTGAATGTTACTGATCCTGATACACCAGTCAATGGCCCACCTTACACCTTCTCCATTCCTCAAGGCAACGAGGAGAATGACTTCCACATTGACTCAGATGGAGTTCTCTCAAACCTCCTCCCCTTCAATATGGAGATGCAAGATAAGTACCAACTGACTGTCCAGGTGACGGATAATGGAAAACCGTCCCTGTCGTCGCTCTCATACCTGACGATAGATATCCTTGAACCCACCAACTCCCCTATCGTCAAGTCACCAGTACGTATCACCATCAACTCCCACGAGGATGACTTCCCAGGTGGTGTGATCGGATGGGTGCATGCTGAAGATGCTGACCCGTCGGATGTTCTCGTCTACGAGCTGATCAACAACATGGGCAATGTTTTCAGAGTAGATCCAGACAATGGCAGGATCCTTGCTCAACCTGATCTAGATGAGGGCTACTACCAACTTACCATCAGCGTCACCGACGGGCAGTTTTTTGGCTACTGTGATGTCCAAGTGACTGTTGACACTGTTTCAACAGAGATGCTTGATAACAGTGTTACAATCCGCTTCAGGGAGCTCACCCCAGAGAAGTTCTTATTGTTCTTCCTGGATACGTTCAAGTACACCGTCAGTAACATCTTGCGCTCCGGTGGTTCTGCCAACGTTCATGTCATCAGTATCCAGCAGTCGGAAGCAGAACCGACCGACACTGAAGTGCTGTTTGCCGTACAGAAATCCGACCGCCGTGGCATCTCTTTCTTTAAGCCCAAGTCCCTGGAACGTCAGATCAACTCCAGTGTGTCCAGTCTGGAGGAGCGCATGTTGGTCACGGTCCAGGCCATCGTGGCCGACATCTGTCGAGAGAATGCGTGCGACAAGCTACGACGCTGCGATACGCATGTGACCTTTGACCAGTCCAGTGTGACCACCCTTGACGCAGTTACAGTCGGGTTTGTGTCGGCTCGCCACAGCAGAGAACCAGTCTGTGTCTGCAAAGAAAAGGGTAAGAATCTATTCAAAGATTAATGAATGATACAAGGAAAAAAACAATAGTCTTATAACAAGGAGGCAACAGATAAGTTCAGTTAAAATTCCTAGAAACAAAAATTATAATAATTATCAAGAAAAAAATGACCCTTACTCAAAAAAGCATTAACAATGATATGCAACATCTTTAACACAGGGTAAATTATTTGTTAAATAAATTATTTTCAACTGCGACCTACAGCCTACCCTCCTGCATGCTCCTAAACACCCATGGTAAGTTCCAAGATTCATTCGCATACATGTACCTTGATGCACCCCGTTATACCCCTTGACATGATCCTGCATATTACCTCTGAGAGTTAAGAGATTTAAGTTCAGTTAGTTCCTTTGGTCATTATTTCATCCCTCTTTGCTCTTCCGTTTTTATAGAAGACTGTGTTGACGGAACTACTCCTCTTCCAGGACAACCAGAGACACCCGCAGGAACAGACCACTGTGCCAGTAATCCTTGCCCGTCCAACATGAACTGCATTCCGGAAAGAGATAGATACAGCTGTGAGTGTGCAGACAATAGTTTAATCTGTGGAAGTGGTAAGTTATTTTTATTATTATTATTGTTTCATTCCCAAGGGCCAAATTGCATGCTACATTACAAAGGCATATACCACACAAATGTGAAACTTATAACTCTTGTGATTGGTCATAATTGTAAGATAAAGGCGGCTTCGGCAGAATATATTGTCCTCAGCCTAGCGAGACTATCATCGTGAAAATCATTCTTTCCTCATTTTTCTCCTGAGGACGATCAGAGCACACCGATCGAAACGTCGAGTTGTACCTCCAGTTCTTTTCAGAACTAATTACTACTCAGTTGAGAATTTCACGTGGTGTCACTGCAATTAGTCTTACTCATTCTTTCCTTGTTGTCTTTTCATACAGGCAATGCACGTCTTCGCCCAATGAGCTTCAACGGTAATAGCTATGTAAGTTATGACCTACTAGACATATCAAGTGCACTGGAACGCGTGGCTGTAGCTATCCACACTGTGGAACCCACTGGTGTAATTATGCATGGAGAAGGGGATGATTCTAACACACTGGAGGTATGTATATTATGAAGTCCCATAACTCTGTGCGCTTTGATGACTTGCTGGTCTTCTGATCAGGACTGTAGTAACAATTGCCAATGGATGTGGCTTAAACTCGGTTCTTATTTGATACTTTATTATCATTAAGGTAAATCTTGAGGTTTTAATATCTATAAAAAAATTGTCTTTCAAAAAATGATTTAACTTAACATTTATACCATAAAACAGTTCCACCAGAAAATGTGTTTGAACAGTTTCAAAATTTGATTCTTCACAATATGATTTTCCACATAATTTAGCAAAGATTTATTTCCGAGTTGTTTTTTCTGGCAGTTTTAAAATGAATTTGTGACACTTTTTTGAAAAAGTATTTTTGTTAAAATCTTCAATGTTGTTTTCCTGAGGCTACCATTACTTGTGTTTGCACATGCTCCTTTGTTTAGATTGTGGATGGCCATATTCAGTACACCTTTGACTATGGCAGTGGCCCGGTTACTATTCGCCTCACCACAAAGCGTGTTGATGATGGTGATTGGCATGAGGTCTCCATCAGCCACCAGATGAGTGTTGCTACCATTATCTTAGACCGCTCCTCCTCAGCCACAGGGAATTCTGCCGGTGACAAGAAGGAGCTCAACCTCAACAAGATGGTCTTTGGTGCTCGGGTGACTGACAATACCCGTGTCCGACGTGAAACGGTCTCAGATGGATTTATTGGGTGCATGGGTGACATGAATATCGACGGGGTGAAGTTGGAGCGAACTGGAGATGGAATCTTGCCAAGTGGCATCGGGGAGTGTCCCTCCAAGGTGCTGAAGGCTTGTTCCAGTAATCCATGCCAGCATGACGGAGTCTGCCTCGACTATGGCTACAGCTATGTATGTGATTGCACCCCAGATTGGAATGGCAACCGATGTGAGTATCCCTACAGTCCGTGTTTCCCAGACCCTTGTGTCAACAGCAGAGCATGCTACAGTTCGGGCAATGACTTCCAGTGTGACTGCCAAGAGCCATATACAGGGAAGACCTGCAATGAGATTCTCTGTCCTGAAGAGGTCTGCAGGAATGGGGGCTTCTGTAAGCTAGACTCCAAAACCTGCAACTGCACTGGGACAGGTTATGGAGGTAGTTACTGTGGGACAGTGCTGACGCATTGTAATCAGAACCCATGCATGTATAGTCAACACTGCGTGCAGCTTGCAGAATCCTACAAGTGTTGCAGCCCGTTGTCCACTGATCAGGCCTGCCGTGACTTGGATCTACAATCCATCCCCAATATGACGGCTGGACCATTTTCCGTCGGCATGTTGGAAATCATTGGTATCATCGTGGCAGCAGTCATCGCCATCTTTCTTGTCCTCATCTTTGCTGTGTTCATGCGTCGCCGTCGTAAGAGACGTGAGTCACGCAACCTTCCCGCAGACAGCTCCCGGTACCCCATGGATACTTTCAAGCGTGACAGCAAAGGGTCAGACTATGGGTACCCACCACCGAGTCCACCAAGCCCAAGGCCTCCACCATTGCCTGATCGCCCTGCATCCTACACTCCAAGCAACCACAACTCGCTCAACAATCTCGACTCTGACAGGTATATTCTTTTGTAATTTTTAATAAAGATAGTCCTTCGGTAGTCCTAATTCACAAAGAAAACAAACTTTGATAAAATATAAACTCTTTTAGTTAAAACTTTTAATTTGGATAGGAATAATATGCAATTTTCTGACATCTGTCTCATGCTGCAGGTATGGCTATGACGATGCTCAACCCTACCATGGCCAACCCATCAGTCAGCAGCCTTCCTTGCCCCCTCTGCCTTCCAATTCGGCTTCAGACAGTGACTCCATCGCCAAGCCAGCATGGGAGTTTGATGCACCTAGTGCTCATGAAAGCTACGTTGATGGTAGGTTTCTATTTCAGTTTCTTAGTTTGTTTTAACGTGCAAAGCTCCAGCATGCATATCCCAGCCAGCCCCAACCAAGGAGCAAACTAAAGCAATGCAAGAAAAAACCGCAGAAAGAACCACAGCAAAAGAAAGCTAGAAAATGCAAAAGAAAAGAAAATTGCAGAGCAATAATGGACTAAGGTCCATAATTCTGATGACTAAGCACCCGTCTAAACCATTAAAGGAACTTTGTTAATTTCCCTCCAATTCTATCAAAACTGTTGCCCAGGGATTAAGCAATATGGGGAACACATTTCCCTCACTTCATTGAAACACAACACATGGATCAATCCAAACGAGGCTTCCTGGTGGTTTTTTTTGTTTTGTTTATTTATTTATTTTTTTTTTTTTTTTTGGGGGGGGGGAATGCAAATTTGTTTAGCATAACAATACAGTAATTGAATGTTGTTCCAAGATGTCTGTCCAGTATCTTTGGAGAAAGATTTTACAGTCACTTTCGTTTATTCCAAAAAGCAAATATTTTTGAGACAAAAGAATTTCTTATAAAAGAATTTCCAAGTTTCTATTGATGTTAATCTATGAATATCACTGAGGAATCCATTTGGGGTCATCTTCATCTTATTTACCGCCCCCCCATCTTTTGCACCCTTTAGGTCGTGACAGTGCCAAGAATGTCCCAATCAACGCCCACCACCCATTGCAGCACTCCCATCCCTGTATCCTCCCCCCGGCTCACCATGGCCATTTGCCCCTTGAGCCACCGGCATATGACCAATACAGCATGGCAGAGGCAACATCAATGAGCTCCATTAACACAGAGAATGATGATGACGCATTACCGAGTAAGATTATTCCTTCTCTGAAATATGACTTGTTAATTGCTGAAAGTGTCCCTAAACCAAAGTATTTTAGTCCTAGGGGACATGTTTTACTGTTTTGTTTAGACCTCAGGAAGCTTTTTTACATTTAAGTGGAATACAAGAATTGAAGATAGCAAATTTAATGGGATATTCTTCCCCTCACAAGGGAATGACAAATGTAGTGGAATTAAACTTCACAGTGTTATCTTTTTTGGTTTTGACTGATTTTCAATTACGGTTCGTAATCTTAAATTTTTTGACCCCATATACCTGCTATTTGCCTATGCTTGGGAGCTTTGATTTTAAGGATAAAATGGTGATAGAGATGCTCGGTGGCCAACCGTTTTATCAAGTATAACAAAAGGTTAACTAACTGGTTCCCGTTGCTACTCATATAACCTTTAAAGGGGCAGTATCGTCACGATCAACAGGGCATGGAATCGGAGTGCTAGTTTTAGATTAACTCAGTGACTGAAAATAACACCTCGCATGATAAGGTCATGTTACCACTGCTGCTGCATAAATGAGCCAGTAATTTTCAGTCACTGTGTTCATCTTAAACTAGGACACTGATTCCATGCCCTGTTGAAAGTCTGCTCTGACGATAGTACCCCTTTAACATCTATTTCTTCATTTGACTATTGCCAACATTCTCAACTTACTCTTGGCTTAAAATGTGATTGACCCTTTCCCATCTCATAATGTTCAACTTAAATCTACTGGTAGTTATAACACCTTTCAGGTTTTTAGTTTAAGAGAGTAGACTTGATCAAAAATTTGGTTTTTGTTTTTACCCCTTTACTACTAATGATAACGGTAGATTTCTAGCACATTAACATCCATTTTAACATGTTACACATTGCAAATCACAATTTTAATGCCTGTCGAAGCCCTGTACATTTGATCATTTCTAGCCGTAAACTAGTAAGACATTGTAGGATAAGTTTGCCCATGGATTGGAGCAATTGTGCAGTATTTCATGCAGCTAATTGTCAATTTCAATCATTTAATGTCTGGTAAAACTTTCATCTTTAACACAGTTGATGTTCTTTAACACAACCATGCCAATGTGACCCACTTATCATGTAACTGATGTTCATTTAAGCTTACTCAGAGACACGGTAACACCTCAGGTTGTGGTAAGCTCGCACTAAAACAACCGCTAAGCCTGGAAGCATCTTGCCTTTGTGGCATCATTCATTTTTGAATTTCTCAGTAAATTTTGCTCATGAGATGTGTCAAAAAGCAAGCTTCTTGCACTTTCTTTGATGAAAGCAAATTGCATCATGATAAGTATGGAATCTTCTAGCCTGCACAGTCATACATGATATCAGAGAATGAAATATTCTAAATTAAACCCTTGTGTTTGCCCAGCACCTTGTACTAAACCGTTTTGCTTGCTTACTACCTTAATCCCTTCTAACCGTTAACAAGTTTTTATCCTGTATTCTGCCTATTATACTTTACTGCTTACACTTTGGACGACGCAGCCAAAAAAGCTTTGCCAATTTCTGCTGAGGAGGTTGATAAGTTGACCAAACAGGAGAAGCCTTCATCACCATCGACCCCCTCATCGAACCCAAGTGATTCAGATACCAGCCAAGACACAGTGATATCTGTAGAGATGAGCCAATCACCCAAGTCCCCCATAAAACACCCAGTGAAACCCCAGTCACAGGTCCCGTTAAAATTGTCCCCAGTATCCCCCACAAAGATTTCCCCCACAAAGACATCCCCCACAGAGACATCCCCCACAGAGCTGAAGAAGGAAAACTACCAAGCATTGAAGAATGCTGCTCCAGTTGTGCAGAAGTCCCCCAGTCCTAAATCTCCTAAAAAGTATGCCCCCAAATCCCCGATCCTGAAGAAGCGCGCTTCCAAAACCAGCCCTGTCCTGGAGACCGATATCGATGCAGTGACAGTCTCTCCGAAGAGCGTACGATTCAACATGGAACCAGAGATCAGCAGCTTTGAAGTTGACAGCTCTCAGTCGGACGTCCAGACTGATTCTGACAATGAAAGATCCTACGCTGACATGATCGGCTTAAAAATAGAGCGCCGTGATGATGGATCTGTAATTAACGAGGGATCCAAGCGTAATTCTGACTGTGAAATTGGTTTCAACAACGTCCCCCCATTAGACTTCCTGGAGACACAGAAGGCCATCGGGGTTGAAGGCCCTGTCCAAATTCTCGCTGACGTTAGCTGTCAGACGATAGAAGACACCAACGAATCCGCGCATTCATTCCTTGGATCAGATGAACCAATGGAAACGATGACAGAGTTTCATGATACCCACCAGACGGTGTACATAACCCAGAACCCTCAGGAGGATGGAGACAATGACGACAAGCAGAAGAAGGGTTAGACTTGATGTAGTCATCCATCTTATTAGCCTTCACATATTGTACTCATTCAGTTTCATTTCCCTACTATTTTCTTGTAATCCCATTGGTTTGATAAATATTCGGTATCTTAGTTCCCATTGTGATAATTGAGTGGTATTATTTTCCCTTCTGTTTTACCAATGCCACCATTGTAATCCTGTGTGTTGACATCTTATTACTCAAGCATGATTAACAATATTCCCTTGGCCATTTAGCACTGTCTTGTCACAGATACACACTTCGTATTGGTTTTATATTGATTTATATATTCATTTTGAGAATGATTTGTTTTGAAAAATCTGTTTTTTCTTTCATTTACATTACCCATTATTAACTCTGTATATATTTAGTTTGAGATAAATATGCAACATTGGTGTGTATATATATATACATATATATATATAAATTTCATTTAAATCATATGTAAAGTGTTGATGTTGATAAATATTGTGTGCATGTTTCATTGCATAGTGCATTATATTGTTAACTGTTTCGATGTCATGAAATTATTTGTAATTCACAAATTTTGATTGTGGCTACATTATATTTGTGGCTGTTTCCTTTATCGTAGCTGCGTGCATGGCAGGTCTCCGTCTGGAATCAATTAATAATACCCACCAAGAATTTTATTAGATATATTTGAGTGTTAAAAAATGCACTAAACTTAAATATTGAAACAGGAATTTATCTGTAATTTGCTTCTGGAAGTTTTTTCCTCTGAGCGTTTAATTTCTATTTCAACAAATGGTTCACTGGTTAATTGCTTTAAATAGTAATGCACGTCTAATTGAAACTACCAGTTTAGTAAAGAACAACTGCACAGCTAAACCATAAAGCAATTGTATCAAAAGACTTTCTGCCGACAGAGCAATAAGCTTCTATTTGACCTATCACGTTTTGTTTCTGCACACTTTTTAAGAGTCTAACCGGCCGTTTTCTTGCTCTTTATATTTTACCTTGGTCTTTGGTCACGTGTGGTGACCCATCCATGCACTGCATCTTCCTGCTTTTTACATCTAGATTGCGGAGATCATGTATTAAGGCAAAAAGGTACCATTGTAATGTTCATTTCTTGTCCATGATCATTAACACAATTGGAAAGGTACTAGAGAACAAAGCATGGGCATTATCTTGTAATACTCACATGGGGTAAGAAATATTAACACTAGGGGTGTAAATGGGCGGAGAGCGAGACGGCGATCTACATCTTTAGTGCCCCTTGATTTCATCTCAGCTCGTCCAACTGCACACCCCTGATTAATTAACACTCATCATTTGTATTCAGAAAGTTCCCAGTACAGGGTACAGGATGATTGGCAAATAACCGTGTTTGCACTTATTAAAAAACGGCATGCAATCTGTCTTTTCCCCAAAGATTTCTTACAAGATGTAAATTTTCTCAGGAGGAAATCAGATTTGCATATTTGTGAAAGTAGCAGTCAATTTACAAAAAGACTGGTTACTAATCCTGTGCTCTGGCTTGAGGGGGAGCTTGTGTCTAAAAAAAACACTTTCTAAATATGGGTGCAGGAATTCATCACCTACAATGACTGTGCACTTATTTATGCATGTTCAAATACATACTGTAGCTGTGTCCAAATATGGTGTTTTATCTACATGTATGGCAATTATGTACTTGGTAAAATCTCCCGATATGGACACAGCAATACTTTGTCTTGAAATAATCTAACTCATAAAATTATTAACCAACACTCGGTCTCACAAATAACAAATATTTTCATTATATTTTCCCTTTTAAATAATCAAGACTTTGATTAAGAGCTTGCAAGGGAAATAACATTTTTTTAAATCTGCATTGGTATTATGTTCATTGACCCTGTCTGTTCAATGTAAATGGGACACTTCAAATCACATATTTTGCTGTGTCAGGAATGCATATTGGAAATCTTAATGTGCTTTTAATATTTGAATGATTGGCAGAAAGGAATTCTGGTTTGCTGTTGACATTCTAAATGTGCAAAAAGTAAATTCATAATATTTTTTTATTTATTTATTTATTTATATATATATATATTAACCCTAACCCTCCCAAATCGTACAAAATCCTCTTTGCTAAAGTGAAGGATTTTGGAGGATTGAGGTTATTAGGCATACTTGCCTTTCCATGGTACATGTACATCCATGTTTGTTGTAGTGATTGCAAGGTCAGTGCTTGGGTCAGTGGACCTGTTTATTGCTCCATGCATGCAGGGAGGGTCCCTGGCCCATGTACATGTATCACAGATTAGAAACACATGTGTGCATACATGTCAGGTGCTTGCTTTACTACTGAAGGATTTTGGAGGATTCGGGTTATGTGTAAGCAAATGGGCCTCGGGAGTTAGGGTTAAAGATGTGATTTTTGACCTAACACTAAAGAAAAGGTTATAGGCTTCACTGCTCTGTCACGCAGGTTTTTATTTTAAATAACCCATGGATATTGCCAGCTTGCACAAATCTTGTTGTTTCCCATACTGATTTGCTACTTCATAACATTTCTATGGTACCTATTGATATAATAATGGTGTGACACATTGGCTGTATTATTTCTATGGTGAAATGACAATGCTTACTCATTAACTTTTATTTTTCACACATTATTAATAATATGGCATGCAGAATATCTGTGCTTATATGTGGTTGTTTTGTAAAAAAGAATCTGTGTTAATTTGTTTGTTCCCCCCCCCCCCAAAAAAAAGTTCATATAACAGTATTTTTGACTTGTGTGTATGGTTGTGTCTGTTGTTTATTCATTTGGAAAGAATACTCATTGCGAACGACCAAATACAAAAATTACGTTTGTCTGACGCTTTGTCTAACCACATGTATCTTCTGTGTCTAGCTAAACGGTAAAATGTGTACAAAATGTCTGAACCTTTTTTCAATAGCACATACACATTACTATGGCTGAAGGGGTTGTCGTCACCCAGGGTACTCCCCAATGGTACCCAGGCAATCTCAATCCTATATGTACATTAGTAATGCAGAAGGGGTCGTCTTCACCCAGGGTATTCCCCAATGATACCCAGGCAATCTCAATCCTATATGTACATTAGTAATGCAGAAGGGGGGTCGCTGTCACCCAGGGTACTCCCCAATGGTACCCAGGCAATCTCAATCCTATATGTACATTAGTAATGCAGAAGGGGTCGTCGTCACCCAGGGTACTCCCCAATGGTACCCAGGCAATCTCAATCCTATATGTACATTAGTAATGCAGAAGGGGTCGTCTTCACCCAGGGTATTCCCCAATGATACCCAGGCAATCTCAATCCTATATGTACATTAGTAATGCAGAAGGGGGGTCGCTGTCACCCAGGGTACTCCCCAATGGTACCCAGGCAATCTCAATCCTATATGTACATTAGTAATGCAGAAGGGGTCGTCATCGCCCAGGGTACTCCCCAATGGTACCCAGGCAATCTCAATCCTGTATGTACATTAGTAATGCAGAAGGGGTCATCGTCGCCCAGGGAACTCCCCAATGGTACCCAGGCAATCATAACAGTCCTTTAACTTGAGATTGCCTGAGTACCATTGGGGAGTACCCGAGGTGACAATGACCCCTTCAGCGTTACAAGTAGAGCTCAGTTGAAATAAGCACTCTTCACATTTCTTCCTACTGAAGTCTTTGAAACCAATCTTTACTTTCACTACACTCGTACTACACTCATATTTACACTATAGTGTAATTTTCAATTATTTCTCACTTATTCTTTTGGAGAAAAGACAATTTTTAACTTTTCAGATAACCCATTATTGAAAAACAAAAGCATTCAAGAATTTTAAATATTTTCAAAGCTATTATTTATTTGTTCAAAATCTACGACTTTGATACTATCACATGTAACTGTAGAATTTCACATACATTTCTGTCTTTTCTTTAATTGGAAAACCAAAGTATGTGTATAATATATTAATAATTTGTTACGTATATACAATATGTAAGTGTGATACAAAATATTGAATTTGTTTTCAAAAGCGTTTGTGATATTTTGATGTCAATTTATTTTCATTTCAGTTTTGTAAGCATGTCTTAATTACCCCTCCCCAAAGTAAACTATATTGTTACTTTCCCAGTTATGGTGTTTGGATTTAGAGCATGGTGGTTGCAGATACATTTAACCTTTGACCCGAGGAAAGCCTTTGGAACACCAAACCTTCCTCATGTATTGTTTATCTTTACTGTTAACGCATCAATCATTTGTTTTACCATTACAGCATACCAGTGGGACTGCAGTGATTGGCTGCCGGCCGAGCCCCTTAGCAACATCCCTGAAGTACAGTATGAGACGCCTGAGTCTCCCACTAATACCAACCTCTCCAATGATGACATTGAGGATGAGTTTGTTGGAGAGGACACCGACTATCCTGCTGAGAATGAAGAAATGCCATACCCTCGAGCCCTACAGGATTTCCAACAGCAGTTAGAGAATTATCCACCGGTCGACGAGAGTCCTTATGTTGGGTTGACATCACATTACCAACACCCTAACCAGTACTTGCCCAAACACAGCGTAAGCAACTCCACACTCCCACAGCCCGATATGGATTATGATGAGGACATATCAGATGGACTGGCATACCCACAGAAGGGCCAGTTCCCAGCCACGGCAGCTAGCGACTTGAACTTTGACTTTGAAGGTGCCATAGCAAACATGGACAACATGTCAATGTCGGTGTATACAGACACTAATGCATCTTGTTCAGACATTTCGGATATGTGTGATCCCAACAGCGAAATGGGGCTGAGCGAGTATGACAGTGCTGATGGGGATGATGAAGATGACTTGGAAAGAGATGGCGATCTCAATGCACAGTTGAAAAACTTACACACAGATGTGTGATCTCTTAACGAACTCATATAACTATCTACTAGCTCTAGAATACTTAAGACTTTTATCATGTTGCAATCATCTCTGCCATATTTACTGAATATAAAACAATGATCATAGCGCCGAGTCGCAATTCATAAAAGAGACCTGCCTGTTTTCATTACATCCTCGTTTCGGTCTCGTGGACACGTATGGAAGTAAATGAAGATGGATGCAATGAGATAAATGTCTATATAACAAAGAAAATTTGACTGTTTTATCTCCATCAAAGCTTGTAGATGCTTAAATATGCTGTATATATTGAATGATGGAAGTAAAAACCATTCAGTGTGGTTTTGATTCATTTTGTGACAAGATTTTGTGACCAAAGTTGAGACAAATGACTGAAAATCCTGAAGTATTGAACACTTATTCTGAAACTCCATTCAAACACAAACTAAAATAGATTGTAAATCCAAAAGGTGTGATACTTTGTTCACACACACACAAAAAAAAAAGGAGTTTTGAGAGTTGTATCCTAAGGGGGTATTTATCTTTTGAATACTGTCCGTCATGTTCAGCAGAATATTTTGTCACTAATAACTTGTACATCTCTAGTTTTTGAAGACAAAGTCACAATCAATGAAATTAGATAAGGTAAATCTGCAAATGTATCAGTAACTACACAAATGTTGTCAATTTTTCTTCTGTAAAGTTTAGCCTCTAAGAGATGTCACCATCTAATTAAAAGGATTATTTTTGTGTATGTGTGTGTGTTGGATTTTTTTTAACCTGAAATGTTTTAAATTACTTTAAATTACTTTAAATTACTGTAGTGTTACCGTTTTCAGTGTGGGTAGCCCCTGTGGGGTTTATCCATTATTAAAGAGACACTATGTATTTGTCTATGACCAGAAAATAGCATTAATCAGAGCAATCATTAGTTCAATTTTGGTTGCACAATAATAGGGGAATCAGGAAGGGGATGACATAATGTGGTAAACTATGTGTTCTAAAAGAATAAAGCTGGTTTATATATTCATGTAAACTGGTATACAAAGAATGTTTATGAGTGCAATGGTGAGAATATTTTCATGAGTTGAAAGATGGAACATTCCATCTTTCAACGAATTAAAATATTCTCTCCATTGCACGAATGCAAAACATTCATTATTTGTTTTATATAACATCCAAGTAGTACTGCTGTGTATATAACGCATGACGAATGGAACCAAAATACACGGTAAATGGAACCAAAATACACAGTTTGTGACGTAGATCATGTAATGGTTTGATTAATGAATGCCGCATGACATACAATCCTCCATTCAAATGACAAGGATCTACTTGGGCATTATATAATGACTGATACACTGTCAAAGTGACATCTCTTATTTTGTTAAAGGAAATTTTTGATTTTGTTTGCTGTCCATCATGAGTGGCCCTTTAATGTAACTCGATATCATTATTTAAAGGTGCTCTTTTGTAAGTAGTCTGTGCCCTCCAATGATGAGTTCCACTTGTGTCATATATGCAGTTACTTCATACGCATTGCTGTGTGTGTGTCATTTCAGTCAATGTAGATCTACTGAAGACTTATACCTCGACTTATTAAATGTTTTTAACATCTTTTTACCCCATTTTTAAATAAAATATGTGAAATATTTAAATCCACTTTCATAGTACTCCCTTCCATGGTACTCATTTATAGAATTTTTATTTCCAAATTTTAATAAATTATGTTGATAACTACATGTACATGTATCAATCCTATCTTTCAGGGGAAGGCGGGGCCAAATCTCAGGATATGCAAGTAACAGTACTGTATTCTTTCCAACAATGAGTATTAATGCTACGAGCTTCCCGTTTTCTGAATATGCAAATCCTATGTGCATTTTAATGAATAATCATGTACAACCATGCATTATTGAGTTTATATCAAGTACTTGCCCAATAAATGCATGCAACTGCAAGTAAAATATCTTGAATTTTCAAGGAGAATATTTCGGTATTTGCCTGAAGAAGCAATCTCTTGGGGGTTATGTTTGTAAATAATTATGCATTTTTGAACATTTTAACCCCTTATGTGCTCAAAATAACATGTGCTTATAATACGTCTTGAATTTCACAATAAATGTCAATAATTGTTGGATAGATCATTTAAAAAAGCTACACATTTTATGCTTATATATATATTATTCAGTCGAATGTTTTATATATTTGCTGTGTATTGCTCATAGTTAAGTGTTAACATTATTTCGTGTGTACATGTATATACCTATGTGTGTAATATATACAGTGTATGCTTATGAATAATGCATATAACATAATGAATAATGCATATTACATAATGAATCATGCATATTACATAATGAATCATGCATATTACATAATGCATCATGCATATCTGCTGTAGAGGATCAACTTCAGGAAAAGTTCCTTGATCAGAACCAGTTATTTTCACAAGCATAAGACTAGCATGTCCTTATAGGTTCCCTTCCTGTTTGTATTATTCAAGTGGAAAACGAAAGTGACTCAAATATTGTTACTTGGCTTTTAAGAATTAAAGGCATTTTTTAAAGGAAAATTTCTTTTTGTAGCTTGCTACTTTAAATTGTAATGATTTTCTTATACAAATTTTCTGCTGGCCTTATGAATATTCATTGGTGCACATGAATAATGCAATGTACTGCCCTCCTAGGCTTCAGTCATGCTTTGATTTAACTATTATTGTATTCCACAAATCAGTCCATTATATCATAAAAGTACTGTTTTTAAGTATCTAAAATATTCCATTTAAAGTAGGCCTACAGGTAGCTGAGACAAATTGAAATATTTGGGTTACGCTGCTGGTAACAGCAGATAATCCTATTGTGCAGTTACATATAGTAGTATAAACATAACTATGCTATATTGTGTTGACAACAGCATTTGGAGCAGTTTAACAATCATGATTTTTGAAGAACCAATTACCATACAAAATCAGAAACCTTTGATAGTTTATGAGTTCTATGATTGAAGCCAAACCTCAAGTGTGTTCTTTTCATATAAAGAAAATATTGTCTTTGCCTAACCTACAAGTTATATATTTTTAATCGTCTTTCTCCATTGATTGTGTTGTTTTTATATATTATGTAATTAGACATCGTATGAGCTTAGGACATTTTACTGTTTCGTTTACTCGCACTTTAAAGTAGTATTTATTTTTGTTTCTTGATCATATTTATCTCCTTTGTTAAACAAAATCAAAGTGAAGATAGACTGTATGCAAACAATCACAGTTTTAGAGTAGATAAGTCCATTTTTTCAAATGTGTTTAATTGTTTGCACGGTCGATTGTGAAAGTTGTTGCTCTTAGTATTCTGTATATTTTATACCATGTTTCTGGTGCTTATAATTTTGTGTTTTTTATCATCTTTAAATTTAAAATATTTTCTTCTTTTAAAAGTACTGTTGAAGAAAAGACCCAAGAAATTTGTTGCTTTAGTCAAAGTACAAAATTTGTAAATTGTAAAAAAGAAGAAAATTTAATGATTGTAAGTAAATTAAAGTTGATGGAAAGAAAAGATTAAAACAAATATTGAAACTGTACAAATAATTTTAAGTTGTGTTTTGGTGTTATTTTTACCACATCATTTCTGTTAGGTTTGTGTTTGTGTTTTTTCTTCTTTCTTTCCTCCTCCCATGAAAGTTTTTCTCTGTTTTGCCGTTTTCTCATGAAAGCATTTTTTAGGAGGGAAAATGATGTGGCTATGCATGTGCACATGTATACTTACGTAAAATGGGTTGCTTTAATTGAACCATTTTGCATTTCCAATCCGAGTCCTTCATATATTTCCAGGAAAAATTTGAAAAAGTCGTTTGTAATTGTAGGCAATGGTGTAATGGGTGGGGGACAAATATATGCTGGAATTCTCCTCCCACCCCCACCCCCATATAATAATGCCATAATGGTATGTACATGTAGGTGCAATGAGCCAAATTGGAATTGTTTTTTGGGGCAAAACAAATGGGACACAGTTTGTAAATAAATAATTTATCACATTTTTAAACATGTTTTACAGTGGTTTAGCTCAATTATAATGTGCTTAATTAGTAATTATATCATCAAATAAACCAATAAGTGACAAGTAAAACTGACAAGGTACACTTAGTATACATGTTTGGGGTGAACAAAGAAATAAATTAAATTGATTAACAAACGGTTCCCCATTCTTTAGTCGACTGTTTTTCCCCAAAAAACCACAACAATTCCGACTTAGCTTATTAGGGTTGCCATCTTGTATATAAATTTAAAAAAACATTCATATTTTCACCTGCTGCTGCATAGACTTTAAAATACCGGTCGAAATAAACTGCCCAAGACTATCAGTTACTTCCCGGTCTCCGAGTTATTCGAGTGCGGATATTTGGTTAGTCTTGTCAAGACGTTCTTACATTTTTTAGTTGTACTACTACACGGCGGCGCGACATTTCCGCCAATAGAGGGCGTATTCTCAAATCGCCAGCAATCGGTTAGGAAGAACGTCTTGTGAAACTGTTAAAAACTGCCCGGAAAACAGCGGGAACATCCGGGTACTTCATGGTCAGGCCATGCGCGCCACACGAAATAGTTATGACGTAGATCATTTGCATAATTTATTTCTGCGGCGGGCAACAAGCGAGCAGTCTAGTACCTGAACGACCAACATCAGAGAAAAGTGTATAATATACTGTACATACCAGTTACTACATGACGTGTGTGTATGTGTGTGTACGTACATGTATGTGCGTATAGTCGAGCCGGATCATGTATATTGCCAGTTACAATTTGTTACCTAACTTTTTACATGTATCAAACTAAAGGACAATATTACAAAGTATTTACATGTATTAGTATTACTCTTCATTAAAGCAGGCAAAAACTGACTGACAGGATACTGCACATCATGTTCAGCATATCTATTTTGGACATTTAATTCTGATATGATATGAGGAGGTTACGTTTGTAGAAAAATCAGGTTTTTGGAAAAGCGCCCTCTATTGTTCGATTTACGAAACGGACAATGCGAGCGCGGCCGGCGGTCTGCTGCATGCATGCAGGTGATGATATCACGACGCAGCGAAAAATGAGCAACAACGTCTTGAGCCAAGACTAATATTTGGTATAAGCCGGCCAGGCGCTTCGTGTCTGACGTCACTGTGTTTGATCTGGTACAGCGCGGCGCCCAGTTGAGAACCCATTTGCAAACATATAAACATTATGCACACATGTGCGTGCTTATATTGAGTCACAGTGTTTGCAGTATATTATACCTATAAAACATCAGTTTGCAACCAAAAATGCCTGTTTATTGTTTGAATTTTATTAACCTCTCCGTAAGTTCATTTTTTGACGAATTGAGAATTCGTAAATGGGACTCATGTGATGAGCCTGCACTTGGTGACGTCATACACGAAGTGCCTGGCTTAGCCGCACTCCGAGTTGTGATTCCCAGCTCGTATTTGTCACGTGAGGGCGTGCTTCTGCGCGGCTGTATATACGTACATACATATACATGTATGTACGTATAATTTAACGCGGACAGTTGAAAATGGCTGCAAGCACGGTAACTATCAAACATGTGTGGACTTGTTTCACAGCTTATTTATATGTTTTAAATTTATTTGTAAATTAACCATTAAAAGTAACTGTTTTTACTCAGTGAAAAACGAGTCACACTTTAAATCTATCTAACAAGGAAATTATTCAATTTAAAAAGGCCAAATTCTGCATCAACTTAGTTTAGGCCAAGAGAATGAAAGTCATAGATTTGCGTCCGGGAAATTTTGAAAACACATGAGGCTTTTTTTCATTATTCATTATTCATTATTTCCATTGATCATTAATAACAGCGCAATCACAAGATGTTTCTTCTAATCTGTGTACGTACAATGCATCATTATACGTGCGGGCCGCACACACAGGCATACGACTCTTTACGAGTACTACTCACTAGGCTCAACAGCGAACGTGTTGTGCATGTGAAGGCGGTACAGTTGCAGGTGCGGATCGGACGGAGTTTACCATACAGTTTTAGCGCGATGCGACCTTTTTTGTGAACGACGTACGCTGGACTAAGACTGTAAGAGAACATGTGCTAATGATTATTTTATAGCGCACATACTGGTGGAAATTTGGTAAAAACTTCGTTTTACTGATGTGGATGATTTGGAACTAAATTTGTTTGGTGAAAATACCTTTTTTGTGCAAATAATGATTTTTTTGGCAAATAATGAAAAATTTAGGCGGTAGCTTTCGGGACATGCGGGCGGTGGACGCAAATCTATGACTTTCATTCTCATGGCCTTAAATAGGCCTAGCCCTAGGCTTGCCCCACCACCAGTGTGGCACGGTGTTTTTACCTGTAAAGTTTAAGTGTAACTTTGTGGGAATGAATTTGAGTTGACACGGGTACGACTAGTTCGACTCGGGTACGAGTCGACCCAAATTCGATTCAGGTGAGTGGACAGTGATTGCCAGTAGTAGTAGTACTACTACTAGTAGTACTACTACTACTAGTACTAGTAGTAGTACTACAGTAGTAGGCCTAGGGCTAGCCCCACCAGTGTGGCACGGACGTGCCACACTGGTGGGGCTAGCCCCCTAGGCCTACTACTACTACTACTAGTACTACTACTGCCTGGCAATCACTGTCCACTCACCACCCCACTGACGCTCACTGAATCGAATTTGGGTCGACTCGTACCCGAGTCGAACTAGTCGTACCCGTGTCAACTCAAATTCATTCCCACAAAGTTACACTTAAACTTTACAGGTAAAAACACATTTTTCCAAAATGTTTATTTTCACATTAAAACCGAAAATAATTCACCAAATTAACATCTAACGTTAACAATGGTTAACACTAGTTAACGTTTCTTTCAGTTTATTTTGACCGTGAGTACCTTAAATAAGGCCTCTGCTCCAGGCCCTGACGGCATAAATGCTAACCATCTGAAACATAGCTTTCATACAATTACAAACTTGCCTGAAATCCTGACCTTGTATTAAATTTGGGGTGATTCCAAGAATTTTCAGAGAGGGAATTTATTTTTAGTTCCCATATTATTAGGATCCCTCTAATCCTAAACATTACAGACCGGTGATTGTGTCTAATATTTTGTCAAAAATATTTGAATTAAGTTTTCTGGAATCCAGCACGGGCATTAAGCTTGATCCTTCACAATTTGGTTTCACCAGTCGAAGAAGCACCACAATAGAGGCTAGCATCAATGATATCATAAATTCCTGCAATAATCGTGGCTCCGCCATTTACACATGTTCTTTAGATGCAGAGGGGGCATTTGATGCCATCCCGCATTCCATAATTTTTCACAAACTGAGTAATGTTATGAATGATGATTGGTTGCGTTGTATGTATAATTGGTACACCAATATTTATGTTAAGGTCAAGTGGAACAGTGTTACAGGTAGAACTATTCACATAAGAAAAGGCACCCGCCAAGGGGGGGGGGGGGGGTTATCTTCGCCTTTCATATTCAATATATTTTACAAGGATCCAGTAGAATGTCTGAGTGATTTAAACTGTGGTATTGTTATTCACAACTGCTCGTACAATGTCTTCTGCTGTGCTGATGACCTTTTCCTTATGAGTTTATCATTTACAGGCTTACAGATATTGAGTGATTTTTCAGACAATTATATTGTATCGCACGTGTTAACATTCAATCCAAGTAAACCCTTTTGGACAGTTTTTGATAAATCACCATTTACTACGAACCCATCCTGGAATTTGAATGGTTCTAAACTGACCTGTGTTGACACTGTTACATATCTTGGTGTTAAACTTAGTAATAATCTCAAAGGCAAAGACTATGTAACAGACAGAAATAGTAAATGTCAAAGGGCATTCTACCCTTTACAAAGGGCTGGAATGTGCAAACATGGTACTAATATTGAAGTGAAGTTACATGTCTGGAACACTGTAATGGTACCAATTTTAAGCTATGGCTTGCAGTGCATAAATCTGAATAAGAGTTGTATACAGGAGGTTAAAAAAGTCCATGGTAAATTGATCAAGTCTGCACTGGGTTTGCCTAAGTTTTGCAGAAATACTCAACTGTTAAAGGCCTTGAATGTACCTAAGATCGGTGATGTTATTAAGAATCTTCAAGTCGATCTCGTTTATCAGATTTTTAATAAAATAGTGATTCGAAATCCAAACAGTTCTACTCTCATCTTATAAATGGTAGTAGCTCTGATAGAAAGAACACCATTATTGATAAGATATGCATGAGTGATACATCTTTATGTCTTATTTTGTTTGGTAATAGCTATCGTAATCAACTTCTTACTTTTAAGACATATGTTAATGAAAATGATGGTGTTTGTGATAGTTTAAAGTATTTGTTGTATTGTAGTGATGACATTGATATGATTGTTAATTTATTGAAACTGTTTTGATGTACTGTACAGTTTTACTTGTCTTGTTTGATTATTGTATGTATTATTTTAATTTTCTCCTACGGGAGGTTAATAAATTTTGAATTTAAATTTGAATTTATTAAACTAAAACATCTTAGTGACATAAGTATATATTTACTGAAAGTTATTTCTGAAACAAAACTGTAAAATTCGCTACAAAAGTGTCGGTCTTTGATGTTTTTTATTTCAACAGATGTTTAATTGGAGGAGAACTGGAGGGGGATAGAAGACTTACTTAAAATTACCCATTTGATTTTTACCAGTGTATTGTTCTCACAAATAAATATTGTCCAATAATTTATTGATTTGATTTTGCTTTAGGATGTTAAGTTACAACTGGACCAAGCAACAGTTGCTGGCAAAGAATTTCATAAATTGTTCTATGAAAAGTTTGACAAGAGAAGAAATGTAAGTTTGGTTGTCATTATATGGTGATTTTGATGAAGATAATTGACACCATCTGTACTGGAAACATTGAAATAAACCTCATATTTTTGTCCTGTTATTTGACTGATGGACCACCGTATTTTACAACTTAACCAACATTTTACATCATCTGGTAAATTGTATCTGAATTAGAATTTATTGTAATTAACTTATTGGTTATACACATATTTGTAATTTAACTAAATTATTTCTTTAATTTCAATAAAATGATAGCACCTACGACGGAAATATTTCAAGGGGTGTGTGATTGATACCATCATCAACTTCACCCAGAGTAAAGCATGGTTCATGCTTAAAGCGAATGCGAAGCGAATTTTGCGTCATCAAATTCACGGCGGATGATTCGCGCAAGTTGAAATGTGTTCAACTTTTGCAAACCTTCGCCGTGAATATTTGCCGTGAACCATTGTCGACGTCACAAATTTCGCTTCGCTTTCGCGTGAAGTATGAACCGGCCTTTAGTTTATGTAAAACAGTGATTATTTGTCTAGTGTATTTGGCTTGAAATAAATAAACATCACCAGTAGCATAAAAAAATGTTTTTCCATTTACATTGTTCTCAGTTGCTGAATAAGTTGTATTTGGATACAGCTACTATGGTGTGGAACGGCAACCCATTAGAAGGAACTGAAGCCATCTTGAAGTTCCTTGACCAGCTACCGACTACTGAACATACGATTGAATCACTAGACTGTCAACCAATACCAGGTATTGTATACTTAGTACCATCCCAGCTACAGTGTGTACCAAGCTCAGACACCAAATCAACATCTAAAAATAAATTTTCCTCAACCCTACTACTACAAGGGTCAAAATCAGTCAAAATGTTGATATACTTGCCAAAGTATATCTGGTGCACTTAAAAATTGAACATTGTCAAACCTTACGTATAGTAAGTACATTTACAGGTCAAAATGGGTCCACCGTTTTTGACTGGTAAAAGCATTGTGTGCACATTTGCTTCAACAGTCAAAACAGGCAGTTGACTGATTTTGACCAGTACAGCAACTTCCTACTAAGTGCAGCTATAGTAGGAGGGTTAAGTGAAATTTCCCAAAATTTATACTCCTCAAGTGGTGAATGTTTGGAATTAGTGAAGTAGGCACCTGTTGTGTGTTATCAGCACCTTACTGTCCTGTCAATTTTATCAGGCATGCAACTTTTCCACGGATATCCACATTTAAAAAACAAATTGGCTCGTTATGATACACTGTTGATACTGATATGGACAGTGGTTCCTGCCGAATCTGGCATGTATATTGCTAGCACATATATTAAACAGACATGCAACTTTTCAGCTGATCAGCTGATTTCCTCTTTTTTCTTTAATAATAGTGCTATAGAAAACTGAAAAACACTGTACAAAGTTTTGTGTGCTCGGCCATTTCCTCTTTTTTTGCAATTACAAAGTTGCATGTCTGATTAAAGGAAGAATATAGTCTGGCTAAGTGTATAAAGCATATAAACATGCAGGACAGGACACAGACGCCATGCGTATTTCACAGCATTCACTGTACATGTAGTGCGAAAAAAAACATTGCTCACTACCCCACGCCATATTGGCTTTGCGCTTCACGCTCGCAATGTGAGTTTGAACATTTTCCTGTTTTTTGGGGATTAATCAGTTGCACTCCTGTTTTATACATTAACCCTCCTACTGTAGCTGCACTTTGACCCAAATGTGCACACACAGGCATTTTTGACCACCCTCAACAATACCAGACAATGTTTTTACCAGTCAAAAACGGTCGACTCATTTTGACATGGAAGGTTTGATAGTGTTTGACTTTAAAGTGCACGAGATATACCTTGGCAAGTATATCAACATTTTGACAGATTTTGATTCAAAGAAAGAAGAATACTCGTGGGTTAAGGTAGAGAAAAATATATAAAACTGTTCACAAATCACACTGTTATACATGCAGATTGGTACTTAATTTGTTATGTCAGAGTTAATAATAATAATAATGTGTGGACTTATATAGCGCATTATATCATTACCCCTGCTCATAAGGCTCATAAACCATCTCAGCTCCCTGGGGAGTATACAGCTCAATTGCTGTCATTACAGCGCATATAGGGCTAATCAACCAACTCTGCCCTCACAGGTACCCATTTAACCCATTTAACCCCTGGGTGGAGAGAAGCAATTATGGTTAAATGTCTTGCTCAAGGACACAAGTGTCACGGCCGGGATTCGAACCCACATTCTGATGCTGACACCAGAACTTGAGTCCGGTAAGCTAGACCGCTCGGCCACGACACAGAGCTGCCTTTAATATTTGTGGCATTCATTGGCATTTTGTTATTTATTTGTTGTTGTTGAGGTATTGCTTTATTTGTGCCTAGTCAAATCTGTGACTGTACCCGTATGTAGCATGTGAGCAGCACATTAACCCTAACTCATTAGGTATTCTGGCTAGGAAGCTTCGTGAATCCTCCAGTGCACTTATCTTCAAAATGCACCATGCATTTTCGTTGATCTGTTCATATTCAGCACTTATGGCCTGTACTTATTGCCAGGTAGTAATTTTGTCCAATTTGAAGAGGTGAAAGTACCAGTTTCCAACAGTGCTGAATTTTTCCAAAAAGTGCCCCTTGAAGGATATGGGGTGGTTAGGGTTAATAATAATGTCCTGTCAATTTGATAATTGTACAGAATAACAAAAATGGAAATTATGGTAAAATGCAGGTTTATTTCCTTGTGATGTATTTGTGCAGTGCACACTAGACATGAGTTGATGTATGGAATATGGAAAGGGATTAAATATAAATACACACACGTCTTCATAATGTATGCAAGTATACTTTAAATAGTACTGAAGATTTTACAGTTTAGACCTCTGTGGGCACGCCCACAGTGATAATGAAATAAGTATATCACAACCATGAATTTGCACCAAAAATAAGGAAATGATTTCTTCCGGATTTTTAAAACTTTTCTTGTTATTTCTTTCAACAAGCTGTTATCACACAGGGTCAGACAGCTTTGATGGTCATTGTTGGTGGACGGGTCAAATTTGAAGGCAACAAACAGTCATTCACTTTCACTGAAAACTTTATGCTAACATCACAAGCAGGTATTTGGAAGATTGCTAGCGACTGCTTCAGGTATCAGGAGTGAAGGTAGCCCAAAGATCTGACGTCGGGCATTATGCCAGATACCAGCCCTCTCAGTTTGGGGGAGATTTAATTTTGACCTTGGTTGGTAGCCTGAAAGTGACATCAGATCTTCGGCATAACGTATCCAATGAAATCCCTTGAATGGATTGGATAAAGACAGTGGAGCTATCTCCAAGGGAAAAGTAATGTCACAAGGAACAGTGTTCTGTTGCCGTGGACTAGAATGTGATGTTGTCCCAAGACGTGTAACGGTTCCTTATAGTAAACTAAAAGTGGTGTGTCAGGTACCAGTATGATGGATCAGTCTTGAAGCCCAAATTTGATTTCAAGAAATAAGATTTATGTATTGAATTCAGCCAATTGTCATTGTACATAAACTGATTGTACCATTTTTGGGGGAAAACAGTTTCTCATAATCATGCATTTATCATGCTAAAAAACAGCAGCAAAGATGAACATAGCTCTACCACTTATGTCCAACTTTTGAGACTTGGGATTACACAGTCCATTTGCTCATAACATACCGTGTATGTAACTGAACTCTCGACGGTCTTGTCAAAATATTCATGGGGGTTATACAAAGTTCATTTTGTTTTGGTAAGCCAATATCATGAAGAATAAACCCCTTCAAATTATAAATTCACTTGTTGCTGGTTTATTGTTTTACATGTATATAAAAAAAAAAAAATTTGAGACATGTTTAATTCTTCTGAAAGTTGAGCTGAACGATATCCATTATATTATATATATATATCTATCAATGAACAACATTGCTGTTCTTGAGTTTGATTCTCCACACTTCCATTCCCCACTTAATAACGAAAAATACATCACGAAGAATGTTCCCACTAGCCTGTAAGCGGCGAATCCTTACTTTCATGTAGTGTATATTGCTTCTAAGCCTATATTTGCTAAGCAGCTCTATGAAAGCCAATCTTTGTTGTGATTTTATATAACATAGGTAGTACACATAAGATGAAAATATTCAACATATTGCTATGATGCTACCCAAATGACTTTAAACAATGAAATAAAATTCATATTTCAGAACAATTTGTATAAATCTTGCTCAAGATCATCTTTAGTGACAGCCTTTGGATATTTGCTAAGCAAATTCATTTTTTTATTTTTATAAAAAGAGAAAATGAAATGTGTGGGCTGTTATTCAGAGCAACAAGGTCCTATGTTCAACAGCACATACATTAAGGCATTTGAACGCAACAACGTTGTATCTTCCATTGGTTTCGCATGAAACAAGAAATGACATTGTTTTAACCAAGATACAAACACGACAAATTAACTATTTTGGAATTATCTGTAACTCCATTAAGTTATTAACCCAAACCATTGTTCTAGCTGATGGATCTTGTTGCTTTCAGCAGGATGACTGTAGGGGGTTAGGATTAAATAAACGGTGGTAGTAATTTGTTTCATTGTGGTGTTTCTCTGCTATTTACACAATCCTTGCACTGTTAAATTTCCCACTTTTTGTGTTCCATTCCGTCTGGTGGTTTGATTTCGGTCTTCTTCCCAGCAATGTCCTTCCAGTTGGTACTAAGAACAGTTCCACCAGATTCCGTCTACAGGCAAATAACAAAAAGTTGTGTAGGGATTTCAGCCATTAAATACTATTAGTAATCTCAAAAAGAAATAAATAAATTATCAAAGTTAACTTACTTGGTGTGAAATATTTTTTAATGATTTTAAACATCCCTTGAGATCTTCCTGTCTGAGGTCCTTTCATTTTAGTAAAATTATATTTTCTTACTGAATTGAGTCCATATTCAAAATCCTCAAATATGTGAGAATCGTTATGAACTTTCACTTTTTTCAGCTAAAACATTACATGGTTTGTTAATATATTACATGATCTTCGTTACGTTTGAATGCACATAGTGGGGAATTTGGGATTTATAAGCAAAACAACAAAATATTCAGTGGAATAAGGGAGCTTCTCAAAATGACTGTTCAGTGTTGCCATGGTAACAGTGGCTGTGTCAAATGGGAATATCTGATGTTGCCAGCATTAATGGAACGTTCCTCATAGTAGGTTTGCAAAATGAATACACATTTTGACACGGACCGTGTACATGTGAAAAGGAATAGTGTTATCACTAATAATTGGCATGCTGCAGACGGATTCAGAAAAAAATAGTACAGATTAAAGTAATCCAAGCCTGGCACAAAACCATCCAAAATTTCTGGTTGATCTTCCTGGAAATCGTGATATAATAATAGCGGGCCCACTGGTCGCACTTATTTAAATATCGTGGAAATGGAAGATTCTATTTTTTAAATGTAGTATTCATTTACACGTTTCGTGAATTTGGGAACACTGAGCTATCAGTGTTATAAATGGTAAGTTTTCTGGGTTTTGTGAGATTCCCTAGATCTAACAAATGCATCAGTTACTCCTTGAAAATTGGCGCAAAACACTCACAAATGACTTATTCATTGCCTTCTTGACCTCATCATTGGAATCACCATAGATCTTTTGGAATAGTTGGTTGAGGGCAGTCTCCCCTTGGGCCGAGTCTTTTTCTTCTTGTTCTGCTTCTTTGCCGATCTTGTCCCAGTTCCGCGTCACATGGTTGGATGATGGGTATTTGTGTACTGTTTCTTTGGCATCTAAGAGAAGAAAAAAATAATTATTTATGGATGTAAATGATTCAGAATACATAATGCTGTATGGTTATCTACATAGTTTTTAATGGATAACTGAACTCGGAGTAGAAGGAATTAACCCTAACCTTCCCAAATCCTCCAAAATCTTCTTTGCTAAAGTAAAGGATTTAGGAGGATTGAGGTTATTAGGCATGTTTGTTGTAGTGATTGCAATGTCAGTGCTTAGGTAAGTGGACACTGTCTATTGCTCCATGCATGCAGGAAGGGTCCCTGGCCATATACATGTCATGTGCTTGCTTTACTACTGAAGGGTTTTGGAGGATTCAGGTTATGTGTGGGCCAAGGGAGTTAGGGTTAAAGACAAATGTAACCGTCATAGTTCTACATTACCTTCATCAGTAGTTGCTTTTGCTGCCAATGTGTCATCTCCTTCTAACTTATTCCACCTCAGTCCCTCTTCTTTATTCAATTTCAACTCGATCTGTTCATGAATAGAACACACATATTTAAGAATTGAAAGATGGTGTACACCATTGGTAATTTCAATTTTAAAATACCGAAGGAACAGTAATGACAGACCTTCATCGTCATGATCTTAGTGGTGCACTTGGCTGGGACGATCTTGTGTGCCAGGTCCAACTCCAAGCTGAAGTCATTCCCTGATGGCTGCTTCACAGTAGCACTCACCTATATGGTCAGACATCACACAGTGTTATTTGTCTTTGATAGCCCCATTTTAGGGCCAATACACTGGACTTCCTCGGTATCCTTGGCCCTAGCACCACATGTACAAAAAATGAGCGATTTTTCAACTTTTGATCTGCTAATTATTACGATCTAAAATTTTGTGATTAGGTAAGCTTGCCCAAACAGACACATTTGGCATAAAGTTTACTACTGTGAGATCGATAATTTTGGTGAAATTTAAATTTTATTATTTTTTTAATTTCATGAAAGTGAGACTCCCAGAATAATGGATTTTATGCCAAACGTATCTGCTTAGGCAAGGTTACCTAATTACTAAGTTTTAAGTTGTAATAATTAGCAGATCAAAAGTTGGAAAAAAGAAGAAGAAAAAAATTGCTCCATTTTTGTACATGTGGGGCTTGGGCCAAGGATAAGGAGGAAGTCCAGTGTATTGGCCCGAGAATGGGGCCAAGGTCTTTGATAGAAACAAAGACAAGCTAGGCCCTCTTTGCCCCATGGTGTTTTTAAGTGGGAATTTATTTCCTCACATCTTTAGACCAGGACCATATCAAATAAGCTGTTTGCATCTTGGCCACCGCCCTAAGACAACTTGTACACACAACACATGGGGCATATTTACTTACACTTTTATCCATATAATCTACTTGTACATCTTCCTTCTTGGCGTGTTTTACCATCAGTGTTATGACTATATGGGAATCTGTTTGGTACCAGTCATATCTGAAAGTAGAAGGATATTGACATCATCTAATGGCATGGAATTTTTTCCATGAAAATTTTAACTCGTGCGCTTTGTTTTTATACAGGTACATGACCAAGATTTCCAGCATTGCTATGGGTGGACTCATTTTGGTGCATCAAGTTCATTTGCAAAAAATCTCCCTACCTGCCCTAATTTAATGTAAAATTTTGTTTCTAAACCTCACTTGATTACATTTTCCTCTTATTTTTGATTTCTCCTCGAATTTAGAGAGAAAAGTGGAGGCAGAATACTCCATTCAGGTAGAATGTCGTATCCGACCACCACTTTTTCTCATTCAATATAACCAATAATGTAATCTTACCTACCCAGTAAGGTGGAGAACATATGGATGATGATGGACATATACTACAAATTATTCCAGGATATTTATTTCATGAAAAATCAGGCATTTTTGGTATACAATGACTTCCTCAGTCATGTCAGTGTGATCTTGTCAACTCCCCTGTTAGTAACCAACACAGTCATTGTACATGCTCAGTGGCAACTATAATACGATCCTTCTATTTTCTGAAGGGGAGGATTTTTTTTTAGAAGGGAAATAAAGTCCGAAAACCATCATAAAAGTGGATTTTAAAGATAATTTTTGCTTTCTGTACCTCGAAAAATCGATAGAATAATTGTTTAACTAGTTAGTGGCTGCAAAAAGATTCCCCCAAAAACCTTTAAAAGTGGCGGTCGGATACGACATTCTTTCCTATATTTCAAATTATTCCAGGATATTTATTTCATGAAAAATCAGGCATTTTTGGTATACAATGACTTCCTCAGTCATGTCAGTTTGATCTTGTCAACTCCCCCGTTAGGAGTTAGTGACCAACACGGTCATTGTACAGGCACAGTGGCAACTTATTATAGTATAATAGGATCCTATTTTCTGAAGGGGTGGATTTTTTAAGAAGGGAAATAAAGTCCGAAAACCATCAATAAAAGTGGATATTAAAGATAATGTTCGCTTTCTGTACCCCCAAAAATCGATAGAATCATTTTAACTGGTTAGTGGTTGTAACAAAAGCCCCTTAAAAAGTGGTGGTCGGATACGACGTTCTTATAATAATAATAATAATGAAACTTATAAAGCGCCATCTATCTAGAAACCTAATCCGAGGCACTGGTGATAATGAAAAAGACACAAAGATATGGAACATTAGATAAACAAAGATAAATACATGAAACAAAATGCACAAAATTAACATTCATTATAATAAGCTTGTACAAAAAGGTGTGTTTTCAAAAGTTTTTTGAAAGAATTAAAATTGTCACAGTCTTAAACTTTGTGGAAGCATATTCCAAAGGGAAGGGGCTGCAACAGAAAAAGCCCTATCCCCAAAAGTTTTACAAGTTCCATATGGTACAGTAAGGAAGTTTTGGTTTGCTGAGCGTAGTCCACTGCGATTAGAGTTGTGAATGATAAGATCTTGAAAGGTGAGTTGTCATGTAGAGCTTTCCATGTAAGAAGACATAGGCCTATCTTGAAAACTATCCATTGTTGGGAGCCAGTGTAATTGCTTCAGTGAGGATGTTAATTGTTATGTGATCTGACTTATGAATCATGAATATGGTCCTTGCCGCAGCATTTTGGATTAATTGAAGTCTGTGAATGAGGTTTTTAGGTATTCCATAGAGCAAAGCATTACCACAATCCAAACGAGATGATATGAAAGCATGAATCAATTTCTCAGTACTCTCTTTTGACAGAAGTTTGCATTCCGAAGATGAAAATAACCAGTTTGACAAATTTTATTAACATGTGATTTCATGGACATTTCGTCATCAAAAACAATACCAAGATTGCGAGCTTTGGAATTCTTTACGTAGCATGCATGGTGAGTGTTTTATCACGAATTAAATGCAACATGGATTTCCAAATGACCAACAATAACAACCATGACCATGATGACAACGTCAACAACCTAGGTTTGGTTTTAGGCCCTATTTGCTATAACAACTCACTTTTGTTTCAACATGGGAGGTAACGCAGTTTCTCTGCTTTTCTGTTCCTCGCTCATTTTGACTGTTTCCAGTTGACAATCTAAACAAAAAGACTATGAACTGACCCTGAACTTTATCAGACTTCAAGTTCAACAGCTACACCCGTACCTAGATGTAACGTGTACGTGTAGTGCGCATGAGATAAACAGAAATTGCTAGAACGACGAACGCGCTAGCTAGCTATATATAGCGCCTGTACCTAGACCTGTGGCCGGCCGGCGCTGGTCTGGCGCTGCTGGATGGGAGGAAGTTGGGATATGCTACTTCGCCCCAAATGTGCACATAGCTAATGGGGCGAGATTATCTGGAGCTAGCTAGCTAGCGATTGGGCCATATGTCACAAACTGTAGTTTGCCAATTGTAAAACCATGTTAGCGCCCTCTTACGGCGCTTTGTGTCCTTTGACCTATATAGGTCAAAGGTCATCTTTGCCAAGTTGAATTTTGTATTGTTATATGTGCTCCATATTGTTATGCTATGCTTCCATATTGTCAGTGATTATTCATGGTAAAGAATATGGCACATGCAATTAAAATGTTATTGTTAATTTTAATTGACTCGTAAATTGTGTTTTACTTAATGGCGATAACGTAGGTTTACCAAAACTGAATATCGCCCTCTATCAGAGGCTAGAGAAGGTCACTCCACTCATTGGTTCATGCATGGAGGAAGGTCCTTCCTCCATGGTTCATGTATGCGCGCTGTGCGTGTACGCACGCACAGCGTGCATACATGAACCAATGAGTGAATTCTGTAGCCTCTGATCTGATAGAGGGCGACCTTCCGTTTGCGACGTCACATGCATAAGGAAGGTCTAGTATTACTAGTTTTTTTACGCTATATTTATGCAGTCATGATGCATATATCCATCAAAGATCTACGAATTTGATATCCATCGAAACATGCACGCACGATGCATGATGATGATGCATAAAATAATGTGATACATACAACGGTATTTTTAATTCTATACGTACATGAACCAGATATTTCGGAGATAGTAAGATACATACATTATACGTAAACCCACATGTGTTACATAGGCTATGGCAAACTTGTGATGTTCATCAATCATAGTCCATGCGTTCCAGGTTTGTTTACCATTTTCACTGTATAGTTTTCATGGTTTATTGCATGATTGTAACGTTACATTGTTTAAACCAAATTAACGATTATAGGCCTACCATGATTGTACTTAGGCCTAACTATCTTTCATTCTTTGTCTAAGTACGCGAACAGTTACAGTTAGTTCGTTAACGTTATTCACATATTGCATTGCCAGTCAACTCGCCCCTAATTACCATCTGGCTCCTGACAAACACTCCTCCTGCTGGTACAAACTCGCCCCCTCCCCCCCCCCCCCCCGTAACTTTTTGACGCATCTCACGCTATTGAGACAGGTTTAATGTTAATATAAGAGAGCAAATAAAGCATTATTAATTATAAAGGCAGGATGTACGGGGACATAATTTTTCAATGAATTATTACTAGCCGCTATTGAGAATGATTTAGAAAGAGAGTAGGCCTAAAATTAAATCAAACATAGGGCCGAATAATTTAAATCGGCGTTTTATTTAACAAAAATAAATATTACATGAAATAATTCAACAGTTACAACTAAATACATAGAAAACTATCTAAATAAATAAAACCTACAGTTCTTTTCAGAACTAACTACTACTCAATTGAGATTTTCACATGGTGTCACTACAATTAGTCTTACTTATCTAAACTTATCGAACATAAAAAACATAGTTCCAAAGTTCACAGGGCCTTCAAACTTGACACGTACTTAGACCATAACATGTAGTTGTCAATAAATTTATGACAGTTTTAGGTAAAGTTGTGACGTCATGGTGATGTCATCAGATATCGAAATACACTAAAATCCAATTTTAATTCAAAAAATCATATCTCATGAACCACAAAAGATATTTTCACAATCTTTGCATCATCTTACAGATTGTGAATTATGTGACATTTCGTACACAGACATGACCCAATCTGACCTCTCCTTCCCGTCGAAACCGGAAGTTTAAATTTAAGGGTCTTCAGCCAACATGATATGGTATTTGGGAGTGCCTTCCGTGGACGAAATTACTATTGAACTCAAGTTCTGGTGTTGCCAGCAGCAGAGTGTGGGTTCGAGCCCCGGCCGTGACATCTGTGTCCTTGAGCAAGACACTTAACCATGATTGCTTCTCTCCACCCAGGGGTTAAATGGGTACCTGTGAGGGCAGAGTTGGTTGATTAGCCCTAATGCGCTGTAATAGCAGCAACTGAGCTGTATACTCCCCAGGGAGCTGAGATGGTTTCAGGAATGATTTATGAGTCTTATGAGCCTTATGAGCAGGGAAAATAATACACTGCGCTTTGTATCCTTAGGAAAAGGCGCATTATAAATGCAAGTTATTATTATTATTATTATTATTATTATTATCACAGCGCCCTCTGGTGGAGGGTTTAGAAAAATAGTAATTTTCTATCTCCAAAAAAACCATAGGAAATTTGAGTGACTAGTGACATCTTATCTTTTCAAAAAATATGTTTGATGACGTCATCAATGTTCAGAGCGCCCCCCTAGCGGCAGTTTTACAAAAGGGATTATTTTCCAATCTCAGAAATTGAACCAAAGCAGGTGCATGTACTAACGTTATTTTTTCATTATCATGACATATATATATGACCTTCAAATCACCTCATCTGACCTTTACTTCCGGTCTAAACAGGAAGTTCAAATTCAACATTCTAAAGCAAAATTGATAGGTCTTTCGAATATGAAATTGATATTGTTATAATAAAAGATGATACACCTTTGCAAAATATGTTTGACATCATCGATGATAATTTGATTGAACCGGAAGTTGACACGAACACCGTGTGTTTGTTCTAACAAACACTTGAGCTCTAGTTATGTTTGATTTACTCTCAGTCTCACTAGTGCCAAATAATTTACCACAGAGTTATAAGACTTAAAATTAATAATTAGATTCATTAAAATAGTTATGTCCCAGTACATCCTGCCTTTATTATAATAATGTTTTAATTACTCTCTTATATTAACATTAAACCAGTCTCAACAGCATGAAATACATCAAAAAATTAAGTGGGGCGAGTTTGCCTGGGGGGGGGGGGGGTGGAGTTTGCCAGGGGGCAAGTTGACTGGCATCCTGCTAACATTACACATAAAGGACAGAGAGATTATCCAGCCATGCAATAATCATCATCATCCGACATCACCAATCTTCCATTTCCTGTCAGTAATTAGCCCCATTATAGGGCCAATACACTGGACCCTGTCCGTATACTTGACCCTAGCCCCTCGTGTACAAAAAAGGAGCTACTTAGCGTTACTACTTCCCACTTGAGGTTTGATGGGTTAATTTTGTTAGGCTAAGCCTCTGTATACCCATATGTTGTGTTCCTAAAAAAGTCCAATCTATGTTTGGATACCCTGATTGAGTTACCATTGACAATATTTTCTGGTAACATATTCCACGAGTTGATGACCAGTTGTCTGAAAAAAATCCTTCTGTAACTTGATAATTTACATAATCTCTGCCTATATATCTTTTTAGAGTGACCTCTTGTTCTGTCTTCCGTTGACATTTGGAAGAAATAATTTCTATTTACTTTCTCGAGGCTATTAATCATCAACTCCATACTTGTACGCAGTATTCCATGTGTGGTCTGACATGTCTTGTACAGAATATCCAACGAGTCCTTGTTAATATACCTAAATGTCCTTTTGATTTGCCTCAGTGAATTCATAGATTTTTGGGCTGCCTTTTTTGTACACTGAAGTTACATTTGACAATCCTTTGTTTGTAGACTCCAAAATCCTTTGTTATGTAGACTCCAAGATCCTTTTCTGTTTCAATTACTTATAGCTGAAAACCGTTCATTTTGTAAGTTACCATGGGATTCTTTTTTCCAAAGAGCATTACCTTATACTTGTCACTTGTAAAATTAAAGCACCATTTCTCAGTCCACTCCAGGTAAATAGATTGTCAAGATCTTCCTGCAGGGGTACAGACTCTGCTACTGTATTTAGGGTGCATATACTTTGGTATCGTCAGCGAACATCTTTATTTTTGAAGTAGTCACATCTGGTAAGTCACTTACAAAAAACCCAAATAATACTAGTCCTAGAATTGATCCTTGTGGGACCCCACTAAGAACATCCACCCAGCTAGAAGAAGAATTCCTTATCGTTACAATTTGTTTCATCATGGGATCATTTGGATTAAAAATATGGTGGTTATATTCTACTTTCTTTCAATTAACCCTCCTACAATCAGTTTGCAATTTTTGAAACGACCCATTCAGGCCACTCCAGGCCATTAGCTGTTGCCAGTGGCCTCCTATGGTTACCCGTCTGTGCACTGTCACACCACTAAGATTACATGGTAAAGTGGTCTCCCATTGATACATTGCAGGCCATACTAACATGTTCAAACATTTACAGTGACCTTGGGTGGCACACATATGGAGGTCGAAAAGTGGACATCTGCTTTTCAGCTTTCTAAATAATGAAAAAGCAGATTGAACATTGTTGGCTAGTGCATTTTTCTACTTTTCTGCTTTTCTTCCACCTAAAAAGTAGATTGAACATTTTGGTAACATCTACTTTTCTGCTTTTCAGTTTCAAGAAAAGCAGGTTTTACTTGTTCACCCCCCAAATTTTTAAAAAAATAATTAGAGATTTCCATTGTGTTGTTTAAATGTTCAGTAGAAATTTTTAAAAGTAGTTTCTCGGTAAACTGGGACCGGGTAATGACACTTTCGGTTGGGTATACTGGAACAGCTTTAGTTTATACAAAAATGGGACATGTAAAGCCTCCAACTCGGATAGCCTGGGTCATTCTTGTAAAGTTACCTATATTGGAACTGTTTCTGTAGCCAATCTAATACCCATCTACTTGAACTTTTTGTAAGATGTGACCTACATGCTTACAAGTCGAGCTGACAGTCAATATATACCAGTACCCAGATTTGTCAGTATATTAGGGTATTGTCATGGTGTTTCGTCGTTCTTCTTCTGCAGGTTTAGGGTAACTTAGTAGGGGCTTTTAAAAGCTGCACAGAAACATGCAAGCAACACCACTGGCAATGGTCCCTTTTCTTCTTAAAAATGGTTTGAAAAATTTAAACAACTTATTAAACAAATGCTCACATGAAATGTCTGTAACTGCTTCAAAGTATTCTAGTCTGAAATACAACCTGTCCTGCATATAAACTTTACAAATCATTGACTATGGAAATACTGTGGACTTTTTCTCACGCACCAATTATGTACAAAAAGCTGATGTTAACTTCATGTTTAATCTTCATTGCAATATATTAAAGGTATCCTAAGTGCATATTAATTCAAATTAAAGAGACAGTCATTGTGCATGTTCAAGATATAATAGTATAAGCAGAGACATCTTTAAACCAATGTAAACTTTTACTCTTGGAAATTGTTATAATTATCATTTAACTAGTTCTGATTCAAATTGATAAAAACAAATCTAATGGCTGCCCCTTTAAAATTCAAGACGGTGGCTTTGCCCTACTTATCATTTAATAAAACAGTCAAATATTATTTGAGGTTTCATTCTTCTGAATATAGTAATAAATGAAACAAAAACAATGTTTAAGGTGATCAGAAAGTAAAATAATTGGTGAAACTGTCAAAAATGGCAGCTACTGTGAAAACCAAAATGGCAGGCAAAGATGCTAATAAAAATATTTGCCCTTATGAATGATAGCAAGTCGCGAGGAATGTTTTTAAAGACATAAACAAACATTTTTCAAACCTGATGTAGATTTTACTCTTTGAAACTAGTTGGCTAACAAGTCAAATGAAATAAAACAATCAAAATGGCTGCCCTTTAAAATTCAAGATGGCGGTCTTTGCCCATAATATTGTAAAACATAAAATTTTATTATTCTGAGGTTTTAAGACCTTAAATACTGTATATCATTAAATGGAAAACAACAATGTTTTAGGTTGTCAGAAAGTCCAATAATTGGGGAAATATGTCAAAACATGTGGTAATTTTTAAATCCAAAATGGTGGCAGAAGATGCCAATTAAAAAAATACAACATGTAGTACCCAATTTTTATGAATTCAGAATATCAAGATTGACAAAGTTAGCCAATATAATCCATTTTGGCACAAAAATCCAGCTGGATCCAAAATCCTGACATACTGCCTCCTTACTGCAACTTAAAATGTGTAAATTTATTTTTGATCTTTGACTTGCCTCTTTCCTCATCATAATATATATTCACTTTTGATTTGTGCAGATGGCAGTAAATCTTAAGGGTATCTACCGTAGTGTGTTTCTCAGCGTAGCTAGACTTATCTACCAGCTTATTAACAGGTGATTGTTGTCATTTCAATTTAATTAAAGATACAGCATTGGCAATGCTAGCAAAACTGTCTTAATGAGTGTGCTACAAAGAATTTAATCAAGATATTGAAACATTATAGGGACAATATTGTCATGATCAACAGGGCATGGAATCAGAGTGCTAGTTTCAGATTAACTCAGTGATTGGAAATAAAACCCCATATGATAAGGTCATAGCTGCTGCATAAATAAGCCAGTAATTTTCAGTCACTGTGTTCATCTTGTGTCGTGGCCGAGCGGTCTAGCTTACCGGACTCAAGTTCTGGTGTTAGCAGCAGAATGTGGGTTCGAATCCCGGCCGTGACACTTGTGTCCTTGAGCAAGACACTTAACCATAATTGCTTCTCTCCACCCAGGGGTTAAATGGGTATCTGTGAGGGCAGAGTTGGTTGATTAGCCCTATATGCGCTGTAATGGCAGCAATTGAGCTGTATACTCCCCAGGGAGCTGAGATGGTTTCAGGAATGATTTATGAGCCTTATGAGCAGGGGTAATAATATGCGCCTTGAGCACCACTCAGTTGGTGGATACGTGCGCTATATAAGTCCACACACACACACACATATATATAGATATATATATATATATATATATATATATATATATATATATATATATATATATATATATATATATAGGACACCAATTCCATGCCCTATTGAAGTCTGTGATGATATTATCCCTTTAAACACCAACCAGTGAAAGTTACAACTTATTATATTCAGTCACTAATGAGACAATATTGAAAATGCATTCAGATCTTTGGTATTCATTGTAACACAGAATTTTGGTAAGAGTACTCTTTCCTTAACGGGACAAGAAGAATATTTAACTTTTCTTCAAAGTGATGGCACCTCAGACAAATCTTTTCCAGGGACGATTGAATTTATACTATCATCAGCCAAACCTATGCCTTTTAATTTCTATGGTCTGTGTTCATGACAACATTTTTTTAACATGATTGGCTGTCGGACTATACTTTGCATTTTGTATTCAAAGCTGGATAAGCCAGGATACTTGAAAATACGGTGTCCAAATAGGTCGTCCAAATTTGATATTCTTTCAAAAACAGGTTGTCCAAATGTTTAACCTTTAATAATTTTGCATGTATTTTACAAATAAAATTCAGCAAACAGGGCTTATACTATTTACCCAAATGTGAACAAGAATTGAATCATTGAACCAGCCTTTTATTTATTTTCCTATGAACTCTGTCACATGATTTTTTTCTATTTCTTAATCAACAGTCTATTGATCTCATTATTTTATACAGATGAGCCAACAATTTTACAAGGGTTTACACAGTTTTATAGGGATTTTACACCATTGGTAAAATGTACTATGCATACTTTATAAGAATCAAGAGAGATGTAAATAAACCAACTTGTAAACGTGTCAGCATGTTTTGTTGTATTTTGTTTTGTTATGTTTATGCATTCAAAAGTGAAAATGAATCACAGCCATGAGCTGTTTTAAATTGTATTACATTTCAAGTTTTCCAAAAAATGGCTGCATGTCAGACAAAATTATTTCTCAAGATGTTTGGTGCAAGCACCAACTTCCCATCAAGTAAGTTTTTATAATTCAGTAATTTTGTAATCGGGTAATAACCAGATGTAAACTCTCTTTCTAACATCTTTCCAGCCATGTACATCTTTTCCTGTGCAATGTGCCCAGTATCGCCCAATCGCACCCAATCAGGGTGCTGTGTACTTTTTTCCTTTGAGAAAGAACCTGCTAGGTTCGAAACATAAGTCCAATAACTAATATTTAACTTTTTTTAAATTGTAATTCAGCCTTGATAACTTTTTCTTCATAAACCCTTTCAGTTTCAGAGGACAGCGAGCATCTCAGAACAACATGCTGAATTCTGACAGCTGTCTGACAGGGGCGACTACTAGCAAACAGCTCCTGAAGCAATGCACAGCTGCCCAGAACAATACACACCCTTTGTTGAAAAGAAACTTCCATTTGGTGTCTAGGGGGACAGCTGATGATGTAGAGGGGGAAAACAGGACCTGCATAAGGGTGATGCAGTGGAATGTCTTAGCGGATGGTAAGTTTACATACATAACTCTTCTTTGATCAGTGATGATGACATTTTTATGCACAAAGGAATGAAGCTTTTTTCTAATAATATTTACACAAGATTAGTTTTACAAAGTGCTGAAATGTGTAAAAAAATTATGCCATCTGTCAATTACCTTCTCTAGCACTCAGTCAAGGTGCAGACAATTTCATCAAGTGTCCCAGTAAAGCACTCAAGTGGAACACCAGGAAGATCGCCTGTCTCCAAGAGATCTTGACCTATGACCCAGATGTTGTTTGCCTGCAGGAAGTGGACCACTATGACGACTTCTTTAAAATACAACTGGAACGGGTAGGCTACGTTGGGATCTTCCAACCCAAGCCTGATTCCCCCTGTTTGGATTGTCTTGATAATAATGGCTCCGACGGATGTGCAGTGTTTTACAAATCGGAGAAGTTTGCTCCGGTGAGCAGTACATCCTGTGTGTTGAAGGTGACGGAGCATGGCCGAACGTGGCCGACCAATCAGGTAGCAATTCTCCTGCAGCTGAGATGCATTTCAAACAAGTCTAATCACGGTAAAGAGTTTGTTGTGGGCACCACGCACTTAAAGGCTAGATCCAGCTACCACAAACTTAGGCATCTACAAGGTTTATATCTCTTAGATTTCATAGAAAAGCAAACTGACAACTGTCCTGTTATTTTTGGAGGCGATTTCAACGCCGAGCCGTCCGAAGATGTGTACAAAGCTTTTGAGATGAGCAAAATGACACTCGAGAGTGTTAATAAGTGTCTTAGTGCTGATGGCAACTCTGAACCACCATATACCACGTGGAAAATCCGTCCCTCCGGTGAAGTGTGCCACACTATAGACTACATGTGGTTCACACCAAGCCAGTTGCAGCCAATCAGGGTGTTGCAATTTCCGCCTGGAGAGGATATTGGCGAAGACAGACTGCCGTGTCACAGCTATCCGTCTGATCATTTGTCCCTTGTAGCTGATTTTGCATTTAACTCTTAATAGCACATTTGATCTTAAAGGGGAGGTACAACATTAATAATAATAATAATAATAATAATAATAATGTGTGGACTTATATAGCGCACGTATCCACCAACTGAGTGGTGCTCAAGGCGCACATTATTACCCCTGCTCATAAGGCTCATAAATCATTCCTGAAACCATCTCAGCTCCCTGGGGAGTATAGCTCAATTGCTGCCATTACAGCGCATATAGGGCTAATCAACCAACTCTGCCCTCACAGGTACCCATTTAACCCCTGGGTGGAGAGAAGCAATTATGGTTAAGTGTCTTGCTCAAGGACACAAGTGTCACGGCCGGGTTTCGAACCCACATTCTGCTGCTAACACCAGAACTTGAGTCCGGTAAGCTAGACTGCTCGGCCACGACACTCCACTGGTATTTAGTAATGTACACTCATTTCAACCCTCTAGTTTACAAGAAATTTATCATAAAAAGGTACTCACATTTTGGAGAAAATGTAAAGAAAAAAAATGCTATATGTTTTCTTTTAGTTTTACCAAAAAATTACAGACGCCATTTTCTTTTTGTAAATTTGACATAACATTTCCTGTTCTCTCCAAGATGACAGCACTTCAGTCAAAATAATTTCTCAGGATAATTGATATTTGTACCAACTTTACAACAATTTTTTAGATAACCGTTTGTTAATTTTAGAATTTGGTAATTACCAATGTTGTACCTTCCATTTAAACACACCTTTACTTTGCAGAGGTGGAATCTCAACATATTAAAGTCTTTCATTGTCTGAATGAATTATGTTTGTCATATTTCAATTCATTTACGTTTATTTCCATATTTCCACAATTCTCAAGTCAATGTATACAGATAATAGTATTAATAAATTTATAAGAATTAGACATAAGAAAGGGTGAAATGGAGGCATGTCACAGTAAGCAGTTGTCTGTGTTGGGGATGCCTTACAAGACAAGACGTACGATGGATAGACAAGAAAACAACAAAACACTAATCACAGAAAAACTGCAAATTTTACGAGCCTAAATAGGGTACTCTACATTGATAACAATTAACAAACTTACTAAGATAATACACATAAGTAGTTTACATAGAACAATTTTATAGGTACATTTTAATTTTATATTTGAATAAATTCCGTGTTGATGAGTTTCTGATATCACTGGGAAGCTTGGCTGGCATTGGTCTGAAAAAGCCACTCTGTGTGGTAACATCACAACCGAGTACATGTAAATCTATCACATTATCAAGTAAAGTTAGTATACATGTATTTTGATCCAATGGTTTAACTTCTAATGTTTTGGATGCACAGTAGAATGTTACACAATGCGTATCTCATTGAATGACAAATGAAAGTCTTTTGATTATTCATATTCAGTGAACATACAGGGCTTTCATAGTTTTATTAATTATTTCATAATTTATGAAAAGCAGGAAAGCCCCATATATGTGTATTAATTACCCAAAAATAATTGAAATATTCCAAACAAAATTAAAAGAAGTTCTCTAAAATGTTGAGAATTTATTTGTCTTTGTACACAAATTAGGTGTAGTATGCATGTCCTTACAATGTACTTAAAAAAGAGAAAGAGTTTTAACTTTTTCCTATACTGACCATATTAATATTTGTCAGAAATGTTTACTAAATTTTGTAAGAAATTTTTGACCAATTTAATAACTGATATTTGAAGATCCTCATCAAATGAATACAATTAATTACATATGGTTTTTCATAGACAATACTAACTTATACATCAGCAATACATTTCAGGTCTGTTTTATTTTATACTTAGAAATTTATCATCACAAATGTTTAATGAAAGGCATTATTTTATGTACATATAACAAAATATACTTCCAGAACTGTTTATAATAACAGTTTTGAGTAACACAGATTCTGTGATCTCTTCAGCTTGTGTGCAACTTTTTTTTAAATATTAAGCTCCTACAGCTAATTCTCTTCATAAGTAGATGCATCATATGTGTGTGCATTAACAGTTTGAGTGTATAGGCACACGCACTTCTGAAGGCATGCTTGTGGTTCAAATGCAATAATAATTCACTGTGTAATTACTTCAAATTAGAACTTTTATAACATATTTCTCATGAAATGCTAAGACAGGCTGTACAAATTGGGCATACGTTCATAACCCTTTTGTGAAATACATGTACATGTAGTCGTTTTAAAACACAGCACGGCAGAATTCCAATTGATGCAGCAATTTTGGCCGTACTTGGACATCGTTTCATAGCAAATAAAAAGAAAACTAAAAATCCTGATGCGCGGGTCTGAAGTGACGTGCATGGAGACCAGAGACTTTTTGGATGATTATCAGTGTCCCCGAGAAATTATTTTGTCGGAGGTGCTGTCATTTCAAAGAAAATTTTAATCATTACACATAATTAGTAGGATAGAGTAGAGTCTTTTCTTAATTCCAAATAAGAATTAATACAACTACCTGAATGCATTGTCACTGTATAAGTAACCTTACAATTAATTCACTAAACTTCCACCATCTTTTGACTTGTATGTATTTCACATAATCAAAAATTAAGAGCTTATTAATCTTGTATAAAATAAATTGTTAAAGAATAAATATTGTTACTAGAGTAACATTCTTCAAATTCATGTGCAATGCTGGTGTAAGGTGCACCCCAGGACATATCAAAGAAGTTTGTGTGCTTTCTTTAAATATTTGGTAATATATTTTAGAGACATTTATTAAACTTTATGTGAATAGAAATGGCATAGAATATTATTATAAAGTAGGGTACAACCGGAGACTTTTTTTGGTTAAAATAGAAGAGAAGTTTTTAGATTATAATTCAGTAATTTTGTAATGGGGTAATAATCAAAGGTATACACTCCCATGCTGACATGGTATGGCTGGTGCAGGCATTTTTAAAACCCAATTTGACCTTTGTGACATTAAGATGGTATATTTGCCCCCAAAAATTAAAATAGTGGAATACATGTACATATAACTTTAGAGTGATATTATATTGACAGACATAATGTACAATTTATCAAATACTATGCAATATTTCAGTATTTGAAATATACATTTAGTTTTATGTTTGTTTTACTATATTTATAGCATTAAAAAATTGTGAGTGTGACTTAATTACGTTGTTTTGGTCCTTCTATATCATGAATAAATTAAATTGGTCAGTTGACACACAACATAGCACCGTCTTTGTAAATACCCAACAAGCCGCTTATTAAGGGAACGGGTCTTTTTCAACGGAAGTGGCAATAGTTCTGGATACACACCGCTTTTGTCGCGCGAAATTGGGCGATAAAAAACGCCCCTCAGTATTTCATTGCTTTTCATACATGGTTGGAAAGATCTTTCAAAAGTAGAATATAATTGTCCACACAAATACCCCTGAAAAATGCGTCGTTTTTCTGTTATTGTACAAAAAACAATGTCATGTGACTTTTTTGAACCAAAATTTGTCCAGAAAACTCACGAGGACAAAAGTAATAGTCGCACTTTCAGACGTTTAAAAAGTTTATTACTGAACCAAATTCAAGAATAACTAGAAATTCAGAGTTTGTGAACAAACTCAAGGTGTTCGGAAGTGACGGTAATTGATGTCCTCATCAATTGGGATCATTGTTAAAATGTGACTTAAGATTGTTTTCAAAAGTAAGTTGCCTTACTCATTTCAAAGAAATAGCTTTTCGGTATTGGCTTTTTCAACAGCCCTTTCCATTCGTACAAAAATGACACTGCAGTATTAAGTTAATACGATCTATGGTTTTAGAAATATTGTAGCGCATCCGTTATTGGCTTAAACGCCCAACCACACATCTATAAAATATATTTTATCCTGCAAGAGCTTTAGTCTGTGACACCGCAAACGTCCCCGTGAAGACCGCCAGCTGTTTTCCAGTAGATAACGATCTCAGTCTCTGCGGTTTGTAAACAATGGGCCCCAGAACCACGAGTGTCTGGTGTGTGTTAAGTCAATGGGATTTTGGCCCAGAAAAGGAATTTTGAAGAAAAAAACAAATCAAAACTTTGACCTTCCGGTACGACCGGAAGCAAATGTCAGACGATTTTGACGTTAACTTTTCAAATGTTGCCTAAGCCTTGATCTATCAGATCCCAGATTATGAACATCATAGCTTTAGTATATTTTGATATACAGTCGATAGCAAATGGTCATTTTTAAAACTTAAATGGCTTGTAATTTGATACCTGATGACGTTACGTAACAACTTCTAGATTCATCTACATGATAAGGTCTTTATATGTGTGAAGTTTCAAGGTTGTGTGAAATTGTTAACTTGCACTTTCGATGTAGAGAAGAGTTAAGGAGAAGAAGGAGAAGTAAAAAAAAACAAAAAACAAAAACGGAACAATAACAATAGTTGTTCGGCTGAAAAGCCGAACACCTAATAAGCATGTTTTATCTTGTTGTATTCAAAACCATTTCATGATTTCACGTGATCACAAATTCTGAAAAGTATCATAAATGATATTCTTTAAATTTCATGATTAAGTAAGACTAATTACGGTGACACCATGTGAAATTCTCTATTGAGTAGTAAATCCTGATGAGGACGATTTACAAAGTACCTCCATGTATTATACATGCATGACATTGGTAGACATGTCCAGCTGTACTAATGTTTTTAATGGGAGACCATTTGTTTGTTTAAATTTTAAAAATCAATTATTTAATTTCACAGAGCTAACATACTCATGCCTAGGCTTCACTCTCCTAACGTTACAGACTATTTACCACTAATACTATAGTACTAGTATTTCAAAAGAGTCATGGAGGAAAAACCCACGTAAGCACACTTTGTTTACATAAAACCGGGTACCCGCTAAATTAGTCCCAACGTTTAAAGTACTAGTACCATTCACTGGCGCCCATACCGTACACATTACCGACTGCACTGTCATCAATCTATCTGCATGCATCAACCAATGCGTTACAACACATCTGACATGTCTGAAGCCGGTTAAAATGCTTATTTTTAAATCAAAGATTCTCGTCATTTTGTCATTGCCCAGACTCACCTTCAATTAAGTGTGCATAATAATGTCTGTTTTCAACGATGAAACATCCACTGGTGATAGGAAAAATTTAAAAAATAGTGAAAAACTCGCTTTTGTGGAAGGTTTTCTCCGCAGGCGCAGGTCTGCATGCACCCAACTGTTGAAACATGTGGCAGTTAATCGATTCAACGACCTCGAAAAGAGCTATTAAGTGACCTTTTTCAGAATAAATAGATTATGCTGACATAAAAAAGAACCTAAAAAGGATTTTAGTCAATCACATAATACATGTTGCGAAATGAATTGATCAGAAACACAATTTTTTCAGGGGTCACGATAGCCGAGTCAATTGCATTTCCGAAGCGTAAACGCTCAATTCCTTAAACATGCATACATAATGAGCACGACCAGAGCTGATTTAGATTCACCAACAGAGGGCGCACTTTTTTAGCGTTGAAACAGCCGTGTAGACTTTGATTATCCAACGTAATCGAAACGTTTTAACAAATAAAGAATGAGGTATACAAATTCGATATCTGATGACCTAATCATGACGTCACAAATTTTGTTTCACCTACGTGTTAAGTTCTAAGTATATGCCAAGTTTCAAGTTCATGTGAAGTTTGCAAGTATGTGTTTTTTTGTAGCCAATCGATGGGGAGAAGAAGGAACAGAAAAAAAAAAGAAAAAAAAAAAACCGAACAAAAACAATAGGTGTTTCGGGTACATACCCGAACACCTAAAAACCGAACAAAAACAATAGGTGTTTCGGGTACATACCCGAACACCTAATAAAACTGGCAAACAGTGTGGCGCAGCGTGCAAGGGTGGGACTCCCCTTCACTATGAAGAAAGTGAAATGGGCAGTGGGGTTGTATCGTCAGTGGCAAGGGCAGCGTAAAGTCAGCGAGCAATGAACGACCCATCTTTGAATATTTTTTTCTCTTCGGGAAAGGGGGGGGGCTAATGGAGCTAAAAGAGGGGGGTCTAAGGGGGATAGGGGCTACACCTATGAGAGGGGGAGGGGGGCTTAAGCCCCCCCCCCCAGCAAACACATAACGTCATCATAACGTTACTGGAACGTCACGTTTGGTCACGTTAGATAATGACGTTATCAGGACGTTATGGTAACGTCGAATTGCGACCTTAACTTGTGCCCTGTGGAAAATGTTTTTTGATGACGTTATCCTAACGTCGTTTGAATGTTTGTTTTGTAACGTTGTGTGCTAACGTTATTTTAACGTTAAAGTAACGTTAAAGTAACGTATGGGCATGTCATACATTTCTACGCAAGCGCACTATCAGAAAGCCGTACGTCACACGTACGCGTACGTACGCACACCACCAGTCGCCATCTTTTCTTCATCACGCCGCGCCACGCGTCGACACGTACCTCGTGCATGCTCGATTCATTTCTGCTACCAAGAACAGTCAACGGCTAAATCCAAACCATCCTTTCTCAGTCTTCTGCCAATCATCATTTAAGGTGAGTATACAGATGGAGAACTATTTGTGGCATAAATACGATCTGTTATTTTGTTTGTTCCAATCGTATTTTTGCATTTTATGTCATGTTTTTGTTGCTTATAAATGTAGGATAATACATAATTTATCACTAGCACAAGTTGGTGTTATACATAAAACCATGTTGGATTGAGATGGTTCAGATCAGTGCCAGCTATATTCAATTGTAACCATATCTTGCCCTTGCAGCAAAGGCCAACTTGCCAGTAATAAAATATACACGAAATCTACAAACAAGATGTCAAAATATGTGATTATCGTCTAACAAGAACAAACGTGCATGTGTTTATAAATGTTCTGTTAATGTTATTTAATGTCGTGAGGATGTAGTGAGAACGTCGTGAGGACGTCGTGAGGACGTCGTGAGGACGTTGTGAGAACGTCAGTTTGTAACGTTATAATCCAACGTCGCCGCGACGTCTAAAAAAACTCCACACATTTCCGTTGTCCTGACGTTATAATCTAACGTCACCGCAACGTACGACTGACGTCGCCACGACGTCATTTTGTTAGCTGGGCCCCCCCCCCCCCGATCCGCCACTCTATTAAGGTACCACTAGATTATACTTGCCCTTCCAGCCTCTGTTTGGTTACACTGCTTTGAATGGGAGAAAAACAAGATGGTTGCACCAAGGGTCTATATCGCCCCACACCTATAGGGAGTGCCACCTGATTTATCGCTTGCTACCAGTACCAGACCAGCTTGGCTGTCCAGCAGACGAGACCTTGATGGTATAGGTTATGTACATGTACATGTGGGGCTGGGGCTGGGTACCCTGGATGAAGATTTGGGGATTGCAGTAGTAAGAGATCAAATTATGTTAGTAAATATGAGAAAATAATTATGAGTATAAGTACTTATTACAGAAATAAAGTATGACCTAACGATGACATGATTTGCCCTGTTACAATAAAGGGTCAATATCACTGCGTTACTTACCTTTTTCTGAACGTTTTTGCTGATGGCTCACCAATGGAATGACTAGCTGATGTCTGATGACAAAAAGGCGACGCATGGTATCACTGTTGAATAGCACGGCGATATAACGCAATAAAATACGGCGATATAACGCAATAGTACGGCGATATATCGCAATAAAATACGGCGATGTAACTCAATAGTACGGCGATATATTGCAATGCTACGGCGATATAACGCCGTAAAAAAACATGAGTTCTCTAGGAATTGGCGAATATGAGCCACCGTAGAAATCAGCCACCGTAGAAATCGGCCACCGTACAAAAAAGACTGGGATCTTGTGTGACCGATATCTTGCCTTGGGCCGGCTAGGGTCACCCCTTGCCTAACGTTAGCTAGCTAGCTAGCCTGACCTATAATTATTAAACGTGGTAACCACGGTCATGCAGGTAGGAAACTCCAATGAAATATTGGAAATAATGTAACTTAGACATGAAGAACACACTTTCGTACAGATTGTCCTCTATTACAGTGTATGTGACAACCCCATAGGAGTGGGGTTTGTAAAGAAAAAGTTAAGCAAGTTAATCACCCTTCAATTCGCACCTTCACCAAAGGTTTGTTTGAAGGCGAATTAGTTTGAATCTCGCTCAGTAGCCAACACAGCGTGAGGTCACTGCCTGTAATCCAATGCAATACATGTGTGTGTGTGAGTTGGTTTTGTGTATAAGAGTGTGCAGTGTATAAGCACTGTGTCCTTTCTCTATGGTATAAGTAAGGGGGTATAGAGTCATGTGCATGCTCAGAACTTAGTGAATACATCCCGGATCCTGTTATACTTGTTAAAATAATCTAATCCTCCTAAATAATAATAAATCAATTATTGAAAAGAAAACTAACATAACATTAATTTTATCATGGAGGAATGTTCTCTTCCTCTGTGATTTTACATAGTGTATTGTTCCAGATAAGTACATGTACATGTAGTGTTGTAGCGGGGTAAGCTGCACAGATTTGTTTTGGCCGCATATACAAAGGAAACGGTGAATTTGCGGGAAAGGGGGTTCAGAGAAAAAGAAAGATTCCCTAAAGTTTGAAGACTAAAAGCGATTTCAGTTAATTTGTTTCCTGATTTCCTTTTCCTTTTTTTATTATTTATATTTTAAAGAAAGGTACAGTTGCTTTAGAACCCATCTATTAAAGCGCTGGCTCTTACTTGGCTGTGAACACTCATTTTTATGGGGCATACTATAGACGCATATTTTGGAAATTCAACACAAACATGTACGCGTGAAAGAAAAAAGTGCAGATCCTTTCTTGTATTTTAGTCATATGAAACGTATTGAAATAAGTCATAATGAGGGTTGCGGTTTGCATATTCTATTAAAGAAACAGACATTCAAAGTTATTCAGCTAGCTATGCTTTTTGCAAATCATCTGACCGCAACCCTCATTGTTACTCATTTCAATACGTTTCATATAAACTGTTGGTTGGTACTTTTTTCAAGTTGTATACACTGTGCTTCACTGTTTTGGGGGTCAAGCCTGCGCGTGATTATTTTACAGGACCATGACAAAATGGGCAGCCTCTACTTTCTACATCACTTTCTAATTACTCAAAGGATCAAGTAAGTTACATAATGCACAACATGTGGTAACAATGTCATCACAAAGTGGCAGACATGGAATTTCCATTTCGGTGGACAGGATTCGAAACCATTTGACTCGTGCGATGGCTTTCTCTACATAGATTTGTACATTGGCAATCCTTGATGTTGCCTGCAAATCTTCTCCAGAAAGTTGCAGTGTACTCATACAGCTTGGTGGAATGCTGAATGTAGCCTGATTGGGAGCTAGATCATCCTTGATCTTAAAGCCCCCCGGTCAGCCATGACCTGATCATAAGGTTGGAGCATGCTGCAAAACCCGCTATCCCTCACGATGTACTTGTCGGATGCGCGGCCACCATAGCACTGTGGGGTAAACATTATTTGTCGATCCATTTGGGGATATTGCTATGAGAACTTTAAAGTGTACCTAGAACCAGAATTTAGACAGCAGAAACAATTATACACATTGCAGACATTATATCAGACTACTGTTTTATGAGTTAAATAAGCAATTTGGATTTACAGACTTTTTGCAACATCGCATCAAAGAAAATGGTCATTTGGGGGGATTTGGCGAAACTTACTAGCATTTGGCCGCTGAGGGCGTTTGATTGGTTTAAAAAATTCATGACGTCAAAACGTGTAAGAGGTTGCTGATGTTACAGAAAATGCCGATATAATTTATTCATTATTTGATACTTTCTGTAAATCATATGTTAAGCGTGCGTGGAAATTGAGATCCGATATTATTCGGACTACAATGTAAATAATCTCTTCTTGCATTCTTCTTTGCTGTAATTTTGTTTATATATGTTTTATATTTTTACTATATTTTCTAGAACTCATTTTAAATCAACTTGGGTTCCAATGGTCATTGATAGCTATATGATTGATGGTACACCCTCAGATTTGGTGTCGCGCGTGCATCCCTTGTTCTGGACAACACCTACGACGTCAAAGCTGAGAGTGTATCATCACACATTTTTGTATCTTGTTAATTTGCTTTTAAATGTGTTTTGTATTATTTATGTGTATGTGTGTCGGACGCACCGCCTTTTGGCTGAGCGCCACTGTTGTAAAAGTGTAAGTCCAAATAAATAAATAAATAAAATAAATAAATAAATACACAGTGCGATGCGCGATGCAAGGATGGCCTGCTGCCGCAGCTCCGCAGAAGCACGGATCTTCATGTCATGGTTGAAGGTCTAGAGGTGAAGTGTCATAAAACTAAAAATGCCGAGATCGTGTACGTGCTGTTGGAGGCTGCACAAGGAACAGCGATACAAATCCTAACCTCAGCTTCCTACAATTTCCTGCTGATCCAGCTATTAGGAAGGAATGGGTACATTTCGTAAAGACGATGCGATCCGACTTCAGCGTTTCGAAGTGGTCGTGTATCTGTGCAGCCCACACTTCACTGATGACTGCCTGGATACTTCGTCCAATCTCAAGCAGCAGTTTGGATTCACCTCGCGAACTGTCCTGAAAAAGGGTGCAGTTCCCACACTGAAGGCTCCGAAGCTCTGAAGGCTCAGGGAAACAAGCCGAAAAGCCAGAAAGTGAAAGGGCCAAACGGTCGAAAAAGGAGCGAACACGGGTGTGTTTACGTGGGAACATGAAACAGTATGTGGAGAGTGGGGATTATGCGCACGGCGAATCGGCATGATCGGGTCGGCCCAGCCGCCGAGTTCATTCCCAAATTTGGATGAAATGCGGCTTTAACATATGCATGTTAATTTTTATATTATTTATGAAATATATTTTATGTTTGTCGTGCATTTACTGCATGCTGTATTGTTTGATCCCCACCCAGTCAAACGATCACACGTGATGATCCCGGCAAAACCATTCGGCAGTACATAATACATGTACAATATTATACACATTTACCGCACACGAAGGCAAGCATGGTGGTGTCAATGGTGCTCACGGTCATGTCAATAAACAATCATCAATGACAATGCTATAATCCCTCTGTAAAATAGAAATGGCTAGTTTCTTCCATCCCTTCCTTAATCATTTCTTTGTTACAAGACATGGGGAATGTTTGCTAGAATGTTTGCACTTCATTTAAATATGCAGCTTGCTAGGTTTAGAGATTAAGATCTACAGCACTGAATGAAGGCAACTGCTGGCTAACACTAAAGGTGCACTGTAAAAATATTGGTCAAAAAAATACCCAACTTTTTGCCCAACGTTGTTTAAAATATCAACATGCCCATCTATTGGGCAAACAAGTTTCCATCTAAATTGGGCACTCTGATTGACAATTAATTGGGCAAAATAGCTCCCCAACAGTTGGATACATTTTGGTTAACCAACAGTTGGATAATTATGTATCTAACCATCTATTGGGTATTGTATGTCCTTTCTCTATGGTATGTTACATTGGTTACCCAATTATTGAGTGATAATTTTATTAAAAATTTGGTCAATTTCTCCAACTTTTGCACAACTATTGGGCACTTTATTTCAACAACACCCATTAATTGGTCACTCTTTATACAACAATGTGGCACAAAAGTAACAAATATGGGGTAATAGCCTCCAGCAGAGTACAAGACACAAACAAAATAAAACCAATATTTATCTCTCATCTTTTAGAGTTTCACTGTTTATTTGAAAAAATAACCTTCAAATAAAATACAATATGTTCTGCTTTAATTCATCATAAAAAGTATAATACTATTTTCTTTACTAATTATTTCAATTACGGTATTTAAAAAATATTCATAATGATGAATACCTCTAATCTAAGATGATCAATTTATTGTTTGGAAATAACAATCATACATAAGTTTCAATTAGGCCTTGTAAAGATACATTCTCCACAACGGAAGTAATCTATTTCAGGTGTAATTTCTCATACTTGGACTAAATAACCTTTGATGCACCTTTTCGTGTAATTAGAATAATTGGGTCATTTTACCAAAGCTGTTCTATAGTCTAACTCTTAAACCATTTTGAATGAATTGTCCAAAATAAACATATCTTATATTCCAATATACATGTACATTAGACATCCAGAGGGCAATTTAGGGCAATGTCACACGAGGCAATACCTACAATAAGTTCCACTTCAATCTCCAAAAAAAAATCACATAATTTTCTTGGGGACAGTAAGACATTGTCATAAAAAATGTTGTTTTTTGTTTTCTTTGTGCTATACCAAATTGTTCCTTTTGCATGCAGTGTACTTGCTTGCATCCAAGTTGCATGTAAATATTGTCGCATGTGACAAGACCCTTTAATGCAATAAGGCCAAACTAAAAATATATGTTACAGTTACTCCATCCCCCTATAAAATCATTCTTATCCTGACTGTTGGGTTTTAAATATTATTTTTTAGATCGGAGCCAAATTTTATATAAATTTTTTTACCCACCAGAATTGTTTTTGCCACCTGCCCATGCCACCCGTCCTATTTTTTACCGCAATGTCACAGGAATAGTAAATTAGCTAATCAAATCTGGTCAACTTGATCTGAAATGGAATGTATACTATAGACTTTTCAGACAAATATTGAGCTTTAAATATTTGTGTCCACCATATTTTCATATTCCTTTTGAATGTGGAGGAATTCCCATCATAAGATGTGAATTTCCCCTTTATAGATTGCTCTAAAACGATAGAAGGGTGGAAATAATGGGCAGACCAGTATGGTTTTTATACTATTGTAAACTTTACACTATTTTACTTGTGTATATGAAAGTGTTTATATTTTCAGTTAAATGTATCCTGATATCTCTTGTAATTACATTTAATTTATTACGGAATTTTGAAAACCACTAATTAACACTTTTTCACTTTACGGAGTCTTCAAAAAAGTAGTGAAAATTGAATGATCGGCCATTTATAAACAACTATAAAAACAAAACTAAATGTCGCATGGCCTTCATTTTTTCAGTATTATATAAGAAACCAACTGTATTTTCAGTTAAATGTATCCAGATATCTCTTGTAATTACATCTAATTTATTATGTATTTTTAAAAATTACTAATTAAGACTTTTACAAGTAGGTAAATGCATTTTTTAATTACTCCTTCATTAATTTGTCAAAGAAATCAATTCTCTGTAAGTGCACCCTCCATAACAATGAATAAACATACTGAGAGAACCCAGTCAGTGACTGTTTTCTGAGGGGGTCCCTATGGGAATTGTGTACAGTTTGGCTTTCAATAACAAGGTCAAATAGGGCAGATAAACATATATAGTATTAGGGTAGGGTAGGGTAGATAAGCCTGTTTAATATCAGCTAGCTCAGAGGCGTTGGTGCCAGGTTGGCTGATATTGGGGTATGGTTGTTGGGGGGGGGGGTCTGAGGATGGTGGTAATCTTGTGCTAATTAACCTTGGGTGGCAGGTGGCTTTTATCAATGGGCATAGCTGGAGCACTAGCACTAGCAGCATAGAACTACAGAAACCATGGAGGAAGGAAACTGTGCTTTAAAAAGGTAAGACACGATTTTAGGAACGTAGTGTTAATTAACTAATTAATTAACTAATTAATTATTTATTAATATGCTATGTCATTAGTTAATTAATATGTATAATTAAATGCATATATTAAAATATATGCTAGGTCAGTTAAGGTAGCTTTCAGTAAGGCAGCTTTCAAATCCTTTTGCTCATCACACATTTCTTCCAACATTGCCACTCTTTTCTTCAAGCTCTCCACTTCACTGTCACTCTCACCAGTAGTACTCGTGCTAGCCCTGGGCTGCTGCTCATCAACAAAACATTCATCCATTAATTTCTTCACTGCATCACTACTGTTCCTCATCTTCATACACTTTGTTCTCGCATTCATCAAACGCACTACCCGACCATCAAATCCACGCTGACTGTTATCATACTCAAAAAAATCAGACACAAGTTCTCTCATTTTCACATACACTTTATTCTTCGTCAACACCTTCCTCTCCTCTACCATCAACTCGTCCCATAAACCCCAAACAAATCCATTCAGCAGTCTCTCGCATCCAACCTTTCTCACACGCACTCTCTGCCCACTCCCCCTCTTACAAACATCATCAAAAATAATACTAGCCCTATCACAAAAAAATGTAAGATTATGTACGGCTGCATCCATAGCTAAAAAGTAAAACAAAAAATGTGAATAGGTCCTACTGAAAAAAAAATGGCCACACACAGTCACAGTCAAAATCAAAATCAAAAGAAAAATCACAACTTGTCAAAAGAAATCGATTTTTTTTATCTCTACAAAAAACTTCAACTATTCTTATTCAAAATTAACCTAGACAATAAAAAAATAGTGGAAAATTAATGTAAAAATGTTAAAAAGCGAACCTGACTCAGCATAGCAACAACAAAAGCGTCTCTCCGTACAGCTACAACGAGGCATTTAAACCCACGCACCACGCGTGTGTCGTCATACATCATGTAACATAGAACGTAGTCTGGTTGCGGCCCAGTGATCCCGCGGTGTTGTGCGTTAATCAACGAGGTGAAAAACAGACATAAACAACCTTGCACTCTCTTCGCATGGGGGATTAGGTCTTTAAAAAGCGTTGTAGACAAAATGCGCTCCTGTGTACGGTCTTGCGAATGCTATTTTTAGAAAGAGCGGTAATTTTACATTAGATTGATACATCGCGCAACCGCGAGGTCTTTCTCTAACGTTTTGCGCAGTCCGATTTAATGTTTATTTTTTATTTTTTTTATTCTAAAATTGAAGCATTATTTAAGAACATACCATATTTAGAAAGAGGAGAATATAAGCTTTCTTTTGAGTGTAAGGTTGACTTAATTGGACGGTGTCTTCACCCCCCTCTTTGGTTTTGAAAATTCGCATGTCGGCACTTTTTCAACCTGCCACTTTTACACCGCGTATTTTCAGCTCTTTTCAGCACAAGGTACGATTTTCAATATTTGATTTCTCAAAAAATAAATGTAGAATCCTTTTCAAATTTTCTGAAGTTGTAGAAAAAACATATCTTAATACTATTATCCAAAAACAGGAAAAAAATTATAGCATTTACATATCAAAAAAAAATTCTTGAAAATGGCATGTTGTGTTCCGCACGCAGGATTTTCGCCGGCGTTGTGTACTTGGCGCGCATAGCAACGACCTACGCCCCGGGAGTAACTGTTAGGCCTACTATATCAAAACAGCACTCTTTTTATGTTATAAAGAAAATTAACTGAGAACAATTTGTTTGTTACTTAATTCCAACATTAAACATGTTATTGGAAATCAAAACTCACCTTTGAAAGTTTCTATTAGGTCACTAAGCCCCCATTTTTCTAAAACAGTGTCCGCCGCCATGATGTTGAACATGCAGCAGCTAATTGGCATTCTTCTCGCACATGCGACGCCTGCACATGCCAGTTTTGCCATGCAATCTCCCAAGGTGGAGGTTCTGGTTAGCCCAACTGTTAAGTGTTTATTACGCGTGCGAGGAACGTTTTCCCAACGACTAGGCAGTCGTATTACGTCTTCTCCAACTATGGACAAGACTATATTGCCTACCCAATTATTGAAAAATAAATACCCAACTGTATGTCTCTACATGAACCAATTTTGGTTATATTGTTTAATTTAACCAACAGCGAAAATTACGCAGAAATTGGAGAAAATATGAACCAACAAACGAGTGATTTGTATTACCTATCAACTCGTTTGCCCATATTCAGATTACCCATCATTTTGTTTGCCCAATATTTTTACAGTGTGGCCATCAGGAAAAGTACAATCACATGATGAATATCAAAAGCTAGTCAAGTCAATGGGATACGTGTCCATATAACAAATAAAACAAAACAAAATAAAAAATAAAGGAAGGGGTGTCCAATCCACTCGCCACTTTTTCATTCATTATAATGAATGCTATTTTTTTTGGCTCATGAAAGAATGAGTGAAATAGTGGTCGAGTGGATTGAACACCCTTTCCAAAATAAATCCCCCCCCCCAGAAAAAATCATAAATAAAACTAGATATAAGTTTTTGTCACAACAAAAACTAGGTGTTCGGTTGAAGTTAAAATGGTGACGTCATCAATTCGAAGTGTTGGAGAAAGTCAAATGTTAACGTCTGTTGAAGTTCTCGCGAGAAGTTTATTTGAATACAATACAATACTGAATTTAGAAATTATTTTAATATTAAACTTTGACTTCCGGTTTGGACAGGAAGTAAAGGTCAAATTGGGGTCATGTTTTTGTAAATACTTTTGACAATTAACTATCTGTACAATGGTGCAAAAACTGAATTTCCCTCGTGGTTGTTGAGATATGATTTTTTTAAATATTAAACTTTGACTTCCGGTTTGGACAGGAAGTAAGGTCAAATTGGGGCATCTTTGTGTAAGCATGTTTCGATAATTAACAATCTATACAATGGCGCAAAAAATGTCAATTTACCTCTTGTGGTTGTTGAGATAGGATTTTTTTAAATATTAAACTTTGACTTCCGGTTTGGACAGGAAGTAAGGTCAAATTGGGGTCATCTTTTAGTAAATATTTTTTGACAATTAACGATCTGTACAATGGTGCAAAAATTGTGAATTTACCTCTTGTGGTTGTTCAGATATATTTTTAAATATTAAACTTTGACTTCCGGTTTGGACAGGAAGTAAGGTCAAATTGGGGTCATCTTTGTGTAAACATGTTTCGATAATTAACAATCTATACAGTGGCGCAAAAAATGTCAATTTACCTCTTGTTGGTTGTTGAGATAGGATTTTTGTAAATATTAAACTTTGACTTCCGGTTTGGACAGGAAGTAAGGTCAAATTGGGGTCATCTTTTTGTAAATATTTTTTGACAATCAATGATCTGTACAATGGTACAAAAAATGTCAATTTACCTCTTGTGGTTGTTGAGATATGATTTGTTTAAGTATTAAACTTTGACTTCCGGTTTGGACAGGAAGTAAGGTCAAATTGGGGTCACCTTTGTGTAAATATTTTTCGACAATTAACAATCTATATAATGGTGCAAAAAATGTCAATTTACCTCTTGTGGTTGTTGAGATATGATTTTTAAATATTAAACTTTGACTTCCGGTTTGGACAGGAAGTAAGGTCAAATTGGGGTCACCTTTTTGTAAATATTTTTTGACAATTAACGATCTGTACAATGGTACAACAATTGTGAATTTACCTCTTGTGGTTGTTGAGATATGATTTTTTTAAATATTAAACTTTGATTTATCGTAATTCGATATCTGATGACCTAATCGTGACGTCACAAATTTTGTTTCATCTACGTGTTAAGTTCTAAGTATATGCCAAGTTTCAAGTATGTGTTTTTTTGTAGACAATCGATGGGGAGAAGCAGAAGAAAAAAAAAGAAAAAAAACGAACAAAAACAACGGGTGTTTCGGGTACATACCCGAACACCTAATAAAATAAAATCCAGTTATAAATTTGCGGGGTGAATTTTAAATTTGTTCACAATGGATTGTAATATTTTGCTTTTGTCAGAACAACAAAGGGTAAAGAACAGAGTTCAAGAGAAACCGTGACAAGCCGAAAGAGACACAAGAAGAAACAGAGAAGGGACATTTGTGAGCCGAGTACAACAGAGGGTAAAGAACAGGGTTCAAGAGAAACCGTGACAAGCCGAAAGAGACACAAGAAGAAACAGAGAAGGGACATTGGTGAGCCGAGTACAACAGAGGGTAAAGAACAGAGTTCAAGAGAAACCGTGACAAGCCGAAAGAGACACAAGAAGAAACAGAGAAGGGACATTGGTGAGCCGAGTACAACAGAGGGTAAAGAACAGAGTTCAAGAGAAACCGTGACAAGCCGAAAGAGACACAAGAAGAAACAGAGAAGGGACATTGGTGAGCCGAGTACAACAGAGGGTAAAGAACAGAGTTCAAGAGAAACCGTGACAAGCCGAAAGAGACACAAGAAGAAACAGAGAAGGGACATTGGTGAGCCGAGTACAACAGAGGGTAAAGAACAGAGTTCAAGAGAAACCGTGACAAGCCGAAAGAGACACAAGAAGAAACGTGGGAAGGACTGGGTGGAGTCCAGCACAGTGTAAGCAGAGAAAAACATGTAGAGAAAAGACAGAAGGTATGGTGTAGAGGGCAGCTTTGTAAAAACCAATAGTACTTGTATACAGTCACATCGACCATGTTGTGTCCTGTTAAAATCATTTTAGTCATTTTGAAGAGAAAAAAATAACTGATGACAGTAAAAAGCATTCCTTTTTCATACACAAGTGTGCGTAGGGACAATAATTTTCCATTATAATTGAAAATGGAGGGAAAACCAGCATTTTAAGCCAAAGTAAAAAATTCACAAAATTTATTGCAAAATATATAATTTCTTCATTCAACCACTGTCATGAAAATTGTAGATTCCCCTGCCAACCCAAGTAAACACTATATAGATCTCACACTTAGTTTTTTACTGAAAATTTGTGGGTTTTAGGCATTGCTGGATAACTGCCTTAAAAAATGCTGCATAGAATCCTTAACTGAGCTTACACAATGCCTTTCTTACCACTGAAAAACATGAAACGGTTATTGTAGTCTGAATCGGAATTTAGGATTAAAAAAACCTGAGTATCTCAACTTATGGGATTTAGAATATTGAGTGTACAGAGGGCTGAAAAAGACAAGCTACATGACAAGGAAGATGTAAATTATGAAACAAATAGATTCTGTGGCCCCAAAGAAATGTTTATTTACTCTTTCCAATTATCGGGAGTTGATATTGTAATAAACAGTTGAAAAATTAACAGTTGATCACAATACTTTCACAAGCAACATTCTGTGGAATTAGTTTGCCAAAGGTGTAAAAAGTGTACAAATACAAAATCACATTCAGTAAACAAAAAAATACAACAATTTGGGGTCTTCAAACGCTATTTTCTCAACTTTTACAGTATTTCAGACCAAAATGTTTCTATGGAAAATTGGTATTGGTATGAACTTAATAATCAGTAAGCTTTCAGACTAATACTAATCAATTTTTTGTTTTGCCGCATACAATCCTGTGATTTATCTTTAACTATCAAATTTACTGCACTATCCAAAACTTCAATAGCACTGTTTGCTATTAGCCAGATGTGCTAAAAGAAGATCAACATTCTGATAACTTGTAGTAAACACTAGTAGTAGATGAAGTGTGACGTCATTAGGAAACTGCAGTATAAATCTACATGTACAGATGTAAATTGTGTTTTTTAGATAGAAAAATGGCAAAAAATTACCATCAAAGTGTCAATATAACATCATATTTGCCAATACAAAAAGGTATTACCAGTTTTTACCCATACAGTACAGTTGTAAATTACTTTTAAGTGAACATTTTCATAGTAAAACAGAAATCAATGGGTCAAAAATGACACTATACTGCTAGCCCGAGCAGGACCACCAGCTGATGGGCTTTTGGTAGTCCAATTGGGTAATGAATAAAATGCAACAAAACATACATGTATATGCAAAAAAATAATTCACTGAAATCTCAGTATGATCTCAGGAAGTACATGATAATTATTATGCTCAACAAATTTTGTTTCTTGATCTACTGATTTTTGTTTTTAAAGTATCACAAATTCTATGGTGTATTTCAATCATTTCAAGGGTATGTAAATCTTGACAATAAAACCCTTTTATGCAGGACACATGTATATACTAACAAATGAGGACTAGTAAAATTTTTGACATGACTAGCCCTGTGGGCTACCATAAAATTCAAGTTAATTTAAACCTCTGGAAATAGCATGCTGTTTGATTAAGTTTCATACCCAGTAGGGTGTAACGATATGATATGATTACAATGTACCACGGATCGTTTCATGATGAATACAGTAAGTTTAGAAAATGTTACACAGGGAATAATTCTTAACACAGCAATAAAACCAGCACAACAATTTCCTGTGTTTGCATGGGACGATCCTCAGCAAACAGGTATTCAATGCTTGATACACAATATGTATTGTGAAAATGTGTGTGAAACTAACACACAAAAGACACTACTATCATGATAAATAAAGTTGTCACAATGCTGTATCACAGCATTTCTTCTGTTTGCTCGGCAGTTTATTTTTTTTCTTCAAAATTGCATGTTCGTGTCTAAAGTGAAATTAAACAGCAATTTTTTTTTTTTTTTTAAAGAAATACATGTACATGAAAAGTGCAGCCACAGGGTAAAACAAGAAAAAAGTTAATCCAGTTCAGGATAGCTGAAGCCTTTGTATGTACCATCTGGGTTTGGGTATGTCTGTCGGATTGTATTCATTACACAAGATGGAAGTGGAACCCGGTTGAACCTTCCCAAATATCCCCAACACCATCTTACAACTTGACGGTAAGCTACATGTCGATATTTCCTGGAGATTCATGAGAAATGAATATATGGAACAAATAAGTAACAAGTGAGGAAACTTGTGAATTTACTTAATCATTACAGTATACCCGTTTATTTTGCACAATCAATCCATAAAAGATCAATCTTATAATCTTGTTGACCATCATACGAACAATATAATTCTAAAATGGAGGGATAGTAAGTTGTAAGTTTCTCTCGAGTTGTGTAATGGACTTTTTTCTGATTCTATGTTGAATTTAATCTTGTGTAATGTACATATGACTGAGTGTTCAAACTACATAATGCAGGTGGAATGATAAAATCATAATGTCTTTTGTTCAACCTTTTTTCAATGTACAGTACTGGTAATAAAAGTTGAGAGATCTAAAAATAGTACATTCACTTTTGTCTTGAGACACTACTTACTGGTCAACTGTTCCCTGTACAGCCCTTCTACCATATTGAGCTTGGCAGATGTGCTGTCTGCAACACCGCTGGATGCAAGCAGCACGCTTCAAACCACTCATGCTGGCTAAAACATCGGTCATGAGCATCTACGTATAGCATCAATTACCTCTTTACAGCAGATACAGTTTGCTATAAGAGGTTGCATGACACAATGTCCACAAGTACACCTGAATCGGGGTAGGGGGTGGGGGGGGGGGGGTTGAAGGAAAAATTAATTTAACGTTGTCTTTCTGTGTCATGGGCAAGTACGGGGGTGGGATGAATCATGGGTAAGGTCAAAGGTAATTCGGGATAAACAAGTTATTTCGCACAATGGGTCGAAATACCAACCTGGCATATTGTTACTTATGTTAGAACCATGTTTGATTTTTGAAGCCTGAAACTTTCTATCACTTATCGGTACCACAAATTATCCTGCCAAGTTGACAGAGAAATTTAATAGTTTTAGTTTCAAATGTTTTCAACAAATCAAATTACACAATCATGCATAAAACAACTGGACTCGTACATGTTATCCGACTCTATATGTACTAACACTACACACTATCATTCACTACATGTACATGTACATGTACACTGTAGGCCTACAATGTACAATGCATACATGTACATCCATACACAAAATGTAGTCTACGCGTATTGGCTTAGCTACATGTACATGAAGTCAATCGGCCAACTTCACCGCGGCCCGGGGGTGTGGGTATTTTGCGGAACTCTGCAGAACGCTCTTCGTTCGTTAAATTTGTACTGTTGTGCAGAACACAGCAGAACACATGCTGTTTGGGGATCTGCCATTTACGAATCGGTGCATGCAGGCACTTCGTTCGTCTCCATCACCCTATTCGAACGGCGTTATATAGTTGCCAACAAAATTTGCGAAGAAAATCGATACAAAATCTGCCCAAGCATTGTGGGGTTATTCGAGGTATAAATCTGTCATTCAGTCGTTGTTACGGAGAGTAAACAGTTTATAAATGTTTTTCTGTCCACGACGGACAGTTTTTTTTTATATCCTCAACTGCCCATATTTTAATTTTTGTTTGAAAATTCGCCTTTGGTTTTTAAATTTTTAGTGTTCTGCAGTTTACCCAGATAGGGGGATGTTTACAGTTGCGGGACGTAGACTAAAACGTTTCCAAATGTTTTTATTTTACTATGATCAGCAGGTGGCTTATATCCTCAACTGCCCATGTTTTCATTTTCGTTTGAAAATTCGCATGTTAAGGTTTTTTAATTGTCGGTGATCCGCAGTTTACCCAGTTAGTTATTATTATTATTATTATTATTATTATTAATCATTTCTGGTAATGAAACCAAGGGATGCCTCAGAAAAGCGCACTTAAGCACTGTAAGCTCGAAAGCCTGAGGAAACCTGTAAACAAGGGCGCTTGCAATGTGAACCAGAAACACCGGGGTAAACCCCTTACACTTCCACGATAAGTGGAATCGAGATCGAGTGAGATCGAGTGTTATGCGTGTTCAGATCGAGTGTAATACGTGCATACAGCACGGCAGTGGGAAAGTACCCGTGAGAGGGGTCGTGTTTACAGCTGCAGAACGTAGACTAAAATATTACCCAATGTTTTTATTTTACCATGGACAAGTTTGTTATATCCTCAACTGCCCATGTTTTCATTTTCGTTAGAAAAATTGCCTGTTAAGGTTTTAAAACTGTTAGTGTTCCGCAGTTTACCCATTTAGGTATTTGAGATTGAGTGTAACACGTGCATACTGCATGGCAGTGGGAAAGTACTCGTAGGAGGGGTCGTGTTTACAGCTGCAGAACGTAGACTCCAATATTACCAAATATTTTTATTTTACAATGGACAAGTTTGTTATATCCTCAACTGCCCATGTTTTTATTTTATTTAAAAAAATCGACTGTTAAAGTATTATAATTGTTAGTGTTCCGCAGTTTACCCAGTTAGGTATTTCAGATCGAGTGTAATACGTGCATACTGCATGGCAGTGGGAAAGTACTCGTGGGAGGGGGCATGTTTACAGCTGCAGAACGTAGACTAAAATGTTACCAAATGTTTTTATTTTACCATGGACAAGTTTGTTATATCCTCAACTGCCCATGTTTTCATTTTCGTTAGAAAAATCGCTTGTTAAGTTTTTGTAATTTTCGGTGTTCCGCAGTTTACCCATTTAGGTATTTCAGATCGAGTGTAATACGTGTGTGCTGCATGACAGTGGGAAAGTACTCGTGGAAGGGGTTATGTTTACAGCTGCAGAACGTAGGTTGAAATTTTACCAAAGAGGTGGTTCTGACCAATCCATCAATCAAAATAAATTTATAAAGCACACAAATCAATAGTTTGCTCTAGGCACTGAGGCACAGAATTTAGTTTATTAATAAACGTCCTGCATCAGGTGAGCTTCCAGGGGTGACTTTAAAGTATGGAATCATCTGGCGTCTCTGGTGTGAAACGGAAGCTTGTTTCAGATTTTTGGGCCATAGACGGAGAATGCTCGGTCAGCAAAAGATAGGCAATGTGTTCTTGGCTCTACAAAGTTAAGTGAACAGGAGGAAGATCGAAGTCGTCTCCGGTGAGGACTAACTTTGATCATGTCCGTGATCAGGGGTCGAAATTGCCGGTAGCCCGCTAGCCCGGGGCTACTGGATTTACAGCCGGGCTACTATTTTTTCCAGTTTGATATCCCGGCGGGCTAGTGGAAAAATAAAGTAAAAATGCATCATAACAAATAATAATGAACTGTCTGACAATAAGGTTCGGCTCTTTACTTTGTCAATAAATCAGTAGTGAAAAATTTGTTGTCAACTCGCCGTTGCATCAAAACATGCTAGAGATGCATCGGCCATGGATTCCTTTGACGATCGTACAGCGGTCCGGCCGCGGTCCGATCCCGCGCGGAGCGGCGCGGCGCGGCATGCCATGCACTCCAGTGACGGTGTCACATAAAATACTGCTCACCTAAAAATTTGCTTCCCTACTGTAGAGTGTGCGCAGCGGAATATTCGGTCCTGTGCACGTGCACAATTTCACGGTGTCTATATCTAATGACACACCCGGCTTCGTATACCGAACTGGTTCCCGCACTCGTTCAGCAGTTAATCAGATTGCTGAGGTGAGAACTAGGCACAGTGTAGCCTTTAGTCAAGGCGCGCGTGGCACCCCGGTTACTGGCGCGCTGTGGTGGTCTTTCGTGTCGACTATACGCCAGTATCCGGGGTGCCATGCTCGCCTTGACTCAAGGCTAGGCACAGTGCGGACGAAGAACATGCCGCGTTATAATTATCTGCGCACTATACTATACTGAATCGGTACGGTTTACTGATTTGTAATTGATTGAAAGTTTGTGGCCGGCCGGCTTCGCGCGCTCGCTAACTAATATCAACAGTACAGAAGCAGTAAAACAATATAGTGCCATCAGTAGTAAATACAAGACGCATCCACATTTTTCACTACCAAAATGTGGTTTTTCGTGGCCTGCGAGCGCCAGGGCGCTGGACTGATACTGAGTGCCTTGCCATTAATAATAGTTCCCAATGTGTAAATTTGTTGGTTATTGGTATGGTTAACGGAGTGCAGTTTTGTACAGATGTGTTATGCGTTTAGCGTATTGTGACAAGGGTATTTATGGCTTCCTTGTTTGTTTTTATTGACAACATAATATTTAATCGTAGCACCAAATTCAATTGGGAAAGTATTTGGAAGAAGGTTCAAAGTAATATTTTAGACAATGGAGATAAAGACCATTAGTACAGGTTAAAACATAGAATTTTGCCTATCAAAGACATTTTGTACAAAATGAAGATTACTCATAATGATCAATGTCCATTGAGTAGCGTAGAAAAGGAAAGTATTGAACATCTTTTTATTTATTGTTCTAAACATTTAGAAGCTTGGCTTTTCGAAGAGAATTTATGTAAAAAAATATATACAGGTAACAGTTTGTTTTTCTTAAATGATTGTAATAGAATCTTAGGGCATGGAAAACAGATGTGTGATGTGCCATTGTTACTAGTCGCTATAGGCTGCACCGTATTATCTGGGCTATAAGATGTGAATTAGTTAATGGGGAGTGCCAAACTGGGCGTTTTCATATCCTAGAGAGATACAAAAGAAGCGTCAAGAGGCAAATTCACACGGAGCGAGCTAGGATCAGCGACGGAGAATAAAGCCTTATGTTACTTTGAAGGGGATAAATTGTTTTTTAATTTCTAAACAGGATCGTTTTTCTTTCATATATGTATGTGTGTATAACATATTTTTATTGTTCTCCCTTTTGGCTTATTTGAATGTTTATTTTTTATTTTAATCCGAGTTTTGTAAATACGTTCCTTTATTTGTTTGTGATTAATTGATTGTTAATTGTAAATATGTGAATGAGAAATAAAAGGAGCTTTTTGCTCCATCAGAGAGAAAAAAATAATAATGCACCCAACAACACCAATTTTGCTAAATATGTACAAGTACACCGCAGTTCTTTCACATACATCCCACTGCAGAAATATCAGAAAAGTTGAAAACTTGATTGGACAGCATTATGAATAGTAGCTTACCGGATTCAGTTCTGGTGTTAGCAACATAATGTGGGTTCGAATCACGGCCGTGACACCTGTGTCCTTGAGCAAGATACTTAATCATAATTGCTTCTCTCCACCCAGGGGTTAAATGGGTACCTGTGAAGGCAGAGTTGGTTTGCTCTATATGCGCTAGAAATGGCAGCAATTGAGCTGTATACTCCCCAGGGAGCTGAGATGGTTTCAGGAATGATTTATGAGCCTTATGAGCAGGGATAATAATATAATGCGCCTTGAGCACCACTTAGTTGGTGGATACGTGCGCTATATAAATCCACACATTATTATTATTATTATTATTACTATTTGTATTTAACAAGTGGATCATTTAAACAAAACTTCTATGAAAAAAATTTCATTGAACAAGAAAGAAATTGTTATTACTATCATGATCACTGTCGAGTAAATTTTTTAAATAATCAAATATTGCGCAAATCAACTGTAAAACTATTTAATACTAGACCACAAATGCACGTAGTCTTCCTATAAATGCCCATGCTATTCATCAATTTATTTATTTGCCCAATTTATATTTTTCAGTTATAGGTATTTCAGAATGCTGGTTAAGTGATCCAAACATGGGCACTTGAGGATATAATAAACTTGTCCATGGTAAAATACAAATATTTGATAATATTGGAGTCTACGTTCTGCAGCTGTAAACACGACCCCTCCCACGAGTACTTTCCCACTGCCATGCAGTATGCACGTGTTACACTCAATCTCAAATACCTAAATGGGTAAACTGCGGAACACTAACAGTTTTAAAACCTTAACAGGCAATTTTTCTAACGAAAATGAAAACATGGGCAGTTGAGGATATAACAAACTTGTCCATGGTAAAATAAAAACATTGGGTAATATTTTAGTCTACGTTCTGCAGCTGTAAACACGACCCCTCTCACGGGTACTTTCCCACTGCCATGCTGTATGCACGTATTACACTCGATCTGAACACGCATAACACTCGATCTCAAATAACTAACTGGGTAAACTGCGGATCACCGACAATTAAAAACCTTAACATGCGAATTTTCAAACGAAAATGAAAACATGGGCAGTTGAGGATATAAGCCACCTGCTGGTCATAGTAAAATAAAAACATTTGGAAACGTTTTAGTCTACGTCCCGCAACTGTAAACATCCCCCTATCTGGGCCCTATCTGGGTAAACTGCAGAACACTAAAAATTTAAAAACCAAAGGCGAATTTTCAAACAAAAATTAAAATATGGGCAGTTGAGGATATAAAAAAAAACTGTCCGTCGTGGACAGAAAAACATTTATAAACTGTTTACTCTCCGTAACAACGACTGAATGACAGATTTATACCTCGTCTAACCCCACAATGCTTGGGCAGATTTTGTATCGATTTTCTTCGCAAATTTTGTTGGCAACTAACGCCGTTCGAATAGGGTGATGGAGACGAGCGAAGTGCCTGCATGCACCGATTCGTAAATGGCAGATCCCCAAACAGCATGTGTTCTGCTGTCACAGCTGTGTTCTGCACAACAGTACAAATTTAACAAACGAAGAGCGTTCTGCAAGCATTAACATGACTGAAGGCTATAAAAGTCTATTAATATGGGCCGATTTTGCAGATATTGGTAAATGGAAGCAAGTTTGGAAGGTTTCTTCTTTATTAGGCTGCGTATGTATTTCTGTATTTGTTGTTTTATATGCGTTCCGCAGGGTTCTGCAGAGTTCCGCGTGTTCTGCAAAATACCCATCGCCGCGGCCCGGGCAATGAGAAATGTTTTACAAACCCAGCGTTAGGCTATGTTAGTTTTTCCAATGGAATAAAGTCAAAATTTGCACCACCTTCACTAATTACGGACCAGGATGTACAAGTATTATGATTCCCTTCTTGATATACAACTCACCAGTCGGTGTTTAAAAGACGATCGTTGTCCTGTTCGGCTTCGTCTTCGTCGTCATCTTCGCCGCCTTGGCCTACCGGAGCGAGCGGCTGGAACCGGTATGGTTCTGCACCACGAATTACCACATCCTAGTCTTCGACTTCGTCGTCTGGCGAACTGAAATTGCTGGAATTACTAGCTGAATTACTGCCACTGTCAAAGCTACTGTCACCAATGACTTCCTCAGTTACACTATGATCTTCCCAGGAACCGTCACTTTCAGCCATGGTGGAATTTGTGCGGGAATATTAGCGAAACAAGCTCGAGTGCATGGAAAATAATGGCTTCATTCACCGCATAGTGCATGATAGTGTAGGGACGCTGTTGTTTTCGACATCGACGTGCAACAAGACGGCCCTTCCATGGCAAAACAGCCCAACTCGAAAATTTTGATTTTTGAGATAAGATCATTTTTGGGTAAATTGAGGGCGCTCTTTTCATTTGTGAAAGTTTCAAAGGCGTACGATGGATTGTTTTGAAGATAGCATGTCCTATCTCACATTCTTTGCACACGTTCACTCTGGTTTTGTATGGCAAAACGCCTTATCTCTAACCTAAGTCATGCTTGGTAAAACATTGTAAGTCCAAGATAGACTACTTTGCCTTCCAAATTGATTATAACCTAATGTGGAGTGTTTAGGGTAGTAGTATGTCAGATGAGGGATGACGACCACCTCTTATAAAAAGATATTTTTGAAATGAATTTCTAAAAAAAAATTAGTTTAAGTAAGAATAATTATTCTTACTTAAAATACGCTAAAGCGAATGAGTACATTTTAATCTCACAAAAGAGTGAGATTAAAAAACTCGTGCTTGAGTAAAACTCGTGCTTGAGTAAAACTCGTGCTTGAGTAAAACTCGTGCTTGAGTACATTTTAATCTCACAAAAGAGTGAGATTAAAAAACTCGTGCTTGAGTAAAACTCGTGCTTGAGTAAAACTCGTGCTTGAGTACATTTTAATCTCACAAAAGAGTGAGATTAAAAAACTCGTGCTTGAGTAAAACGCTCAAGTAAAAAAAAGCTCGTTTGTTTATAAGCGCTACAATCATATTGTAAGAAGAAGTAAAATTAGTGAGAAATATTAGTTTTCTTAAATTGATAGGAAAACTGATTTTCTTGAGAGGCGTTCGTCATCCCTCATCTGACATACTACCGACCTTAAAAGAGTATCTTAAAAAGTGAGATAAAAGAGAGTTAAAAAAGTGACATAATGAATCTTTATTATCTTGTTTAATACTAATAATAGTAAAGATGGATAGAACGATGATTTTGTGTGAAGAGATAGTAGATCGTGTAAAAGAGGTGAATCTAGGAATCGCTATTCCTAAACCTCTAAAAAATAAAAAAGCTTGCATCAACGACGAGATGCTATGGGCTTTACGCGCCCATTGTTTCCAACTGATGGAAACATTGATGAAACTCTTGAATAGAACCCCCCCTATAAATTTTCAAAAATATTTGAAAATAAAATTTATTATACAACGTCTATATTGCGAGCTTTTTTTTTATTTAAAAGAGAGTTAAAAAAGTGACATAATGAATCTTTATTATCTTGTTTAATAGTAAAGATGGATAGAACGATGATTTTGTGTGAATGGCTTTTAATTGGCAAAAACTGCAAGTGTTGTAGAATGAGTATTCGCGATGATGTCTATTGCCCGATGCATCGATACCGTATTCGTCGAGGTACGAGCGTACCACTTCCTTGTTGTATATGTAAAAATGGTACAAAAGCAAAGGCGGGCTTTTGTACGAAATGCACGAAGATATTATATGTAGCGAGAGGAAAAACTAGACGTTCGTTTAATTTAGTGATGAAAGAATTGTCAGAAAGATAAATTACGTCGCTGGGGCGTACGGAGGAGGTCTATCGAACGTTTTTACACGCTCCGCTACTCGCGAAGCGTGTTTTTGACACGAAGCATAATAGCTCTTATTTATCGTCAAAGCTACTTTAAACTCAAAAGTTTTTCTATAAGAATTTTTTTTTCTGCATCGATAGGTTTAACCTCTGGTATAGTCGTCGGTACACTCTTTGCGACGGCGTTACGGATTTTTTCTTTCATTTTATAATATTTTTCTCGCTCTTCGCGTACGAGCACAAATTCTTCTTGGTTGATGTAACCGTCTTCTAAAGCTTTACTAACGTGGTTTTCGATCGTGTCGAGTTTACTCAACGCTAAAATTCGTATTTCATCGTGTTTTTTAGCTTTTTTATAACATTTATTTTTCGCGTATCTAATAGCGAAAGCTGCGCTACCCAACCCCAAAGCTAAACCTTCTAAAGCGAATCCAACCGGCAACGCTATAACGGTGGCGATACTGGCTATTCCGATCGCCCCCGCTCCCATACAGCCCAATTCTGCGAGAGTTTCTACAACGTCGCAAGCGTTGATGATTTTATTATATTTTTTATATACGGCTTCACGTTCGTTTATTTCGATTTGTAATTCTTTTTGAATATCGTAAATTGTTTGCAATCGAAATGATTTAGCGTCATTCGTCAAAGGGGGTAAGTTTGGATAAAGTACGTTCGTTGATTCACTCATTGTTTTTATTAATACCAAGATTATTATTTTTTAATTTAACGACCAAGTAATAATTTTCATATCGTAACAGATTCCAGTTTCTAAACAGCCTAAAAAGGTCGACTGTACAAAAACTTTTTTACTTTGCACTTTGAAACAAATTTTACCTTCAAAAAGCTTTGAATCTTCACCATTCGCGAAATAAATAACACGTTTTCCTCTTTCAATCATAAAAAAATCAATATCGTAAACTGGGTGTATTGTTCGTTTATGTGTTTTAAAAGAAGCTATTTCACCATATGCAATTTTATAAGAAATTGCCGCAAGATTCGTTGTGTCTTCAAAGATGACAAACTTTGGATAACAGATGTCGTTTTCGTTAGTCCATTGGATGAGAAATATATCGTCTAATTTATATAACGTTATATTTTGATGAACTTCATCAACGTCTATATAACCAGTTTTTTCAAAAATGTTTGGTTCGCTTTTTTGATTATTGTTAAGCTGACTTATACATCGACTAGGACCGTAAATACTCGCCATATTTATATTATAAATTATTTAATTAGACGGTAAACTTGCTATTTTTATATTGAAACAGATTTTTGAATTTAGCGAACCGAAAAAACTCGCTTCGACAAAAACTTTTCTAACGTTTCGCATTTTAAAACACATTTCGTATTTTAAATGTTGCGTTTCATTTTCTAGAAAATGAAACTTTTCATCTCGTTGCGGAGAAGGAATATAATAAATGTTGGCGGCGTAATCGCGCGTCGCCGAATGCGTAGTGAAACTATTAGTTTTTATAAACTGCGTAAAAATGCTACAATACGTAGGCGCGGTCGTAAACAAGAAAAAGGGTTGTTTAAACGTTTCGTGCCATCCTAGTACGACGCCGACTTTTTCGATTAAAACTACTCGCCATAAAATTTCGTCTCTGTTTAGATATCCGTGATGTTCGTAAATTTCGCTTTTCGATTCGTCGCTAGCGCTCGTTATAGCTCCAACGCTCGTTATACGCTTCGCGTCAGCGCGACTCGGTCCGTAAATACTCGCCATATTTATATAATTTCAACATTTAAAATAATGGGGAAACCGTGATTATGTATATCTCTACTTTTGCTATCTCTAACTCGAAAACTCAACTCGTTAAAAGTTCCAAGTCGTAATTTTTTTGCTAATGGATTTGTATATTGCATGTACATGCTTTCGCCAAACGACGCGTCTCGCAAAGGAAAAGAGTTTAAAATTGTGCAGGGTTTTCCGTTGAAATAATTATCGGTCGTAGAAATTTGATCGCAATGAATGTATAAAAATTTAAAAAGTTGTACGTCAATTTTGTTGCTGTATTCCCCCGCGGTTAGAGATTCGCTATGCAACCCCAATAAATTAGCTAACCTGAAAATTTAACGCTCTTGTTCACTTGAGCTAATATTAACGTGTATTCACCCTTGGATTTATCGATTCTAAACGTTATCCAAGGCTCATTTTTTGTTATAATCTCGATAATTTCGATAATGTTGTAAAGGCCCGCCTCGATAAATTTTACATCTCCTTCCGATTCACCCACCGTACGAATTAGTATTCTTTCTTTTTTACGCACGTTGTAATATCCCACCCAAATGTTTACGCTGTGTAATATAATCGAGAGATTATCTCGTCGATTATCGATGACGTTGTATAATTGAACCGACCCTCCTTCTTTACCAATTTCGATTTCAAACGTATGATACATTTTATTATATTTTAATATAATAAAATGTCGTTTCCATTAGCATTCGAGAGTAATTTTACGTATTCGTACGAGCAATCTGGAAATTTTAAAGCGCCTCTCGATTTTAACGATCATGATTTAACGAGTATAAACATTTACGTAAACAAGAACGAGTTTTTTAACGTTCGTTTTAATAATGTTTTCAACGACTACAAGCTGCCTCGCGTTAAAAGCGACGACGTTGTCGACGATTGGTATTACAACCCACTCAAATTTTATCAAAATCAAATAAATTTTGTGACGTACTGCGCCACGACGAGGTGCGGCGTGAGTTATCAACATTTAAACCATTTAAACCCGATGATTCGTAGTTTTTTAGATTTCACGTCTATTATCAAATTAGACGATTGCTCAAAGAAATGAGCTGCCCCGCATCTTTTCAAAATTTTTACGACGCATTTGCTAATAATATAGACGTTAGCGCATACAAAAACACATGTAAAGAATTTCACCTTTCGCAAAACACTAATTGGAAACAACGAGTTGATTTAAATTCAAACGGATTAGGAACGGCTTATTATTACGATGACGGTTACAAAGCGGTACCCAATCACAACTACGATAAAAGTAGTTTGAACGTTATTTCTACCGAGGTGACCGATTACGATTATTACAAAACCGCGACTAAAATGAGTTTTGGAGATCATCCTGCGACCTATACGATCGCATTCATTTCACAATCTTCAACGCAGCTCGCTTGGTCAAAATTTATAATTAGCGAGTCTAAAGGTTTTACGGATGTTGGTACGCAACGAATAAACGACTCGTTAAGAACGTACGTTTACGCGATTTTAGGAGCTCAAGCGCAAGCAAAAAGCTCATTTTTAGCGGGTGGTACGGGTTTAGACGCGCAACGCGAATTTATAAATATAGTAAAAGCAGAGATTGACTCTCCGGTTGATTTACAAACTAGCATTCAACGATATCAAGATGTTTTACAATACGCTCACAGCCAATTAAACTTTTGTCTAGGAGAAAATGTATACATGATGCCTAGCGATATGAATTTACAAATAGGCAATTATGTGGGATACAACAATAATCTATTAATCGCGACGAGCGGTTTATCTTTAGGTTCAAATTTAGATACAAATTCAACTCTTGCTATTCCTCCTATTTTACCTTTACAAACGCAACAATCAACAATTACGAAACATGTAGAAGAAGATGATTCTACAATAGCACACGCGCAAGACGCTATACGCAAGCGCTATTTAGAAGATGCGATAAACGATGCTAGTCATCAAGAAGAAAACAATTCTTTAATACTTGGTTTTGCGATTTTAGCCGGTGTAACCGTTATGATTTATGAATTGTTACGCTAACGCGGAGCGTTTTAACACGCTATCACGTCAGCGTTTTCTGCGTATAAGCTAAAACTAATACTCCGACTCCACTTAGCGCTATTAATAAATGTTCCGCGGTCCACGCAACAATGTTGGAAGCTGTTTTAAATAGCCAACTTACAACCGTACCGATAATGGCCGGTAAAGCGGCTAAAGCTTTCGCTCCTAGTTTAGATAATACATTTGCTAAATTTTTTAATGTTTTTTGTATCCACTCTTTTTCACCGCCGCTTGGTTGTGGTTTTGGAATGGGTTCTGGCGTAGGAGTTGGTTTTGGTATAACTGTACTACCTATCGATTTTACGATAAAAGCAATGGTCATACTAAAAGCTGTTAATATACTGATAATCGTTACACCTTGTTCTCTAAATAAAGTTTTAATTTTATCTCCTAACGTAATATCCCTTTCTAACATTTTTTGAGCCGTTTCTTTAATTCTATTAATTTGACTACGAAGAACGTAATCATGCGCATCTATTTGCTCTACGATTACTCGTTTATCATCTACTAGTTCTAGCAATTCTTGACGATACTTTTTTATTGATTTTTTATCAATCTCTCTTTCTTCAGCGTCGCTAATTACTTCTTTCATATCATAAATTCTTTGGTTTAACGTTTTTAATTTACTTAAAAGATTTAATTGTTCGCCTCGACTCGTAGCCATAATGTTATCAAGCGCTATTACTTCTCGCCATTGGATGTTTAATTCTGTTTGAGTGTTTTGATCTCTCGAACGTTCGATAGCTTCTTGAACTTGTATTGATTTTTCTACGCGTTGTTGAGGTATAGATGGTAATTTTCTACGACTAACGAACGTACCATCTGAATTTAGTATAAAATCTGGATTTGTTTGAGCTTCTATATTTTTTACCCAGATATTATCAGTACTACCATCTGGTAGTATTATATCTATTTCTGTTGCGTCTATAATGTTAGAAATAGATACATGTTGGGGGCCGAAGGCTGTTAAATCACTTCCAGTTAAACCTTTGATCGAACCTAATTTTAAAAATCCACCCGTTTTTAAATTAGTTAATCGTATTTCTGTATTACCTTTTATAAAAAAAAAAGTAAACCCACTCCTCTTTCATTTAGTTTATACTTGAATCTAGTATAGTCTTTTATAGAGTTTAAAAAACCTATACTTGCATAAAAATCATCGACTATATCTTTACGTAATCTATTTTCTTGAGATAAAGTCGGTGTACTAAAAGAAGTTTCTTGTTCCATCGGAATATCACCCAAGTCATCATCCAAATATTCATCTTCGGGTTGATTAAACATTGGGTCTAATTCTATATATGGGTTTCTTCCTTCTTCCATTTTATAACACCTTTTATTTTAATAGTTTATAACTCGCGTAACCAACTACACTCATACCAATAATGATAAATAACATCTCTCCCGTTTTTTGATCTTCGCTAACATCGTAAAAATCTTCTAATCGCGGTTCTTTACGTAAATCGAGAGGTAAATTTACTCGTGTATTTGAAACTCGCGAATATTCTTGCATCGCTTCGTTAATGTTATTAAACGTTCTTATCGCACCCGATTCTTTTTGTATTTTCTCATTTAAATAATCTATATATTTTAAACGTTTTTTACTAAATTCGTCTCTAGCTTTCGAAAGATGTTCCAACGCTAAATCGTGTCTTTTGCGTTCTTGCAACGCGTCATTACCACGTAAATTACTAAATAAAAAATTCGATCCGGTAAACGCTAACGCGTTGATTACCGCGCCTCCAACCATCATCGCTATAGATACCATTTATAATCAACAACACATAAAAAATAGTGTTGTTAAATATAGTTTTACAAACATAAAAAATTATTATATTTAACAACATTAAATATGACTAATAATACGTACGGAGATACGCTAGATCCATATAGAAGAATAAGAGAACCTCGAGGCTTAAAAGGAATGCGCCAAAAAGTCGTCATTACAAACAATCCGAGTACCATAAACGAAAATCAATTGTTGGCGGTTCGTTTTCCAAATTTAGGAATGAACGACGTCATCGTTCCGAATACAACTAGATTAGCTTTCAACATTGAACTCGTTAGCTCAGGCGATGAAAATAGAACGTTGGTACAAAATATAGGTAGATACATCGTAAAACATATAATAATTAAAATGGAAGGAAACGAAATATTTAGTTTAGACGATGCGGATGTATTCAATTGTTTTAAAGACGAATGGCTGACCAAAGATCAACGCGAAAATTTAACGTATCAAGGAATAGAAGATGTAAACGTGACTAAAATAAGAATAGACGCTAGCGATAAAGATGTAACCGCAAACGGCGGAAAAGATAAAGCTGTCGCAGACGCGTATAAAAATAGATATCACATTCCACTCGATTTTGAATTGTTGACCGATCATCAACCTTACTATCAGTCGGGCATCGGAGATCGATTGACTTACGAACTCATGTTTAATAAATTTAGTAACGTAATCAAAAGCACCGACGACAACGCTAAATATGTTATAAGTGGAATTTCTTTAGAATTTGAGGTTGTTCATATGCCGGAACTCGCTAGAACAATTAGAAATCAATACAGCGATAGAACGAGTATATTGTTTGATCGCGTACTGAGACAGAGCGTAACTACGTACAACAAAAAAGATACAATGTGGAATATAAATTTAAATACTCCGGCAAAAAGTATGAAAGGAATATTGTTTCTATTCAAAGAACCCAACGTGAAAGAAAGCAACAAGTTTTTATAACCGAAAATAACAAAAGTTAGTATTACGATCGAAAGGCGTTCCCAATCAACTCTACGCGCACGGAATGAAAAGATATCAACAATGGGAAGAGATTTCAAAATATTTCGGTGATTCGAGAAAACAACACGCTATACGAGTTGAAAGCTCTAGATTTAAGTAACATCAAAATAGCGAATTATTATCATGATAAATACGGTTTATTTTAGATTTAAGAACGAGTACCGATAATGTATTACACGGAAGCGGAAGACGAGTGCAAAACTTATCCGAAGGAATTACCATTCAAATTGAAAAAGAAGCCGAGAGTGCGGGTGAACTAAACATGTATACTTTTATTATCATGGACGCGCAACTAAATATTAGAAACTCGCGTTTCGAATCGGTCGATTATTAAAAACGTTTAATATTAAAGAAAATGTTACCTAAATATCCACACGCCGCGTTAATTTGCGGACAAACGGGATGCGGTAAACTGAATTTGTTTAAATTTATTACAAAATGAATATTTTAAATATTTTGAAAATATCGTTATATTATGCCCCTACCATTTCAACAATGATGCGTACAAAAATAGAAAATGGGTTCTAAACGACGATAACGTACACGTTAACGATTTAAACGACATATCGCTGAATAGGGCTATACAAATTTATAGCGACGCTTTCAAAACGGAAGAAACGTTGTTTATTATAGACGATTGCAGCGCGAATAAACAGTTGCATTATAAAAAACACGAGAATAATAAATGTATGATCACGCAATTGGCTTTTAGCGGTAGACACGTACGACACAGCTGTTGGATTCTTTCGCAAAAATATAATAGCGTATTGAAAGATTTTAGAGAACAACTCAAATGGGTGTGTTTATTTTATTGTAAAGATAGAGACTCGTACGAGAATTGTCTTAGAGAAAATGATGTTATACCAACTCGCGAGTTGAGAATACAAATTCATGAAAAATTAAAACGAGTTTTACACCGTAAATTAATTTTAAAAACGGATCAACCTACCGGTTATGAAATACGCGACTGAGTGATTACCGTCAAGTCGTTGGTAATTACTCGTGGGTAAAGAGCAATTGCTCGTGGGTAAAGAGCAATTACTCGTGGGTAAAGAGCAATTACTCGTGGGTAAAGAGCAATTACTCATAGGTTAAGAGCAATTGCTCATAGGTTAAGAGCAATTGCTCATAGGTTAAGAGCAATTGCTCATAGGTTAAGGGTAATTGCTCATAGGTTAAGGGTAATTGGTCGTTTGTCTCGCATTTTAATAAATATTATAAAGCATATTTATAAATATGAATGCTGAACGAGTGCAAGTTTTATTTACGAATATATCTGTTGAACGAGTAAATGATTTTATATATAATCTTAACCAACTCGTAAATAACGCGAAAGAAAGACAAGAATTGGTACAAGTATTAAACGAGAATACTGAAAAAGTAAAAAATATATTTACGAATATATCTACCGAACGAGTAAAAGATCTAATGTTAAATCTTAACGAGCTTTTAAACGTTGATGGGTTATCTAAAACTAATTATTGGTTTTTATATTTTTTAATAAATATGATAGATTATTCTTCGAGTACGTATAATAAATGGAAGAAGTACATAAGATATTAAATGAAAATATACAGACGCCACTCGTTAACGACGTTTGCGTCAACGACGATAGCTTATTGTTGAAAAAAAAATTACGTCTTTTATCGGTCGTAGTTGGGGGAGACTCGAGCAAGTATTTCGGAAAAGAACTAAGCGTTAGCGATATTGAAGCTTTGAGTGAGCAAGAGCGAGAAGCATTACACACGCAATACGAAACTAAATTAGGTCGTGATATTACTCAGAGTTTGGGTAGCGCCATTATAACGCTATACGCGCAAGTATTAGGAACAAGTTTAAACCGTATTGATTTGTACGGTCATAAATTTCAAATTGATGATGAAGGTAAATTAATTTCAGATTTAGAAAAAGATCCGTTCCTTAATAGCATGCTTAGTTCCGTAGCGTGTGAAATATATTACAAGTACGGTATGTTTCTCGCTCCGCTCAGCGTTTCGCTGATTACGGCAAAACATTTAAAAAGAAAAGAAGAAATAGAAACTTGCAAAACATTATCTTCAACTGATAATAAAAGCGATGGAAACCAACGAGCAAACAACTGTGCAAAAGGAGATTGCACAACCGGAACCAACGCCAAAGACCATTACCCAGCCAGCGACTAGACCAAAAAACCCAAACAGAGTTGCAGCCGGAAAAAGACTAGCTGAAATTAATAAAAAGAAAAAACTACAACTCGCTAAACCCGCGAAAAACGTTAAAACTAATAGTTTCGCTACGCATTCAGCGACGAGAGATAGCAAAGGTTATAAAGAAAACAACTCGATGAGCAATGAAACGAGTTACTACTACTATTATATTGCTATTGGAGGTATTGCTATTGGAGCTTATTTCTTGTTTAGAAGCAACTCGGAACCAACATTTAAAAACGAACCCGTTAAACTCGCTAGCGAACCCATTAAACTCGCTAGCGTTTCACCACCGACCGCGTTAGAGAAACTCGGTGTTTTTGAAATGGAATAAAAAAAGTTTTTTTTATATTTAACGATTATAAACATGTCTTCAATGCCTATAAATACGAAAACGATCGCCGATACGGTTTATCACAGCTCAGTTATGACTCTTTTAGTCATTTTATACAGCATGCTCGGTGAAAAAATATTTAAAATGAAACCAGCCGATTTAGGAAAATTGGATATAAAAGACGGGTTAAAACTAACTGGGATGATTGGATTAAGCGGTGTGACGCAAATGTGGTTAGTTAAACAAGGAATTTTACCAAACTCGCTCATGCCTGCCGAATAATGTTGAGAATAGAATAATATTTATAAATATTAAATGGATGAAAGAAAACTATCCAACGCTTATTATAGTCCGAGAGGATACTATAAAGGTCAAGATGCAATCAGCAAGCTGGCTAAAGAAACGAAAGTAAATGTAAAACTCGTTCGACGATGGATAAAAAGGCAAGCGTTGTGGCAAATTTATTTACCCTATCCTAAATATATTCCGAGACCAACTAGTAGTAATAGCTCACTCGAAAAACCAAACGAGGTTCATCAAGCAGACTTGTTGTTTCTTCCGCACGACAAAGTCGGTAGAATTACGTACAAGTACGCGTTAACGGTCGTAGATGAAGCCAGCAGATATAAAGCTGCAGTACCTTTAATCGATAAAACAGCCGCGCGAGTCAGCGATGCTTTTGAAAAAATTTACAAACGATCGCCGTTGGTTTGGCCTAAAATTATAAAAGTCGACCCCGGAAAAGAATTCATGAGCAGCGTTAATGCGTTGATGAGTGAGCATAGTGTAAAAATTCAGCGAGGAGAAGCTGGTAATCACAGAGCTCAGGGTATAGTTGAGAGATTTAATAGAACTTTGAGCGAAAGATTATTTTCGCATCAATACGGTCAAGAAATTGCAACTAATGTTAGAAATAGAGAATGGGTTAAAAGATTACCGGCGGTCGTAAAAGCGTTAAACAACGAGACGACTCGACTGATTAATTTAAAACCCAAAGACGCGATTAAGAAAAGTAGCGTAGAGCAAAATCCAGCCTCACCAGCTGTTGTAAATGAAAAAAGAATTCCCAGAAACAGCTTAGTTCGGTATTTATACGCGCCGGGTGAAGCTGAAAAAGATACGAGACGTAGAGCGACAGATCCTATATGGAGTATAAAAATTTATAGAATATCTAAAACGATGAAAGGTGCGAATCAACCACTATTGTATTATGTAGAAGGAGGCCCCGCTCGTAGTTTTGTAAGAGAAGAAATACAAATTATTCCTAGAGATACGATGAATCCACCGATCGTTAAACGTTAATCAATCATTCGTTCGATCATGTAATGATCGTAAGCTAGAGTGTCTATTCCGTTTTCTAAAATGTATCTCTTTGTGTCTAGAGGAGATAGTGATATTTTATTTACTAGAGTTGTATATAGTCTATGGTTTACGTGCCTAATAAAATTCATAGGGTGATGCAGAGTATTTTTAGACGATAAAACTTGTTTATATCCCTCGTGCGTAATATGTTGTTGTAAAACTTGTCTTTTAACTCCTTTAGCTTTTCTTATTTCAGCTTTGTCTAATAAAAGTATCGAATACATTTTGGATCTTAAACCAACTTTTCCCACTATAGGTACTCCCCCGGTCTCGTCTTTCATTTTACCGATCACTTTTTTGTTTTCTTCAGAAAACAGAAAATGACTCGAGTCGTAATTACTAAAATCGTATAAATGCTTGTCTTTTTTCATATCTTTGTAAACATCTTTCGTTTTAATTTCCAAGAGGAGGCTATCTGTATCCGTGTAAATCAACTCACAATTGTTGCCGTATTTTTGCTTTAAATGATTGTAATAAAAATCGTACATGAAAACTTTGGATAAATCCAGTATACTCATTCCTACGTAAATCGGGCGGTTGAGTACGAGTTTTGTTTTGTGCATGTGAATCGCTACTAGATCGTTATCGAAAATCCTAGCCTCTGCAAAATTTGGTTTCGCGATGAGCGCACGAATTAAATTGTCTTGTTTTGGATCGTTTAATCGCTTCAAATTTACGTTGACGCGATTTCGTACATTTTCCATCGTTTTACCAAAAACCGAATTGTTCATCAGTTTGTACAAATCTTTTTCAAAATCACTCTTTGCGTCTTTTCTGAGTCGCGTGTTTAAATCAATGTACGATTTCATCCAACACGATTCGTTAAATTTTAAAACTTTGTGAATTTTAGTCAGTTTCATGCCGAGTTGCAAGTACAATTGTAAATTATGATAATGAAGCACGTAGTTTTTCTTGTTGGATAAATTTGGTACTAATTTAGCGACGTTTGGAGCGGGCTTGTCTTTTAGTAAATTCTTTTGATACGGCGACATCCATTCTTTCGGTACTATCAACGACTCTGGCGCTAGTGGAAACGCGTTGTGAGAATCGTGTAAAATGGTTGGATATTCTAAATCAACCTCTAAAATGTATCCTTGCTTGTTTTTAAACCCATCTCTCTCGAGTTTGTTAATTTGTTTTTCGCTCAACCATTTAAAATTACCAGTCGGTAAAGGTTGACTCATGGCGTAGCCGTATAAATTATTAGCGTCCAAGTACATAATGTAACTCGATGGGATCGATTTGTCGTAATCGTCTAAATATACATTATTTGCTTTAACGTATCGTTTACTCACCATGCACGTTCCTCCGCGCGTGCCTTTTTCAATAAACAAATGCATGTCGATATCGGTAAACAAATCTAAAGTTTGTTTCGAATGTTTCAACAAAGCGTCCCAACTTAGCCCAGGACTCGTATAATAATTAGCAGGATCCAAACCGTACTGTTTTAAACAAGTATTACGAAAGTTTTCAAATACGTCCGCCAACAAGCAAGTATCTGTACGCACATACAAATCGTGATAATCGCCCAAGTTTTTACAATTAAACTTGTTGTAAACGTTTTTAGCATGCTCGTATTGTTCTCTCGTAATGTGTTGACAGTTTAAACTGCTGTAAAAAGATTCTATAGAAGGAAGTTGCGTTTCTTTGAAACGCTCGAAAGAGTCCATGTACTCGTAAGGATAAATACCCTTGCTTTTAATGAGATTGAATTTTTCTAAATTTGGTTCGAGTTTAGTCGTAATTGGAAAAGAATCGTTTGATTTTACGAGTTTGTCCAACGAAGCTAGTAAAAATTGAGCGCTGTCTATAAATCGTAGTTGATTAATACTAAAAGAAATATACTTTTCGATATTGTTTGAAATACACGTTAGATTTCCCCCGATGAGACCGGCGGCCTGCATAATGAGATGAGAGTCGTAGCCTCGTAAATTATGAAATACGACCGGAATAAAAGTTTTGTTTGGTTTTAAACTTAGTCTTAAATTACAACAATTATGCGCAGCGCCTCGATACTTTCCGGTAATGTGACAGTGATCTCTAACTCGAGTAAACTTGTTGTCATAAGTTTTAAAAAACTTCTTTTCGCATATCCAACACTCGCTAGCGTTCTTGTAATCTTGCTCATTTTCTTTAGTCATGTTTAATTTTTTAGGGTTTTTAAATATCGTATTAATCTTTTCTTCTTCTTTTTGTAATTCATCTAAAAAATGTTTAGCCGCATCTTTTCCCCTGTACGTAACGGGAGAGCTACTTTCTCCATCGCAACAAACAACAACGTACGAATAACCGCAAACGACGTGTTCTTGTAGTTTTTTAGTATTGGTAGAGTTTTCGTCTTGAATTAGATTAATAATGCTTTCAAAGTCGGCGTATATCACGAATGGAACTTTCATCTTTTTATGAAAATTTATAAACTTTATTTTATCGTTTTTACCCTTTTCAGGCATTACAATCTTTTTTGGTCTATCGTTTATTCCCTTACACATTTTTACGTGATTTTCGAGATACGCTCCCGTCGAAAAACCTTGTAAACATCTCAAACAAAAATGTTTGCGGTTGTGATGGTTCGTTTGATCGTAAAGTAATTTGTTTAAATCTTTAATCCAAACGTAGTGAGATCTAGTTCCTTCTTTTTCTTCTTTATGAATTAATAATAAATTTATGCGATCCAGCTCTGCCGGTTGATCGCTAATTTGATAAACTAATATCGTTTTTGACTCGTAACCAAAAACGTTTATCGCTATATTGTTTTGTTTCTCTACTCGTTTAATTTGGCTGATTGGAGTTGGCGCGTCAATGTTGTTAAAATTAAAACCATCATCTATGGGGTACTTGCTAATTCTATCAGAATGATCAGTCGCGGGAAAACGATGCGCGCGCAAAGCCCACCGCAAACAATCGTCGTCTTTGTTTTTTACGTTAATGCATGCTTTTTTATTTTTTATATAATAACATAGCTCGATATAACTACCACCTTTCAGAGGCTGATACACGCCAATTCTAACGTTCATTCCAACGATGCGATCTATTACCCATCCACTACCATCTTGAGTGTATTTTTCTAAAGCCTCTTGAATTTGTGAAAAAACACCATCTAATACATTTTTGATATTAAGCAAATTAAATAAAACAATTTGCCCATTATTATGAAAATTTGGTTCTGCTTCATCCGTGTTGTTTAGTATTACTTTAAGTAATTTAATGCACACGTATATCATAAACTTGAACGCTTTAAAATCCCGTAAGTCTTTAGTAAACACGGCGATAATCTTTGGGTTTACAGCTCTCCAAAAAACATTTAAATCTTTTTCTTTGCTGTGATTCAACGGAACAATCATTAAATGTTGGCGTAAATAACTACCACCATTAATGTGGTGGTTAAATTTCAACTTGGTTTCTCTACCGTAAAACCTTTTAATAGCGTTAATGTAGTCTTTTTTAATCAACCCCTCGTTCGCTCCCAAGCCGTGTAGCGGTAGCTCAATATTTACGAGAGCTACGCGCTCTAGTAATTGAGCTAAATTTAATTCATATAATGGTTTTGGTTTTTGTTGATTTATATACTTTTTAACTGCGTTGTACCAACTGCGTTTATCTACTTTATTCTTGCTGTTTGGTACGAGAATTAATCGCCTAATGCGTGTAAATTTTTTCAATTCTTTCAATGTGTATTTCGATAAATATTTAGTATCCATCTTTACTATTAAACAAGATAATACCGATTAGTTATGTCACTTTTTTAACTCTCTTTTAAATAAAAAAAAAGCTCGCAATATAGACGTTGTATAATAAATTTTATTTTCAAATATTTTTGAAAATTTATAGGGGGGGTTCTATTCAAGAGTTTCATCAATGTTTCCATCAGTTGGAAACAATGGGCGCGTAAAGCCCATAGCATCTCGTCGTTGATGCAAGCTTTTTTATTTTTTAGAGGTTTAGGAATAGCGATTCCTAGATTCACCTCTTTTACACGATCTACTATCTCTTCACACAAAATCATCGTTCTATCCATCTTTACTATTAAACAAGATAATAAAGATTCATTATGTCACTTTTTTAACTCTCTTTTATCTCACTTTTTAAGATACTCTTTTAAGGTCGGTAGTATGTCAGATGAGGGATGACGAACGCCTCTCAAGAAAATCAGTTTTCCTATCAATTTAAGAAAACTAATATTTCTCACTAATTTTACTTCTTCTTACAATATGATTGTAGCGCTTATAAACAAACGAGCTTTTTTTTACTTGAGCGTTTTACTCAAGCACGAGTTTTTTAATCTCACTCTTTTGTGAGATTAAAATGTACTCAAGCACGAGTTTTACTCAAGCACGAGTTTTACTCAAGCACGAGTTTTACTCAAGCACGAGTTTTACTCAAGCACGAGTTTTTTAATCTCACTCTTTTGTGAGATTAAAATGTACTCATTCGCTTTAGCGTATTTTAAGTAAGAATAATTATTCTTACTTAAACTAATTTTTTTTTAGAAATTCATTTCAAAAATATCTTTTTATAAGAGGTGGTCGTCATCCCTCATCTGACATACTACTAGGGTAAAACAACTTAACTTGAAGATAAGCTGTTTTGCCAAAAAAATATCTAAGTTTGAGAAACGTCTAACTTTGAATTAAGTCATGCATACTTTATTTTTATTTGGTAAAACATACTAAGTCTAAGATACATAGATCTGCCTTTCAAATGAGTTCAAAACATAATGTTGAGTGTTTATGGCAAAACAAGTTTACTTTAAGATAGGCTGTTTTGCCATAAAAAAAACTTAAGTTAAGACATGTCCATCTGTGAGATAAGCTCATTTGCCATAAAAATACTTGAACTATTGAGGGCGCTATCACCATTCTAACTCATCAAATGTATAATGGCGGCCATGTTCAACCTCAAGCTGCACAGCAGGGGCTTTCAAATTCTCCAAAGGGCATTGGAAAAAAACCAAGGTATGTCTATCTTTTACATGCTTAAGTCTTAAATATAATCCTATAGAACTCAGAGGTAATCAGTAGATAGATGAATGTCCAATGTAGCGCCCATGGCATAAGGCCATGAGAATGAAAGTCATAGATTTGCGTCCACCGCCCGCATGTCCCGAAAGCTACCGCCTAAATTTTTCATTATTTGCCAAAAAAATCATTATTTGCACAAAAAAGGTATTTTCACCAAACAAATTTAGTTCCAAATCATCCACATCAGTAAAAGCGAAGTTTTACCAAATTTCCACCAGTATGTGCGCTTATAAAATAATCATTAGCACATGTTCTCTTACAGTCTTAGTCCAGCGTGACGTCGTTCACAAAAAGGTCGCATCGCTAAACTGTATGGTAAACTCCGTCCGATCCGCACCTGCAACTGTACCGCCTTCACATGCACAACACGTTCGCTGTTGAGCCCTAGTGAGTAGTACTGTATGCCTGTGTGTGCGGCCGCGACGATATAATGATGCATTGTACGTACACAGATTAGAAGAAACATCTTGTGATTGCGCTGTTATTAATGATCAATGGAAATAATGAATAATGAATAATGAAAAAAAGCCTCATGTGTTTTCAAAATTTCCCGGATGCAAATCTATGACTTTCATTCTCTTGGCCTAAATTATAATGTTGCATGATGCAGGCAAGGGTTAGGGCTTAGGCCTACGTTACACACTGGTCAAACTGCCATGACTGCTGCATCATCTTAGCTTACACATAGGTTAGGCTAAGCCTGCGTAACTCCAACTTTTCATGTTTCTGTTTGATCCATTTTGAAATATTTCAATACAGCCAGGGTTTATTGATTCATATTTTGTTGTAAATTTTATGAATAGGCCTACTGAGTTAATGAATAGGCGTTGATAATGTAGGCCAAATTGTATTTTAATATGCATATGGCTATGCAGTCTTTTGATAGGAGGACTAAAAATATGTCCAAACAAGTATGGATATTCAAGAATGAAATCTCATTAGTGCACTTTACTAGTGATTGAATCATGCTAGTTTTAGTCATTTTTAAGTTTTTGCAAATCTGATGCCAACATGTTTGTCACTAATTAAAGTAAATGTCGATTTTGTTCCCCAGCAAGTCCCTAGATCACTAAAGCAGACCTTAAAACAGGTAATCAATTATCTTAAGGTAAAATCTAGGAGTAAAGAAGACTGTGATAACATTCATATCATATCATTTCTAATATTCCTTTCCTCCTTTACAGGCAAGAAGCAGCTCAAACATGACGACACAGAACTTATCAAAGGTAATAAAATGAAGTTTAAGTAGAGTTAATACATTATTGAGCTTTATTAATGTACTTATTACTTATTAATGAAAGCACTTGTTTAATGCAGGTATATTTCATTTGCTTTTAATTTTGTCCTTGGATTTTGTATGATTATCGTCAGCAGGTGATAACAAAGTAGATTGTGGCATTATTTTATCTG
>CM055833.1:31075709-31103513 GCA_029582265.1 Zoroaster sp. YZ-2022 | reverse complement strand
GGGAAAAAGGATGTTTTTCTTCAAAGTTCAATGCTTTTATTAATTTTATAAACAAAATTCACAAACTTTTTATTATTATTTTTATTACACTTATCAGTATCATGTAGGCCTATATTAGCTCACCAGTTCTAATGTAACTGTCGATATGGGCTCTTGTAGTATCAGGTAGACTGGCTGGGGATGCTTCCCAACCCTGTGAGATTCGGGTCGAGGTAACCGTACCATACTCACCGTCAAGTACAAGCTTTCCTTTCTTGGACTTCTCAATCTCAATCTCAGCATCTTTGTCAGACGTATTTGTTGCTCACGATTAATCCCAGTTTTTCTGCCCAGTATGCTTTTCTTCAGCAAGCCTCCTGGATGCCTTTCACTACATACAACAACACCTCTGGTCCTTAAAAATGACTTTAAATCGTCATTTTTCATGTCAAGAAATTTCCTTATTTTATTTGCGTCCATTTTTGTATACATACATCTCAGACTAACTAAGTAGTAAGTAGAATGTAACGTTACACGTACGATACGATCAGAACGCGGAAGTAGTGTTGCTCCCTTCCGTGTCCCATCATGCCTCAGCGAAGAGCGCCGCCTGTGAAAATTTGCCGATCAACGATAAGGCTTATTAACTCAGTAGGCCTATTCATAAAATTTACAACAAAATATGAATCAATAAACCCTGGCTGTATTGAAATATTTCAAAATGGATCAAACAGAAACATGAAAAGTTGGAGTTACGCAGGCTTAGCCTAACTTCTGGTCATCGATCGGCTTCAAAATCTGTGCAGTGCCCTATTTTTATTTTTATTTTATTATTTATTTATTTATTTATTTTTTGACAACAGGGAAAAAAATACGTGATACACTAGTACACACCAAATTTCCCATATACAAAGTATGGTGGATAAGAGAGGCCTCACAAATCGGGCAAACGTTCATACACCTATGCAAAATTCCAATCGATCGATCATTTTTTTTTGCTGTAATTGGACATCGTTTCATAGCACAAAAATAATAATAATAATAATAATAATAATAATAATAATAATAATAATAATATAATAATAATAATAATAATAATAATAATAATAATAATAATAATAATAATAATAATAATAATAATAATAATAATAATAATAATAATAATAATAATAATAATAATAATAATAATAATAATAATAATAATAATAATAATAATAATAATAATAATAATAATAATAATAATAATAATAATAATAATAATAATAATAATAATAATAATAATAATAATAATAATAATAATAATAATAATAATAATAATAATAATAATAATATTAATAATAATAATAATAATAATAATAATAATAATAATAATAATAATAATAATAATAATAATAATAATAATAATAATACATACATACATAATAATAATAATAATAATAATAATAATAATAATAATAATAATAATAATAATAATAATAATAATAATAATAATAATAATAATAATAATAATAATAATAATAATAATAATAATAATAATAATAATAATAATAATAATAATAATAATAATAATAATAATAATAAAAAATAATAATAATAATAATAATAAATAATAATAATAATAATAATAATGCCAACGCGGGAAACACTTTAAGAATACCAAACATCTTTTATTTAAAAAGGGGAGGGTATTTATTAATTTATACAAATTAAGACACTTAATTTTTTTTGTCTTTACAGTGAGGGTCAATGCTTTCCATTTCTGTCTCCTAGGCCTTTCGTATTATTAGTGCCAGCTCCTCAAGTTTCCAAGGGCGCTGTTTACAGCTGGTGAATTCTTCGTATTTATAATCTGAGAAGCGCCTCCTATTGTGTCTTCATGTTAGAACACAAACCATTTCTCTGTGTACATGATTTACACTTGACTGTTTGGTTCCATGCATGCATGATTTCACTCCCTATAAATAATCCGAGCACAACGTTTTAAAAAGTATACTCACTGTGCTTGTAGGCGAATACATCCTACTATAATAATAATAATAATAATAATAAAGATTTTTAGCGCGCACATATCCACCCTGCTGGGCGCTCAAGGCGCGGAAACAAAGAAAAAACATTAATACAAACAATATACAATGATAGCATAAGGAAAACAAAACAAATTATGTACCGAGATACATGTACCTACAATGCAATTACAAATATACATCATCTTTGAAGAGTTGTGACATAAGATGAGTTTTAAGCATCGAATTGAATCTGGTTATGGTTATACTATGACAAGATTTGAGTTTAGTTGGAAGATGATTCCAGAGTCTCGGAGCTGCGACAGAAAAATGGTTACCGTCGGCGTCTTTGACGGTGATTGTCACTTATCATCAAGGTGACCCAGGTCCTCACTCTTCAAGTTCAATCAAGAAAACCTGAAAACTCAAAACAAATACAAGCATAGACTGGATCGGTATCCGCATGTACACGCAGAGGGAAATGTACAAAACGACTTGGTGAAGTTTAGGTTATCTTAATAAGGAAGCGAGGTGCTCTTTGACCCGTCTCGCTAAGAATACACTATAACAGTATAAGAGGCTGAATAGTATATATATACAGCGCGTGTACTGAAACTATACAGCAATATTCCGTTCACGCCTCAATCAGGAAGGAACTGCCTTTGTGTATGTGCCTTTGTGTATGTGCATTGTGTATGTGCATTGATTGTACAGCTGATGAGGTTAAAGTGAATCGTGTCAGCGCTAGTGGGTCAGTATCTTGTATAGCCTGCTAATAATATGGCAGTTGGAGAACATTTGGAGAATCACTCCTGGTTTCACTGCTCTTTCTCTGGCCTCTTTAAATTGTTTATTCTCTTGGCTGTAATAGTGATAGGAACAGTGTTTTACCATGGCGGATACAGTGTGTCAACGTGGACTTACAAATCAGGTTAGTCTAAACATAGTCCAAACCATGGATGAAGTAAGTAATAATGCTGTATAGTATTGAAACAATCAGCAACCATAGAGATAGACCATGGAATCAGGAGGCAGAAATAGCCTCCATGATACAAAATGATACAAGGTTAGTCTAAACATAACCGGTGGGCCAAATTAGTTGATATTGGTGTCTTTGGAAAGGTAATATAATAAGGCATCCAAATTTGCAATTATTTTATGTAGGAGCAATTTATGACATTTTGACCTTTTGACCTTTATTTTTATGACATTTTGACCTTTATTTTGGACCTTGAATTTAACCTTGTGGATCACGTGACCATGAGATGAACATGGGTGAAAATTATACCCCAACATGTTTTCTACAAAATATCAAAACAAATTGAGGTATAATATTTTTGTTTGCTTTCCAGCTCTTCTCAAAGTTGGCATACGCCATGTACTTGATGCAAAAATATGACATTCCTATCCAAAAATATGTATACATAACAGATACACATGTTCGTGTACATGTGTATGTGCATGTATTATTTAAATCTATGTATAAGATCAAGTTTCTACCATGTAGTCTTTATTACAGCCTGATTGAGAATAAATTAACTACTTTTAAAGTGCATTAGCAATCTTAATGATCCTTCAGTAGTCTAAAGATTAATCATTTAAATGTACCATGTTTTCAATTATCAACTTGAACAATGATTCAGTCTGGGCACACTCTTGAAATCCTCGCTGCATCTATTTCTGAGATGTCGGAGATGGAGGGTTGATCTTCTGTAACCCAGCATTTGTCTGTTTGCGATGGCCAATTGAATTGCTGGGCTGCATGCAATTGATGTGGTAGTCACCAAACTCCTCAGAAATTTCGTCCACCATACCAATCTATGGAAAAGCCGTAATAAAGACAGCAGACAAAGTTTTGTTCCTTTATTTCCAATTGCAATGTTGGTTCAGGTCCTGATCCTGCATTATTACTCTTTGAAATAGATACTAAATCTAGTGGAGCGTCGGCTTGGTCACTCTACTTGTACACATGAAGTGTACATGTAGAGTGGTAATACAGTGTCCCCTTCACAGTTTTCGCCATGTCAAACCTGTCCTTCAAGTCTGAAGCCAATGTAGTCACATCCTCTGGTGTCACATTGAAAAAAAAATTGATACTAGGGATGTTCACCTTACATAAATCAGTAATTGCATCCGATGTCAGAATCTGATCAATATGGGCGCTGCAGGCTAGCCTTGGTGACAAGTCTCTTCACAGTCCCTCCTATCCCATCACAGGCACTCTTGCCATGTGATGTGGCGAAGAAGTTCCATTCTGCTGCCAACCCCAAATCCTCCTCATGGTGACACAGGTTTATAAAGGTTCTTGTTTTTGTATTGCCCTGCACAACCATCAGTGAAGTAGTGGATTTTTGATAGATGGAAACTCACTCTCTAGGTGTTGAATGACCACTTTCAAGAAAGCAAAGACTGTCGCTGTAGTGTGATCTTTTCAGTCACTAACAACAAAAATGTTCTGATGTTCTAGTACCATGTTTATTTCTTCGGTAGGCAACAAATGGATGTAGGGTGGCTTGCTTGTTTTCCCAATGAAAGCTTTGAATTTCATCCTGAAAATCACCCTGGACTATCATTTCTTCCAAAGGAATCATGGTCCAGTGTTTTCATGTATTTTGGGATTTTGCTGTGAAACTATGGCAGGCCAGTTTTTCCACCTGAAATCAATGAAATCTTCCTTTGGTTCAACAATGGTGACCAATTTTGTTCGGTCTGTGCTAGCCCACTGCTTATAAGTGATCTCTTCAGTATCACTAAGCTCATCACACTGGCTGAGGTACCATAGTCAATAAGACCCTGACACCCGGGGCACTCGTTCCATTGGCACATCATGCATGATTCACTTTCATCAGACCATACACAGTTCATGGACATCGCACTTTAAAGATTGACTACAACGGAATAATGATAAGTGCTGTGTTGCTGTTTTCGTTCGAGAAATGTGTAATGATTACTAACATATTATTATTCAATAAAACTTGTTCCTTCATGCAAAAAAAATCAATTTGATCGGCGTTCTACGACCCAGAAAAGCCCAGTTTCACCAAAAGCCCTCACGAATAATTCATACTTCGTGTGTGACGTAGCACCCATGACGCTTTGTTACCCCCACGCACAACAGTCGATCGTGTGTACTGTATGCATTTACCATACATGCAATGCGGAACAACAGCGGACAAGCGACATCTTCTGGACCGAAAAACAGCGAAAATGTCCGATAGCAGCGAATATTGGGAAGATCACAGTATAGATGAGGAAGAGGAGTTTCATATAGGCACTTCTGAGGATAGTGATGTCAGCTCTAGCGATGAGGGGAGCTCCCCAGACGAGAGAGAAGGCGAAGGCGATGACGAAGAAGTCGAAGTACGTGGCGCTGATCATGAACCATACCGGTTCGAGCCACTTGCGGCGCCTGCAGTTGACCAGCCCGGTGACGGTGATCGTCAGGCCGAAGACGACGAACCAAATCCTGATGATAGACGGCTAAACACAGACTGGTAAGCCCACAAAATGATTCATGAATGAAATACTGAATGATGCTTCGTTTGATCAATTCGTTTCTGCTGTACAAAATAGTTGTAGGCTATACTTGACAAAAACATGAACGAACATGATGGAGACCCAAGGTACATAATGTAGTAGTACATGTACATGTGTACAATGTACATGTGTACAATAGCATGTACAGTGGAAATTTGGGGGGTAATTACTATGTCTTGCGTTTTATGATTTGTTGGCAATATTAGCCAGTATTTATGAAGACATGATGGGAAAGTAATCACTGCTCAAAATTCAAATAAAATCATGATCTTTTACCATCATGCTTTAAGCATAATTGACATTTAGTCTTTCCCTTCAAATCAAAGGTTGTAGCCCCCTGCACAATAAAAAATGTTTGATCTGCCCATGGAAAAATGTATTCCTTCGTGATGTACCTGTCCTTGATCAGTTCATGGGGGATGTATTTCAAGATCAATTTTTAAGTAGTGCAACCCCAATGACAAAGTTACTAAAATTATATTTTCCAAACTTGTTTTTTTTGTAATAGGTGTTCGTGTGGACATTGTGTTTTTCAGCCTTTGCTCGCAAACTGTATATGTTGCAAAGAAGTTGAGAAGATAGAGAACATGATGCGGCAGCTGGACATCAACGTGGATGATCCCAACCAGTGCCTTACCATCCATGATTGGTTTGATGCGATCTGCCTCCACCCAGGAGTGCTTGCAACAGCGTATCTTCAGTACAGAGCATACTATGGCAGAGATGCAGTTGAAGGAACGCTTGACCAGTAAGTGATTTGAGTGTTGACTGAATGTACAAAGCCAATGTACCATCAATTTCAATTAATATTTTAGAGCAATGTCAGTTTTGAATGATCTGCATATCAAGCAGATTACTTTGATTGACCAGAATGAGCACCGGTGTTTACTTCAGAGTAACCGCACACAACTGAATATGACCTTGGTTGACCCACGTGCATCTATATCTTATTGTACATGCATTACACGTATGTAATTGTTTACTTTTGATCATGAATGCCTTTGGTATGGTTATAGTTTTATAGCATTTCAGTTTCACATGGTGTTAACGTAAACAATATCGATACTCCACTATGCAAATCACAAATCTTATGTTTATAATTTTGTCTGATTTTTTGTTTTGTTTACAGAAAACATCGCCATGTTGCATATCGGCAAGTGGTGAGGTGGTGTTGGGGTTATCTTGGTTGCCAGTTTCAACCGGGTGCCACTGCCATCATGTGTAATGGACGCAATCCGCAGGACGTTCCCAAACCCTGATGGGTGCACCCCACTAAATAAACTCCCCATAGTAAACAGTGCTAAATACAAAATATTCAAAAATCATTAAAAAATACTTAGAAGTCCCACAGGTTTTAAAACCAAAAGAAAAATATTGATCGATATATAACCTTTATTTTCTTCTCTATTTACTGTCTAAAGTCCAGGTTTCCAGGAGTTATTCTCATCCCAATGAAACCACCCTCTACAGTAGTGAAAACGTCCACACTGAAAAGCAGCCATTTTGGAAAAAGGCCTTACGCTTGAAATCAAATTAGGACCACTTTTTCAGGGCCTAGTGTGTCCAACATACTCACAGTTGGAAGCGAAGGACCCCCAGGTTATGATAGTGGGCCATTTTACACAATAACCATCAAATGAATGGGCCTCAAATCTTTGTTTTCAGAAAAATTTGAGGGCATACACTTTATGATAAACAGCTCGGCGCATGAATTCCTCATTATTTAGTGGGTGCACCCTTTAAAGAGATGATTTTTTCAATTTGACTTGGGAACACACTAAGGACATCCAGTATATTGCAGAGGTCATGTTTCTGAAAAAAATTGAAAATATTACTCCACTGCAAAATGACAGCTTTAAACATACTTGGTTCTGTCTATGATGTTTCTGTGCAGTTTGCAATGGATAACCATGCATTGTGTATGCATTATTGTATTTTGGTGCAATGTTTTTCTTTAAATATTTCTTTAAATAACAATTAGTTTCCTCCTTGAATATTTAAACAATATCTGAGATATTATCTAAAGGCAATTTCAGACAGTTTTACAAAATTAACCTTATTAGGGCGGATCCAGGTTGACAGAAAATGGGGCCTCATACACAATGAATCATACGCTGAGGGGGCAAATCACGAGCCTTTCTTCACATGATGTGCTGAGAAGAAAATGTAAAATGTAAATTGTTTCATGGTAAACAGACCACAAAGAGAAAGAAACATCCCCAACCCTGCATACATCCCCCATGTATATACACGTCCTTGCAAAGAGAGTTGATCAAAAATTGTTGATAAAAACAGATATTTAAAGAGTATATACAGTTTTTTCTTCAATGCATGCATTCCTGAACCAGTACTATTTTAGAAACAACTACTTGTAATAGTTTTGTGAATTTTACTAATGCAACACACATGTAACACTAATTAAAGACAACAAATAACAACCAACTTCCAATGATAATGCACTGTGTGAAACACTCAATGGATTAAGCTGCTTAGTAGTTGGTCAATTCATTAAGCCTCACTCTTTCCCCCAATAAAAACAACCTTAAATGAGGATGCCCCATTGTGCTCTCCTGTTGTGTTTGTGTTTTCCTAAGAAAACTGGTTTCACTTCATTGTTCAAAACATGCATACTATTAAGTAATGATGAGCACATGCACTGGTGATGTATAAGAAGCTATGTATAATTCACTATGTAGTTAATTCACTACTTGCAATAAGCCAGCTGTGAGCATATCAGTTGCAAAATGGGTCTTGTTGGGTGGAATCTACAAAAGAAAAAAGGCTGGTACCAGAAAAAAAATCCATCAGTCATCACTCCAAAGTTAGAAGGCAAAGTCAAATATGAATATACGAAGAGAGACTCACCAACTGTCTATATTAGGCCATCATATGAGCAGATGGAGTTAGCTGTCACCAGAGATGTACAGGGATTCTTTTGTACGACACCCAATGCAGAGCCAACAAGAGACGTCATGCTACTTCGGCCCAAAATTGCTGAAAAAACTCCAGTTGAAAACCCAAACCAAGAGCGGAGCACAACTTCAGCAAACAAGTGGAGACAATCACCAGGATGGAGAGGAGGTTACCGGTTCGTAAATGTCAATGCTGCTGTTAACTTGGGGGTACAGGCCGTGCTGGATCACCAACGAGCAAAACCCGAGTGTGATGGTCAACCAGAACTCATGCCGCATGCAGAGGTTCGTCGAGGTTTAGCCGTGTCCGAGATGATGTCCTGCAAAAAGTGCAGGTTCCATACAGACAAGACAAAACTGTACACAGAAATTCCTCGAACAGGGAGAGGGAGACGCACTGCCACTCCCAACATGGCTTTGCAGGTTGGTCTTCACAATACCGGGATAGCAACTGCTGGTGAGGAAACTCTGTCTGCAATGGATACAACTGTTCCTTCAGGAAATGCCCTGCAGAAATTATCAAATAAATGTGGGGAAATTATAACTTTTGAAAATGAACAGGATATGAGCGATAAGAGAAAAATTGTCAAAGACATTCATGAATTGCAAGGTTACAATAGGGAAGTGCAGTAGCTGTTGAAGTTGATCGACAATATAACAATCCCTTAGGAACTGCCGCAAGAAGACACTGTTCGTTCCAGCAACTCAAACAAGGGACATTGTTTGTGAAAATGTGACAACCCAAAAATACATTGTAATGTATAACCATGAGAACAAGCTGTGCAAAAATGTGACATCAGCAAGAATGAATACAAACATGCAGATAAATGCACAGCCACTCGTCCAGCAAATTTCAACATGGGTGATGAACATGAAGGCGGAATTCAATGTGCCAAAAACTCTTGAACTGTAAGGAGCCTCTGACAATTAATAGGGTCACCACTGATGCCGACGGTTGTCTGGCAGAGGGTATACAATCATATTATACACATAGCAAGGTAGGTATGGAAATTGAACATTCACTAGACCCCCCTCATCTTAACAGATCACTTTGTGCAGCCGTAAGTCGTGCAAAATTTAGTCCAGATATGTTTCCTGGTAAAACGAGACGGGAAAAGAGTAAACTGCAGGATCGCTTTGCTGATGACCTAAGCCATAGGGCACAGGCCGAGGCGGCTGCTATCCTTAAAGAGCACAGGGGGGCCCATTCTCAGATTACCACCATGGCCGCCAAAGCAGCAAGCGCAATTCCACAATGCTACATGGGCAACCATGGGCTGTGCAAAAGAGTATCATACATTTGCCATGGTGGTGCTACATCAACCTATCAATTTCCATACCTGCCTGCTAATGTAAGATCAAAGTTGAAAATGTCATCAAATGATGAACAGACTGTTTTGAAACTACTGGACAAACGAATTGGGAAAAAAGCGATGGAGAAAACAAAATATGGAACGAGCACTCAGAAAGCCGAATCTATGAATCATGCTTTTGCAATGACAAACCCAAAAGGGACAATTACCTTTTCAAGAAATGGTGACTGTAGAGATCACAGCGCAGTACACTTGCTCAATAATGGACACGCAAATTCAATAGTAAAAAAATGCGAATCTGCTGGTTGCCCAGTAACTGCTGGCTCACCAGCTGCCAAAGCCCTTGCTGAAATGGAAAAGAAACAGAAATACTACTCTAAAAGGGCCAAGGGAAAACAGTACAAAAAACGTAGGGCACAATGTCGATCAAAACGATTTCATTTGTATTAATATTATGCTTCACAGGCGCTGTATAAACGTGGCCAACTAGATCCCAAGCAAACAGCGACTGGCAAATAATTCAATATGAACACAATTATTGCAAACAGTTCCCAAACTAATTACAGGCTTTTTGAGTGCTTATTCCATACTTATTTTTCCATCGCTTTTTTCCCAATACCTAGTGTTAGGGTTATGGTTAGGGGTTAGGGGTTAGGGTTAGGCTTGGACAGAAAATGGTATGACTGACTTACATGCAGCTAAATTATACAATTCTTATAGGCCCCATGGCCTGCGCAACGTCTTCGTCGTTTGCATCTTTTTCTAGAATTATTAACAGATCGCGGTTCAAGAGATAAATGTTCAAAACAAACGCACAATGTATGATGGCACAGGTGACTTACATCACACTCTTCTGGTAAATTAGAGATTCCAGAGTGTGCCATGTAAGCCACTCTGTGCACATGCATCATTGTGCGTTTGTTTGATTCTGGTAATTTGATATTCATTAGTCCATAGTTCTTCCTTTTGAATCCCTGCCAAATGACACACCCCGTAGATTCAAACAAATGTGTCTTCTTGTAATTGTCGAGAGAACTCTTTAGTTTGGCACAAAAAGCCTCCATGTTTACAACTAGCATTAGTAGCAAACCACAGTAAAACTATTGGCTAGAAGTTTTACCTCAGTTACCCATGTACACCAGTAATCAGATCTTATTAAAGTTCATAAATGAAGGACAGAAACTTGTTTAAAAACTTAAAAATAATTAAAACCTGATTTGATATATATAAATGAAGAAAAAAGTATTGTTTGTAAACAATAAATGGCAAATATAAACAATTTCAATAGCCGAAAAAGAGCACATGCAGACTATGGTATTAATTTCACAATTCCACATACCTTTTTGCTGTAACAGTACTGTATTCATCCAATAAAGACCTGAAATACAAGGATATTGAATGGGAAAATTTAATGTGTAAAGATTTTTCATTTATTATCAGCCTTACTGATACTGTAAACAAAAGCACACGTTTAAATCCCACCATCAAAACAAACCATGGATGCCGCCATTTTGAATCTATAGGGTGCACCCCACTAAATAAACTCCCATAGTAAACAGTGCTAAATACAAAATATTCAAAAATCATTAAAAAATACTTAGAAGTCCCACAGTTTTTAAAACCAAAAGAAAAAATATTGATCGATATATAACCTTTATTTTCTTCTATTTACTGTCTAAAGTCCAGGTTTCCAGGGAGTTATTCTCATCCCAATGAAAACCACCCTCTACAGTAGTGAAAACGTCCACACTGAAAAGCAGCCATTTTGGAAAAAGGCCTTACGCTTGAAATCAAATTAGGACCACTTTTTCAGGGCCTAGTGTGTCCAAAATACTCACAGTTGGAAGCCAAGGACCCCCAGGTTATGATAGTGGGCCATTTTTACACAATCCATCAAATGAATGGGCCTCAAATCTTTGTTTTTCAGAAAAATTTGAGGGCATACACTTTATGATAAACAGCTCGGCGCATGAATTCCTCACTATTTAGTGGGGTGCACCCTGATGGACAGTACAAAGGATTTTCGTATCCACCACTGGATTAGGCCGATTTGCTTTGTTTTATTTTTTAAATTGGTAACATTCTTCCCTAGTTATAATGATCTGGAGGGAGTTACAAATTATTTTGTGCGTTCATAAACCATGATCAATGGCAGAATCAATTACGTGTGTATTTCATTTTGTGTCTTTTCGGGGGGGGGGGGGGAGAGAAGTTGATTAATTTAGCACTAATGTGAAATAAACTTGTTTTATGTTGCCAACAATACACTATGGTAAAAACATTACAAATTCGGTATGGCAGAAAGATGCCAAGAACTGAAAATTTTACAAGACCTTAGTACTTTCGAATAAATGACAAGACAAAATATGTATGTATTTGCAACCAACAATTGAGTTTATTTTTGAGGTTAAAATATCAAAATTTAAAAGTTGCTCTCTGTTTGAACTTGGCCATTGTTCTGTTAAACCGAACTGGAAATCCTTTGAAATTCGTTTCACACTTGCTGCTCTTTTCCCAGGAAAAACTTACAATCAGCATAACTCTACTGCTGAGCAGGTTCAGATTTTCTTGGATTAAAGCTAATTCAATTAGGTTTTTTTGGCTTTGCATCACAAAAGGGAGAAGTGTGACAAAGACTAATATTGTAAATCTCATGTTGGTAAATCTCATGTACTTCTGCCTATAAAACTTAAAACTTGTTCTGAGTGTACAGTGGCAATAAATTGTAAAATACAAGAATAGAATAACAATAAATGTGTACAGGCCATGTCATTCTGTCTTCAATCAAATATTAATACAAAAATATATAAAAGACATGTATATAGCACCAAATCCATTTGAATAATATGCTCCCAGGCCCTTTAAATATAATAAAATAACCTAAAGTAACAATAGCAAATATTATAAAAGATTAAATACATGGGAGCCAGATAAAGTGATAAAACAGGCAAATATCAGCAGGGGCGGATCCAGGAATTTTTGGCATGAAGGTGAAATCCTTTCGTGTATTATTCACGAACTTCACCCATTCCTTTGATATCGCAGGATCCCGCGGAAATTGAAAAATGAGTCTCTGGATTCTTAATACTATTTCTAGTGCATCCACCAACAACACATGAAGTCGGCATTATATAAATGTTACACAACAACGTCGAAAAAAGCTTCATAAAACTTCATGCCTCTGCTGACGCATGAAAACGCATGTATAATATACACGGAAGTAACATGGCGTCTTCTGTTTACTCTCGGGTGCTCATGGGTTATACGTCATCCCTTTTCGCTGGTTTACAAGTCCGCTGGTACTATATCGTGGGTTTCATAGTGAATTTTCAATGGGTCTTTGTCGGGAACCAGTGCAGGGCGGAAATTTCAAAAATCGAAGAAGGGGTCTAATTTTTCGGTCAAATTGCAACAAAATTATAAAGAGAAAAACATGACCACAACAATAAATTGTTACCTGAACACAACATAAACAAGGTTCGATCGTCAATTTAATGTGAGAGTTCTCGTTGTAGTCCATCTTTAAACAAGATTCCACCATCAATTTTAGGATTTGGTGGTACTTGCATACATAAACAGAATGTGTCCCAGAGGCCCCAGCAAAAACACGCCACTTTGGTCGCAGGGCAGCAAATGAAGAAAATCTAACTTTCTTATCAGGGTAAGATTCACTCTGGGCAGCGTGTAATTCGTTCAAATTGAGAGCACTAGACGTTTCTGATGCTTAACAGACTCGCCTTTTCTGTCTCGAACCGTCACAGTTTCTTCAACCCATGACAAATACGACTATTTTCATCCATTTAATACAATTTGGCTATTTCAGTTTTCATATCTAGAGACAAGGCTTTTCCCTTATTTCTATCACATTGTCCAAGTATTCCCTTCTCTTTTTTCACAGCACGACTTTTCTTGACCAAATAATCAGAAGCGCTGAATTCCTGCATTGCCCTTGCTATCGTAATATGGGGACAGTTAATATCTGAACACGTTCAGCGTAATAATTTCAGATCCTGATTTTTTCCTTCAATACCTGCATCATTAAACTATACAATTCTGTTTCCTTGTCGGATTCTGATCCTTCCAGGACACACTGTATGTTACCTCAAGCTTTCTTTCAGTTTCTGTGTTGCAGACTCCAACTTTTGCTTTCCTTTGGCTTTCCTACAAATGGATGGTGCTAATTTTTCTGTTTTTACTGGCGTTTCATCTAGGCTGACCAATACAGTGTTTACATCCACAAAACAACTGTCCTTTTCAGGAGAAGTGATACAAGCAGCAAAAACAACCATTAGCCCTACTTCCACAACAGCTCTGTCTGAACATGTCAGGGTTTCAGCGGGATGGCCACTTTCTCTAAGTTTTATGAAACAGGCAGGTCATTCTACGTCAAATCACACACTTTCCGAGGTCAATCTCACTGATTTTTTTTACTTTCTAGGTTTGTTTAGTTGTATGAGGAAATTCCAAAATTGAAATTTGAGCGTCTTTGGTCACGTGGTTTGTGAGTTACAGGTCGTTGAACTTTTTACCTTTCTTTTGACCTCTACAACTTTGGAAATCTGTAACTCCGGTTAAGAATATCGTAAGAAAGTGATTTTTATGTTAAATTTGGAGAAAAAAAATAAAATAAACAAGTGGTCAAGCAAAGTGTACTTTGACGCAGGCCGCAAAATTAAAATTCATGAAATTCTCTCAAAGGCCCAAAGTATACTCATTGTGTATACCAAATATAAAAATGGGCTCTCAGGTAATTAAGATAGGGTGTACTTTTAAAGATGGGTAGGGCACTCCAATGCTGATATACAGTGTACATTATGTATGCATATATGTATAGTACATATGTATACTGTACATGATGTACATTGTATTACTGATTGTATGTATCATTTGATGTATAGCTACACTCAGCAGTGTGAGTAGGGGACCGATGATTTACTTGGGGGAGTGGGGGGGGGGGACAGACCTTGATCGAGGGGGGTCATGCAGTGTGTACACTTCCATAAATTACTTAAATAATTATTTTACTTCTATTGTACATTTTCCAAATAGTTTTTTCTCAATATAACTCGGTACATGTATGTACCCTGAGGAATAATATGGTAAACACAAAACACCTTAAAACACAGAATTCTACCATAAATGTGGAAATACAGACCATGCAAGGACATGATTCAAATGTATACATTACATGTAGTTCACTGTAAACTTTTTCTATTCTGAAGTACTCACTCCAATGCATAATTAGCTGCAAGTGAATCTTTTTTGGAAGGATGTACATGTAGGTCTTCCCTATTGCCGTCAATGGGGTGGCTGATGTCAACACATCAAAAGCATCAATTTCAAAGATGTCTTGATTAACTGGATAATAGAATGATGGAGCAGGGCCATGTGGGTGCCATAGGTTTACCTTAACAAGTCAGCTTTGTAGCTTGGTTCCAAGAACACAACCTAACCACCAAAAGCCATCATACTCTGCTGTGTTATAGCCACTAATGTCTTTTTACATAAGATATTTTTACAGTAGTGTAACACCTGTGGTTACATTCTTGTCGGATGGTATGGCTAGTGGCTACTACAGAATTCACAGACCTCAACACATTCTTTTGACACTGATTTGTTGGCATGTATTTTTTGAGTTCCTGGGATAGTGTGTGCATTTTCAAAGCGATATTTCAAGAGATTTCCATGCTACTCAGTTGTTGTGAAGCAAACATGCATTCCTTTAATTTATTTGCGTGCGAACTCGTACAGTTGTCGAGGTGTGATTATTTGACTGTCATAAGGCTGGCTTTGAAGGCTTTGCTGTCGAGACAAGAAGTTTTAGGGTACATGAAACACCATCACATGCCGTTTTCCCATGAGAAGTTGCGAAGACTTGCCACTCTGCTGGAACTCGGAAATCAGAAACAGGGGGACCTACATGTACACTCTTCCCCAAAAATTTACTTCAGAACAGAAAAGGCTTACAGTGAACCATGAGTGAACTGCATGTAATGTACTGAATATACACTTGTGACATGTCCTTGCATGGTCTGCATATGTACACTTCTATGGTAGAATTCTGTGTTTTAAGGTGTTTTGTGTTTACCATGTTATTCTTTAGGGTACATACCGAGTTATATTGAGAAAAAAAATACTTGGAAAATAATGGTAGCGTACTTGATCACAGATATCCCAGAATCACTCAGTACAATAGAAGTACATGTAAAGTAATTTTTTAAGTTATTAAGGAAGTGTACACACTGCATGACCACCCCCTCCTCCCCACCCCCAGGCGTGATTTGTGCTCCCACGCCCCCAAGGAAATCTTCGTTCCTCAAGTAAATCTTCGTTTCCCGACACACACAGCTGAACCAACCCCACTCACACTGTTGAGTGTAGCTATACATCAAGTGATGCATACAATCAGTAATACAATGTACATCATGTACAGTATACCTATGTACTATACATATATGCATACATAATGTACACTGTACATCAGCGTTGGAGTGCCCTGCCCATCTTTAAAAGTACACCCTACCTTAATTACTTAAGAGCCCATTTTATATTTGGTATACACAATGAGCATACTTTGGGCCTTTGTTTGACAGAATTTCATGGTTCGCGCGGGGGTCAAAGGTCAAAGTACACTTTGCTTGACCACTTGTTTATTTCTAAAAATTGTTTTTCCAAATTGCAAAGTGGATAATTTTTTATGATAAGAACTTTCATTTAACATAAAAATCACTTTCTTACGATATTCTTAACCGGAGTCACAGATTTCCAAAGTTGTAGAGGTCAAAGAAAGGTAAAAGTTCAACGACCTGTAACTCACAAAACCACATGACCAAAAACGCTCAAATTTCAGTTTTGAGTTTTCATACAACTAAACAAACCTAGAATGTAAAAATCCGTGAGAATGACCTCGGAAAGTGTGTGATTTGACATGGAATGACTCGGGCACAACACTTCACACCAGGTACAACCGCCTCTGGAGGATTTCTCAAATTTTCAAAGGTATCCAAGCTAATAACAGAAAGGGTTTTAGTTCTTGGTTTATTTGGATGGGAGTTGAATAGATCGCAGCATTTTTTCTTCATGGTTAAGAACTTTGTAAGTATCTCTTGTTCATGGTGTGCGCAAATTGTCTTGATCCTGGTTCTTTCAAGCATGGTACGTAACATCAACAACTTGAAATCATAATAATAATAATAATAATTTATTAACTTATATTGCAAATTCCATAATGAGATGTTCAAATGCGCATTACAAATGTACAATTTCAAATGTACAATACAATAAAATATATTAAAAAATATCAATAAAAGCAATCACAAAAATATCAATAAAATGCCATACAGAAAAATGTGTTTTAAGTAATTGTTTAAAACAGTCAAACTAGTCGATTTCCGAATATTTAATGGTAAAGCATTCCATAATTTGGGAGCAGCAAACTCAAATGCCCTATCACCCAGCGTGATTTTAGTCCGACACACCGGGTAACTAAGGAGCATGTCGTCCCTGGCACTTCTAAGATTATATTGAGATGAAGATTTTTTGATAAGTTGGCATAAATATAAGGGTGCAAGACCATTTAAAATCTTATAAGTTATTAACAAAATTTAAAATCAATCCTGAACCTCACCGGAAGCCAGTGTAAGTCAATGAACAAGGGTGTAATATGACAGTATTTTAAAGCATTACAAACCAATCTAGCGCAAGAATTTTGAACGTTGCAGCTGGTTAATTTGAATATCAGTAATCCATAAAGGAGACTGTTACAATAATCCAATCGGCTGGAAATGAAAGAATGAATTAATGTTTTGGTACATTGCCTAGATAAGTACTTCCTGATACGTCTAATATTATGTAAGTAATAAAAAGCAGTAGCACAAGTTTTGTAATATGAGTAGCCATTGTCATGTTTGCATCAAACCAGGCACCAAGATTCCTTACAATGGGGTAGGGGAAACCCTGGACGAACCAACTTTAATACCATCAATGTTAACCTTAGCCAATTGTTGACGAGTGCCTAAGATAATAAATTCAGTTTACCATCGTTTAGCATTAACCCATTACCAAGCATCCATTTGCGCACAACATGTATACAGCCCTCCATTGCAAAAAGTGCCGACGCCTGACTTGATACAGCATTTGGACAAAACGAAAGATAAAGTTGCGTGTCATCAGCATAGCAATGAACATTTGGGAGTTGAGTTTCGATTACTTCAAACAAACTACTAGTATACAAAATAAAACTACACAAGGACCTAAACACGAACCTTTGGGGGTACACCCCCATCGAGGTCAAATTTCTGAGACAATTTGCCATGAATGGAGACCTGCTGAGATCTGTTAAACAAATAAGATTTAAACCAAAGGAGAGCAGTCCCATCAATACCAAACTTAGAATGGAGTGTGTTCAGTAAATGTGATGATTTAAGGTATCAAAAGCTGAACTTAAATCAAGTAAAACTAATAACGTAACCCATTGCTTATTCATAGCCATTAAAAGATCGTTTTTAACCTTTAATAAAGCAGTCTCGGTACTATGATACTTACGATAAGCCGATTGTGCAATCGGATATAAACCTTTCAGGGATAAATGTGACTGAAGTTGAAGTGCCACAGCCTTTTCCACCAGTTTAGAAATGAATTGCAGATTACTGACAGGCCTAAAATTTTCAATCTGTAAATCAAGACCAGGCTTTTTTAACAAAGGTAAACCACTGCTGATTTCCAGCATGTTGGAAAGTGACCCATACATATAGGATGAATTAACTAAACTAGTTATAACAGGCAAAAGTACGTCTAAGGAGCCAATAAGTAACCTCATAGGAATAGGGTCAAGGACACAACATTTCTTACTTGAGCCTAAAATGAGATTACGAACATCGTCTTCAGAAAGTTGACTAAAAACAGTTAATGTATCGGCATCATCAACTAATGAAGGTATGGGTAAGGAGCAGCTAGCCGAGGTGAGCCGGTCTCATTGCGCAATCTTTAACCTGATATTTGAAATTTTATTAACAAAAAAAATTCTATCTCATTCGCAAGAGTCAAGTCATCCGTGTGTGAAGGCAACAAGAAAGACTTGTCAAGCTTTTAGCAGAGACCTGCTCACCCTAAACAATTTCCGCTGATCATGGCTGTTTTCATTAATCAGGTTAGAATAATCCGACGTGCCCTATTCATCAAGAAGATAATTATTTCTATTCAACTTAAACAAGTCAAAATCGTGCTTAAGCCCAGTTGTCTCCATCTGCGTTCAAATTTCCTACGCAACTTTTTTGCCGTTCTGATCCTCATCGTTAAACCATGGAACACAAGGCCGAGCAATGATAAATTTTTAACAACAGGTGCATGACGATGAACAATGGAACTAAGGATATTATTATGAAGCGGCAAAACGATCAACATCACCAGATTTACTCATGACTAAATCTCCATTACACAAATCAGATGAAAAATGTCAGTTTGAACATTTCCATATCAACAGAATTAATCTTTCTTTGGGGAAACCTCTTTCACAGATAGATCGGGTTTGTTTAAATTTAATTTACACAAAATGGAATAATGGTCCGAAAATAAATAATCAATAACAGGTTTACTTTCAATTATAGACTCTGACTTACGAGTAATGATTAAATCTAATGTATGACCTAAAACATGAGTGGGTTGATCAACAAACTGTTCAAGGTTCAATGATTCTAATAAATCAGAAAAACATATCACATCATGGTTCTCAACATCATCAACATGAATGTTGAAATCACCGGTAATTATCAGTGGCGCACTAGACAATAAAACAGTTTCAAGGTAATCAGAAAACTCGTAAAAAGAATTAAGTGTTACTCGATGGTTGGTTGAGTAGGGTGGTCTATAAATGACGACGACACGCAATTGATGAGACCCTACCCCACGAGCCACCCGAGAATTCAAAGGACGTTTTTCAGCCGCAGCAACCTTTAACCTCCATCGAGTCACGTAGAAGGAGGGCAGCACCCCACCACGTCTATTCCCTGCGTGCATGATCTACGAGCTTGTAACCTAATGGAGTTGCCTCAGATCGGTGAGCAGAATCGATGTCCTTTAACCAGGTCTCGGTCAGCGCAATTAAGATGTCTGCGTTGCTTGTACATACATAATCCATAAAATCAGCAGATTTATTTTTTAATGATCGGACGTTCATCGTACAGAACTTCAAATGGCATCCAGATGACTTGAGAGAAAAGCTACGTGGAGGTGTAACCAATGTCCTGCTAACTGACCCCTTTGGTGGTATATGTCGATGGATAGACAGGCGATGACCAACAATGACGGAAATTTTAGGAGCTGGAACAAATCGGTGCGCAGGTTGTACAGGAATAGCCTTTATCCTACGACGACCTCCTTTACCTCTGTGCGTCTGTCGGTAAACCGGTATTTGAGTTTTATTGGCATTTATCCCGAGACAAACTACATGAGTCCATACCAAATTAGCAGAGTTGTGGCTTTAACATTAAAAAGAATTGCGAATATTGAGAAGTTTGTCACGTGTATAGGAAATTACCTGTACATGTGACCATGGAGGTATAAAATAGACCTCCATGATGTGACAAAAGTGGTGCCTGTATTTGAATTTGTCACAGTCTCAGGTCCTGATTTGGGGTTTATGTCACCATATATCAGAAGTTCCAAATGAAAGTGGCAGGTGAATTATCATAATATGGAACAGGTCGATGCAGAAATCTGTGATGGCATATTTGTTGTTTCCATTTAGTCATTGGTAGTACTAAATACTTACACTCCAGTGATAAGTCATTGGAACACAATTGTCCAGTTAGCAAGAGCATAATTAGAATGCACATATCCATTGTCTAGCCAAGGAGCCTTCTTTTCAATGCAGGCGGACAATAAACTAAGACCCACTGTATAATCCATCAATGGTTGACTGCACATTGTTGTAAAGATCCAACATGGTGTTCTCTATGTAGTAAAACTCATGGCAGGGGCAGATGAAATCCAGCAGTGAAAACCATGCACTTATTACTCCATCAAGAATGTTCCAGAGCACACATAAAATGTCCAGCAGTTTCCTGGTATTGTAATAAATCCACTGATATCAAAATGAGGACACAACTGTTGTACAAAACACATATTTACACAATTAACTGGAGAGCTATTATGAGTGGCAGCTTGTTAGGCGCACACCCACTATATATAAATCATCCTGGCTCGTGACTGTGCACACTGTCTGTTTCCTTGCATGATGTAACTGATTACAGGGGTTACTGTCAGAATGAAAGCTACATTATCCCTGCACACTAAGAAATGTCTGGCATTAAGATCATACCTAACTGTCACAAGGTCCACCATGATTGCGACAAAGTGAAAGCGATACAGCTAAAAGGGCACCCTAGGAAAATGAACACCAACAAATGAAACAGAGGAATACAAAGAGGTAAATTTGACATCAGGTTCCTCGTTTGCTTCCAACCAGACCCCAAAGCCCAGAAAATTATAAAGAGAAACCGGCCTTACATGTTTCGGCGACTTAGCAGCCCCAGTCTGGCAGCAATCTCAAATGGATGTCCTCCAAACCATCGGCTAACAGAGCCGGTATACCCAGAAAACGGCTGATCAGGCCGGCATTATTAGTGGAGCTCAGATCCGTACCCCGGGTGGGGTCTCAGGCAAAGGTCTTGGTGCCCAAAGTCATCGAGCCGGTGGTCAAGTTGCTAAGTGTTTCCCAAACCCCTTTACTTTTCTTTTAAATACTACACAATAATGAATATTCATTTATCCCATAAATTTAAATAAATCTCGTTCCAGACGGTACATGTTAAATCATGCGGAAGACCTTGCATTCCGAGGCTGGAATTTCACTGTGTCGTGTGTCGTGTCGAGTGTCGTGGGTCGTGGGCGTGTGTTGTTGGTGTTGTTGGTGTTGTTGGTGTTGTTGGTGTTGTTGGTGTTGTTGGTGTTTGTTTTTGTTGTTGGTGTTTGTTGGTGTTGTTGGTGTTGTTGTTGTTGGTGGTGTTGTTGTTGTTGTTGTTGTTGTTGTTGTTGTTGGTGTTGGTGTTGGTGTTGGTGTTGGTGGTGTTGGTGTTGGTGTTGGTGTTGGTGTTGTTGGTGGTGTTGTTGGTGTTGTTGGTGGTGTTGTTGGTGGTGTTGTTGGTGGTGTTGTTGGTGTTGTTGTTGGTGTTGGTGTTGTTGGTGTTGGTGTTGTGTGTTGGTGTTGTTGTTGGTGTTGGTGTTGGTGTTGGTGATGTTATTGGTGATGTTGGTGTTGGTGTTGGTGTTTTTGGTAGTGTTGTTTGTGTTGGTGTTGGTGTTGGTTTTTGTGTTGTTGGTGGTGTTGGTGGTGGTGTTGGTGGTGTTGTTGGTGGTGTTGTTGGTGGTGTTGGTGGTGGTGTTGTTGGTGGTGTTGTTGGTGTTATTGGTGTTGTTGTTGGTGTTGTTGTTGGTGTTGTTGGTGTTGGTGGTGTTGTTGGTGTCGGTGTTGCCGTCGTTGTCGTCGTTGTCGTCGTCGTTGTTTCCGAATCATCCCAAATTGAACAGTTTTAATTAATGGCATAAAGTGTATTTAATTGACTTAATTTATTTCCTATTGTTATTTTATCAGTTGATATGAATAAAAAAGAATTTTAAGTTTGTTTTGTGTCTTGAGTGGATTTTTTTATTTTAATTTAATTTAAAAAAATGTTTAAAATTTTTCACGACGTGAGGTGGCGCTGTTCCTGACGTACTCTTGGGCAGGGAGCCTTGTACGCTAGGCTGGTGCCCAGAAGCGGTACATGTGATGTACATAATATACAATCACTTCCAACTAGATTCCCCGAGAGAACAAAGTAAACAAAGGTTTTCATCGTTTGCTAGCGTGCCTTTTTAACCCATTATTGTTGGCCATCATTGTTGCCACTAGGTAATAAAACAGTCATGAACTGCTAGCAACGTGTACACGACTTATGCAATAAACATGTACTTTTGTAAAACTTAGCTTTGCATGGTGAAGAGGATAAGTAAGACTGTTGACATTAAAACTTTGTGAAACTTCAATAATAATGCAAGGACAACTGCCACTGAAACCGCAGCTATAAACGACTTATAACAAACAAAACAATTCAGTGCTTAGAAACGCGATGGCAGTCAGGCAAACCCATAGCTCAATGTTTGCCGACTGAAAGTTTATTCTGGAATGATCCTATATTAAAATTAATTTTTGACACTATTATATGAAAGGCTTTGCTTCTGAATTAATTTTGTAGTTAAGAAAATGCACAACAAATCTATTAAAAACTATATCATTTGAATGGATCAACCACAACCATTTTTTTTACCGTAGTCAAATTGGCTTCCACACTCCTCCCCCCCTCCCCGATTATGCCTTCGCAATGGTCCTGTACTCCCAGCCTGCATATCTCCTTAAGTTTAGTTTGTAGCTTGTTATGACAAACAGTTTGTAACCGTACCAGTGCATTGTTCGTGGCTCCATACAGTGCATAGAACCCACATGCAAGTAACGAGAATGTGTTGTGGGCCCATTGTACGTATGGTTGTCATGTCTTTTTGGAGGTTTGTGTTGAATAACTTTAATCCTCCATTCTCCATTTTACAGATATTTCTGATGTTATGACCCGGCCGAACAAATCCAAAACATGGACGAGGTTATCGGTCAGTTCTGTCGTACAAAGACTTACTGCTGGACAACAATATGAGCTCCATCCACCCATCCAACAAGAATTGGCTGAAGATGATTGGTTGAAGGTAAACATAATATGGAGTTATTATACAAAATGGCTAGACATGGCCTGGAAGCAAATCATAGTTAGAGCAATGCATGTAAAGGAATGTAGATTGTTTCAGCGGTTGTACGACTTGAAAATATATACATGATGCCTGTAGTATTATATCCTATCCTAGGATTAAAAACTAATTATCAGCTAGTCTTGGTACAAGACATTGGGCGCTACTACAGTGAAGTGATTTAGTAATGATGTTCTCTTACATTTTGGCCGTAATTTTGTTTTAATAATATGCCTTTCTTAAGTACAGTATAACATGTTGTTATAAATTAATATATCACTAAATTAATATATTTCTGCTTAATTTCAGAGCATATGAAAGCAAACAGGAAATTTACTGAGACAGAGACATTTAAACCGAAACAACTAATCCGTGATCACATAACAACAGTACAACCAAAGGCTACATACAGTACCAGTCCGTTCCCTCAAACCAACACATCTCTCTGGTGGGCATTAAATGTGACCAATCATGCAGTTGGTGGCGTAAGCAAGACATCCGACAACGTCGTGTGTCCAGGATATGCCCGACATAAAACACAAACCCATCAGTCCTGTAGTAGAGTTCAACCTCAGCCCGGGAACTTTGCAGTCTCTTTCGCATCTTTTAGTCCTGGATTCACACAAACTTATATACTGCTATATCCCAAAAGGTGGGCTGTACGAACTGGAAGCGAATATTTCTCGTTGCTGGGATCATTCCTTCGGCCAAAGATATTGAACAGAGGAATGACTCACATTCAAACCGATAAGAACATCCGCACTTTAAGCTCTTATTCCATAAACGAAGCAAAACTTATTTTAAAGAATACCGCACATTCATGTTTGTTCGCCATCCTTTGAGCGCTTGGTTTCTGCTTACATTGACAAATTTGAAATGGATTATCCAAGTAGTACTTTGTTCAGACGTGAATTCGGTCCTCGTGTGGTACGGTATGGTACAAACCTCAAAAACTACCCCAAGGATGAAAGATGGGACATTAAACGTTACATTTTCAACAATTCGTCCGGTTCTGTCCAGCTGACCCCAATAATCGAATTCTAGAACCACATTGGTCGAAATGTACAGACCTGTGCCAACCATGCATGATACATTATGATATTCTGAGTAATTACAGTACTCTACAATAGAAGACGCGGATTTCATTATTAAAACACGCGAAATTGAATCAGGAGTTCCCGCCTCACCCCAATCCCCTACTGGAAGCTCGAAGAGAAGATGCATCGCTATTTTGCGCAGTTGACTTTCTTCGAAATTAAATCGCTGCACAAAACGATATTCCATTGATTTCAGGTTATTTGGATACAGTATACACCGAAAAGTATGGTTTGAGCGATACACAATGCACATGATTTTTTGTTTATGAAATCCCATGGGTGGCACCTCAACAATCTTTAGCCTTTCAGTCGTAGTCCAAGATCTAGCTAAGCGTTTTTCGATACCACCTGTTCATAAAAAAATAAATAAATAATCATTATATATATATATATATATATATATATATATATATATATATATATATATATATATATATATATATATATATATATATATATATACAATCATCTCCTGGCTAATCGGCATATATGGCTGCCTCTGACCTCTGACCTGGCCCCACAGAGGCAATAGATAATTGGCACAAAGTGGACTCGCCCACCAACATAGGGGCTGGTTAGTCTCAGTTGGTATATTTCGGTACGGTAATCGAGGAGGTCGCGGCTTCAGAGACTGATATCAGACACTTTACTCTTCTTTGCTTTCATACCCGTTTATATATATATATATATATATATATATATATATATATATATATATATATATAGCAGAGATATATATATATATATATATTTTACTATATATATATATATACTACTGTCCGGTGGCCGCACGACAAAGCGCACTAGTAACTGCCAAAGGGGATGTGAAATCTAGGATTGTTTAATTTTGTTCTTTAGGTTGTTAAGAAGTGGTTCTATGGCGATGAGAAGAACAAAGCAGACCCGAGAGTGGATCATCCTGACGTATTCCTTTCTCAAGAGACAAGGTGCAGCGCCAGAGGAACACCGTTTACTTTTGCCAAGGCTCTCGGCGTCACCATATAAAATTTGCAAAATAAGAAATTTACGCGAACCAAAGCCCATGGCTCTCGCGGTATTAACAGATAGTCGTGAATGATCAACATTGTCGAAGGCTTTCTTCGGATCAAGGCGACCACGGCCAGAGGGGTGTCATTAGAACAGAAAAAATGAATAATATCTACGAATAAAGATTAATATTATCGTTGATCAGAGCGTCCAGGAACAATAACACCCTTGATCTTGCCATTGATGACGCTGTCAATGCATTTATTATTGTTTCAGCCTGGCTTGGCAAAGATTTTATAGTCTGTGTTGAGGAGAGACGGGTCGCCAATTAGCAATATCATTGCACAGGTCCCCTTTCTAGGAAGAAGTGTTAGCGTTGGCGACAGCTGGGTGCGGAAGGGAGCGAGGTAAAGAGCCATTTTCTATGGATGATTGAAGGACAGATAAGAAGTCGTTTTTTAAGATGTGCCAGGAAGAAGAGAGAAAATTCAGAGGGTGAGGCCGTCAAGGGCCTGGTGTTTTTTTTTTTCCAAGTTGCTTAACTGCGAGGTCTATAGGTTCTTCCTGAGACAGAGAGGAGCAATCAAGGTCCCTCCGAGTCAGAAAAGATCCAGTTTGTTTACGTTATTAAATAATCATCATCAAGGGTGCTTTCCTCATCAGTGGGGACTCGGCTATATAGTGTTTCAGAGCAAATGGTGAATGTGTTTTAATTTCTGAGGGGTCTTCGGAAGTCATTCCAGATTCAAGATGAATTTGAGATATCATTTTTTTGGAATAAGAATTAGATTTTTCAAGGTTAAAGAAGTAAGTGGAACACGAGTCAGTCTCGTTAAGCCCCTCCTGCACCAGCATTCCCCGTGCATTTTCCTAAAAGATGATCAAAGCATACAGATCGAAATGTTGAGTTAACCAAGGTTCTTCCTCAGAACCCTTACTACTCAAAGCAGATTGGCTTCACCATACATGTCATCGCAAATATTACTATATCTTACAGATGATGCCTTCACATCTACTAGCAAGAACTTGAGTTCCAGCATTATATCTACTGTATCATATTACAGAAATACATTTGGGATTATACAATCCAAAACCCTGCTAAGTCATGAAACATGTTGTTAATGTTAGTTAGATGTACAACATATTTTTGTACTATTTTATAAATAGAGAATTGGTTGTTGCAACCAAGCTTACAACTGTCCCAGATGATAAAATAGTAGTTATTTAGCCTTGCCATCTCAAACCTAATGGGTTCTTTTCCTCTGAGGAAAGAACTTTCTAGGTTCAAAACATAACTGAGTCCAATAACTACTATTTTTACATTCATACTATTTTATTAATTACCTTTTCTAGAAGAATGCTGGTGCAAAATATCACCTGTATATTATTCCAGGATAAAATAAGTTTGGATACAATAATGAAATAAAATCGCCAGTTGCAATCTATAATTCCATATAAACTAAGGAACACTGTATCGCTATTCATATAAATGCTACTTTTTAATCAGATTAATGTTTCACAAGGTAACTGAAAGATTGTCACTAATAGTATGCTGTAAAATTTCAACAGGTAAACATGAGAAAGTACTTTCAATTACTGGTTGAAGCGGATGTTCTTCATTGCTTCCCTAATACTGTGTTTTGCCAAAATAGACCAGCCCAACAACGATATGTAGGTAATCAAAGAAGAGTCAGGATGTCACGTCGTTTCACAAAGACAAATCCTCATGGGGTCAGTGCATAGGGAGTTAACGTTCTCAAACACTTTTGAGTATTTTTTCAAGTTTCTTATAGGTTGGTCATATTTTGAGAGGGCATCTAAAAAAATTAAGCACCCTCTCACCCATATGAGTTATATAATATAAGAACTAGAGGCGCACATATCACGTGGCATGCACTTTTGAACATCCTGTGTAAGACAGCGGTAAGCAGTGGCTGCAGAAATCGCAGCAACTTCGTGGAAAAGTGAGTATTTCATAGGTTGTATTATAGTGTTGCTTAGAAAGAATGTGGTCCTCAACTGCCACTTTTGCAACAAGATTTCAAACCAATGGCAATGAGCTTTTACTTTTTAGGTTTTAAGCACTTTTTAGTCGTTGAAGTTAATGCTGAAACGAAAGAAGGACATGCAAATGGATAAACATCTCACTGGATTATTCAGCATAACATTTTATTGCTCGAAATATCGTTTCCAATCCCCCAAAAAA